>JAUJYZ010000082.1:0-107500 GCA_033675265.1 Actinostola sp. cb2023 | reverse complement strand
CGAAAAAGGGTTGAAAAACGCTACCAAAATCACTGAAAAATCAATTTTATACAGTACAAAAGGCAGAAAGAATGGAAATAAGGACTCGATCGCTGCCTGTTATTCTGGAGTTAACAAGCACCAAAAACAACATTTTCACCATTTTATAGACTCGACATGAAAGTTGACGGGGGAGCCTTCTCTAGAAAGGAAAACTAAGTGATAAATCATCGCCAGAAATTCCGGCCATTTGAGCCCGCGTTCTCCAGCGGCGCACTCCATGAAGGTATTACAAATGGGTTGAAGAATTATAAGGAAATGACCTGGAAGCACACATATTAAGGCGTTTTAAACTTTCCATGATAAATAATATTGATGTTCACAATTCGAATGAGATTATACAACTACTTATGATTCTTATTAAGTAATAAAACAATAGCAAAGTGAATATATGATGTTAACTTTTTTGATTCTCCCGTACATCACATCGACTACGTGCTCACCCTGTAATTTCACGTGAAAACATGAACATGTCCAACATTTGTGGCTCGATTTCCAAAACAGATATAACTTAATCCAAGGTTCACAGTTTGTTTCGTAAAATAGGCTAGCTGAACTACCTCTCTTCGATAGATCATCTCTTTTCATCATAGATTTGTGTTAACTTTTTGTCCATAAAAAACGTTCAAAGACATCACAAACTATTTGTCCAAATTCCATTTCCGGTGAGCTATAAACAGTGCTTTTCAATGGCATTTTTACTGAAAACCTTGCATGTTTGGTGTCAAAATAAACCAGATTGATTCTGGCAGCAGATTCGCCAGCAGCAGATTCGACCAGCAGCAGATTCGGATTGACGTCATTTTGACGTCACAGAATTCCAAATCTGCTGCTGGCTTGACAGCAGATTCACTGAGCAGGGGTAGGGAAGGGAAGAGCGACAACAAGACAAAAACGCCAGCTCAAACCTTTTAACCTTTCGATACTGGAGACTCCAAACATAAACAACATAAACAGTGTGGAAGGAGCCTAATAAATGTTTGATTGTCTTTGTTTGAGCATTGATAATTGACATACATTTATTGTGTAATCACACATCCGGTGTTGCGTTACTAGTTGTCTAAGGTCATTCAAATGCAACCAAGTACGCAGACCAGTGGTTTGCTTTGATATGGTTAGCTCAGTTGTCATGTGCAAGTTTAATACAGCTATTAGGAAGCCCATCCACATCACATTGAGTTACTTTATATTTTGTGGCTATTTTGCCTCCGCGGCACTAGTTTGAAATGTTTATCACCCGTTTCCAACGCTGAATCTATTCTTAGTGTTCGTTTGCAGTACAAACTGTTAAACAATCATATTCCCTTCCCTACCCCTGCTCAGTGAATCTGCTGTCAAGCCAAATCTGTGACGTCAAAATGACGTCAATCCGAATCTGCTGCTTCCAATCTGCTGCTGGTCGAATCTGCTGCTGGCGAATCTACTGCCAGAATCAATCTGGTCAAAATAAAGCCCAGAAATCCAGCTTTCATTTGCCGTAAAGATCCATGGGATAGCTGTTAAAGCACAGGGATACCGACGCAACTAAGTTTGATTGCTAAGAGTCCGGGCCTGAGGGCGCTTGGGCTCCCTGTGTTATTCATCAAATCGTCACGCCACGGTCACGCCAGTTGGTATTTCGCTTCTAAAATGTTTCTTCGATAATATTGAGCTCTAAATATACCTAACACATACAGTTTGGTAGTTGTTTCAATGTCGAATGGTGTTTAATTCACTAAAGGAGCCTTATTGAACGTGTTTTGGAGCGAATTTGACTGATACGTGACTGCCGGATCAGGATGACTAGAATTTCTGGCGATGGAAGAACTTTGTTGGCTCTTGTAAGCAAAAGGTACTTCAAACTTCTACAAATTAATGAGTATTCAACTTTGGTTTGAGTGGTCAGGAAAGTAATCAAGGATATCCAGTGATTTACAGTAAGTTTAGTCGAGTTTCTCTCTCTGAGTGCGTGAATGAACTCTCAATTAAAAACTGAGGTCTGAGGATCAAACTTTTGAGCTTTCGGGAATAGAAAATCAGATCGAGTTTTGTACTCGTTTCAACTTTCTAAAAACGATGAACAGCCTTTGTACTTGTTACTGTTTGTTGCTACAATCATTATGTACTATAGTTGTTGTGTTGTAGTGTCGATTAATTTGATGTCAAATAAACGAGTAACTTCGCTACGTGCTTGCATGCTTGTCAACATGTGTCCTTTGCTGTCTAATTTTCGCTAAATTTTTGCATCTATATTATTAATAAGTAATCATACGATTTCTCGTTCAATTTGGGATAATTCGCACTCGTGTGTTTTTCAAAGAGCTCAAATTGCACTCGACCTACGGTCTCGTGCAATTTGAACTCTTTGAAAAACATTTATTATTATTATTATTTTTTTTATTATTATTATTATTATTATTGTCATTATTATTATTATTATTATTATTATTATTATTATTATTATTATTATTATTATTATTATTATTATTATTATTATTATTATTATTATTATTATTATTATTATTATTATTATTATTATTATTATTATTATTATTATTATTATTATTATTATTATTATTATTGTTATTATTGCGAGCCGACAGGCGAGCAGCGAAACTAATCTTGACGGAGTTCCTCATTCTCGTACCCAGAGCCCGCTCGTCATTTGGTTTGTCGCTGGCTCTGGGAATCCCTGAAATTTTAGCGAATTTCATTGGCTGATGAAATCAACAATGACTGATCGTATTTGATTGGTTCATGAGATCAACAAAGATTCAAACTTGCAAGGCGAACGAAAGGAATGACAGCGACGGTTGTATTTTCATACAATGGTATTCCGTTATTGAATTATAAAGCTATGGAAATGAGAGTGACTGTGTAGACATAAATTGATCTGAATTCGTAAAGGGAGATCTAACAATACATCAATTATAAAAGTAAAGTAACGGCTACAGACACAATCGATCGTACTCGCTTTGAGTATTCAAAGGAATATTTTTATAATTCAAGAGAAACAATAACAAAGCGGAAGACAGGAAGGTTCACATGCAAGATTATATTAGAACATGTATTTATCGTCCAGCCTTTACCGCAACAGAGCCAGAGAAGAACCGGTGATGAACGTCGAAGGGATTTTAAACGGCTACACGAAGATAAATGTACAAACTTGTGTACTTGTTAGTTTGAATATTCAAACCAACGTAAATACTACGTAGCCAGTAGACTCTTCCACAGTACCCGCTCTCAGCGGTCTTTAGTATGAGCATGCGCTCTGACGACTTGGTCGTCAAAATTTGACGACCGAGCAACAGGGTTTCCCAGAGCCAGCGACAAACCAAATGACGAGCGGGCTCTGAGTACGAGAATGGGAGTTCCTGAGTTGATATGTCCGCGTGGGGCCTGGGCTATTATAACCAGATTCAATACGATTTTGGATTTTCGATCACGATAATTTTGTGTCTGCAGTATTTTTGTACAGAGGTAATGATAGTCAATTATTGCGCGTTCAGACCACGATGCTCAAGTGATACGCGTGTTTACGGCTTCTTGTATATAAATTATCATGTCCGCCAAATTCAACTTTATTCAGTCCATTTATTCATTACTGGAAGCATTCATCAGGGTCACGTACGATTTAGTGACATTGCCATGCAGGGGAAGACAACATCGCTTCGCTCTTAGTCTTGTGTACTCGCCTGTGTACTCAGTCACGTCAGTTGCCGATCTTGTCGCTAGTGACCTCTCTGGGAAACCCTGTTGCTCGGTCGTCAAATTTTGACGACCAAGTCGTCAGAGCGCATGCTCATACTAAAGACCGCTGCGAGCGGGTACTGTGGAAGAGTCTACTGCTACGTAGTGTTTACGTTGGTTCGATTTGAAACAAGTTTGTACATTTTATATCTTCGCGATCGTGTAGCAGTTTAAAGTCCTTTGACCAGGAGGGAGGGGGTGACTCCATTGTTCTCGGATTAGCATTTCGCAATCATATCTACCAGTGTGACGTCACGGCTCGCTTGAACGAATTTCAATATCTGGTCTTCTTGATGCCGACTATAAAATGCTCAATATTCTGTTCATATTTACATGTACAGTCTATATGTATATTATTTTATCTTCTAGAGGTATTATTTTGTAAGAATATTAATACCGAGATAAAAGTAATGCAAGGATTAAAGGGGCAGTGTCAAGCCATATGACCGCGCAAGCCTGGGTACGAAGAAGCGAGAAATAATAAAAGTCCACCGTGGACTTTTATTATTAGCGATGTTTTCAATCCGTTTCCATCGACATTAATCATGTTTGTTCAAGCGTCTATGGATCACTAGTAATTATTCAAAAATGTTCTTCATTTTCAACAATTCCTAGTGGAGATTATTTCATCTTAGAACTGACTTTGAAGCCGTTGAAAAAAGTGTCGAACAGCCGTACGTTGAGAGTCAGCCCGCCATCATCCTCGAGTGAAGAAAACCGAATTGTAAACCGGCAATTCTGATCGATTGCGAAGGAATCTTGATCATCAATCGTAGGTGCAGTACTGTTCATGACTTTTGAAGAGAAAAACTCACGTAGAACGACTTGTAAACCCGGTGAGCTTCCACCATCTATTTATGTGTTGGGCTTCCTGTGTTTTATTTGATCGGCCGTTGGAAAATGATATCGCCGTGAATTCACATCTAGAATTCAGTCCTTTTGATATATTGAAGTTCTAATATTGCTTTCTAAATAAAGATTAGTATCTACATGAGTCCTGTAGGTCATTTATTTAGCGATTAGAACGGTTTTAGGGGGGTTTTGTAACTCGCTACCGGGCAAGGTAGGCTTCTCAACCGAGTGTTATTGTTTTGATTTTAATGCGCATGCGTGAGGCTTGACACTGCCCCTTTAAGTGTTTTTTTCGGAGTTTTAGCAGAAGTACATAACTAGAAGTGTCCATCTGTATAATAGATCTGTCATACATCAGATTAGCGAGTGAGCTATTTTTAGAACTGAGTTCAAGCGCGCGCTCGATGATGTGTGGTGGCGTTGGCAACAGCGCGCGCATTTCACTGCTAAAATGTATTAAAAAAACAGTCAAATCCACTTAATTCTGCTTTGACATTTTTCCTGCTCCTTCATGATCAACATTGCATGAATTTTCAAACTTTTGTCTGATTAGTTGAAGTCTAATTACAATTAATCCGTAACAAGCAAAATCATAAACAACAATGACATTTCTATTTATTCTCAGTAGAATTAAACTTTTCTTGACACTCAGCTACTATCCACATTGATAAGCATCAAAACTATGCATTTTTGAACATGAAGGAGCAAGAAAAATGTCAAAACAGAAAAGGATTTGACTGGTTTTTGAATACATTTTAGCAGTGCAATGCGCGCGCTGTTGCCAACACATCATCGAGCGCGCGCTTGAACTCAGTTCTAAAAATAGCTCACTCGCTAATCTGATGTATGACAGATCTATTATACAGATGGACACTTCTAGTTATGTACTTCTGGTTTTAGTCTTGACGGTTATCAATTAAAATGGAGATCGAAATCTTTCGACCGGGTAAAGGTCTCGGCTTTCTAGAGAAGCTAATAGGGACCTTTAGATCCGACTACGAGTACGAAATCTAGTACGAGTACGACTTTCTATTTTCAAAATAATCTCGTTCTAACAGCCGTCGCTCCTCCCCTGTCGTCCATCAGTAGAAGTAGGGCTTCTGGAGAAAAGATTGGTGTGAAACGTGATTATCTTGAGTACGGGCACTAGGTTTGAAAAGTCGTACTCGTACTAGATTTCGTACTCGTAGTCGGATCTAAAGGTCCCTAATATTAAGCAATGGTTACTTCAAAAAAGGATATTCTACTTAGAAGGTAATAATCATGGACTGTGTTGAATATGGTGGATGTACATGCTCTGGATCTTCGTACCAATCCCTCCAAAGTTGTTGTGTACAAAATTAAGCTAGGACACGATGGTGAGTTCTGTTCGCTAAACCATGTGAATTTGCCATTTTTAGGTTGAAATGTTAAAGGGTTTTCAGTACGTTTTAGTTTCCAATAAAGTGTCAAAACAAACTTTAGTCATCCTTCTTTTCAGCTGTGGGTGTCGTTTCTTCGTACGAGGTGTTTTAAGCGAGTTTTTTGACATTTCATGGTGGTGGGTTTCACGTCCATCGTGTAGGTAAATTTGGCTTGTGATACTTTGCGAAACGAAACGAAACGAAATAAAATCCTATGGGGAGGGGAGGGGAGGGATTTGATACTATGCAATTTTTCCTCAGCGGGTAGGGGTGCTCGTTCGTTTTCGTTGTGATAATCGTCCAAGCGAAACAATATTTATTCAGTCTGACAATCAAGATAAACACGTCTATTAAGGCAATACCTTAGTTTTGCACTGCGCAATTCTACTGCGCATATATCATATAGCGTGACGTAATTGCATGATCTATTACGTGAAATAATAATTTGGTGTTGAAAAACACTGCATAACAACCGAAACTATGGATTGTGGATTAAAAAAGAACAAGAAAGGTGAAAAATTTCAAGAAAGTGGAGGATTATGTTATGTTTTTGAATAACATTTTAGTTGAAGAGCGCGCGCTAACTTACGCCATCGAGCGCGCGCTGAGTTTTAGTTAAACAAATTTGTTAAGGATCATTCAGGGAAAGTCTTCAAACCGATTTTTCTCCGAACGAAGCACGGTGACCATCAATTTGTATAGGAAATACCACAGTTCGAGAAGAATTAATGAAAAATACCACGCGTATTTGATGAAAGTGGCTGAATACCACGAGTGCGTAGCACGAGTGGTATTCAGCCACTTTCATCAAATACAAGTGGTATTTTTCATTAATTCTTCGAGAACTAAGTGGTATTTCCTATTAACTAGACGCTCTACTAGCGTGAACTCGGGCTTCTTAATAAAGCTGTTTTGATAGATTTTAAATGTGAAACCTAATAGCTTATTTGTATCATCATACAGAAGTAGTTTTAGCCTATTACTTACAGAATTCAAGTCACTCGTTGCGTGACTCAGTAGAGCATGCATACGTAATTAGCTTCAACACTGACAATGCTAGCTGACAGCTGGCGAAGCACATTTCGATTTCAGTAATACCTTGCAAGAAACGATTTCAACAAACTCAATAAAATTACGATCGAGTTCTTACTAAGCCACAGACATCTGTTAGAAATACACTTTCAGACAGAATTGCAAGGCCAAAAAGGATTCTCTAGGATATTTGCATATTTACTAAGTAAGGGTTAGAGAATAACGCGAGTGCTTTATGGGATTTAGAGCTCCGAGCAGCAGATAGAAGGCCCTTCTATCAATGCGAGGCGCTCTAAATTCCATAAAGCACGAGTGTTTATTCTCTAACTGTTTTAGAATATAGTCATACTCACGAGAGTATTCTTTGGCTGCATGTCAGTTGCTTTCCCAAAGGAATACTGATTTCAAATGCAAATACGCTAATGGAAAGCTGTTCAGTTGTGTGTGACTTCAGTGGAGTGAAGATGAATATCCGATGGCCAGCTTGAGGCTTTTAAATACGAAGCTTGCATCGCTAGAAATCACCGATATTTGTTGTGGAAATGAAAAGTGAGAGAAATAATGGACACCAAAGAAAACTCAAGCACGATGTGGACATTTAATATATTGAAAGATTGGGCTAACTATATCGCAATAATCAAACGGAGAACTTGGATGACTGATGAATATCCGTACATCTACACTTCTTGTAGAACATGGAGAAACTCGTTTGTGATTTCATTTTGAACAGTAAGTGACTCGCTACGTTTCTTTAGTGTTTAGCATATAGCCCGGGTTATGATCTGTATTTCTCATGTATCAGTATTCATGTATAAATCTAATAACTGTCGAGATTAAACTAAGATTGCATCAGAATATTTTTTGTATTTAGTTTAGTACACGTTATATATTAGAGTGCAAATATTATATCCGTGAAATAAGCGCCAACGACAACAATGATAAAGCATTAGGTGCTATTTATTAGTACTATTTAGTTAGTTAACTATTTCATGGATATAATATTTGCACTCTAGTATTCTCTAAGTTAGTCATTAGTATTCCCTATATAGAGAATACTAATAAGGCTTTGTAACAAAAGAAAACAAAGAGCTTTATTAGTATTCTCTATATAGGGAATACTAATGAGTCCATTGTTAAAGCCCTATTAGTTACTTTATGAGATATAGAGCGCACAAATGCTGGGCGCTGATTGGTCGAGTGAGTATGACTATATTCTAAGCAGTATTAATGAACGACCCGACTGGCTCGAGCAAGGGAGCACGGCAAAATCCTTTTTGAATGGTGATTTGTATCGTTACGTACGTCTGCCATCTTGAATTTCGTTGATAAGCTGCTGACCACAACTTCTGTATACTCAAAAATTGGAACGATACCGAGAAGATTAGCATGACCCCGTGATTTAGTACTGTTCCGGGGGAAACGACCCCGATTTACGACGAAAACGATCAGCACAAACTCAAAGCTTTAATCTGGTACAATCACGACGCGAAGCTTGACACAATCTTTTATCGCCGACCGCTGACTTCGTACGTGCTGACGTGTACACGCTCGCTAATTAAAACTAGACAATATACAATAACAAAATAAACGTTGTAGATTTCAGTTTCCGTTTCGGCGTGAACAAGTACCGACAGTGGTAAACACGCATGCGCTATGGTGACCACTTGCAGATTTGGCGTAGAAACATGACAAAGAAAAACCGTCTGTATTTTTAGACTTGGGCCTTCCACAGGAAGCCCAAGTAATAACACACCTACAAAAAATATGAGTTTCTTTATAGTAGCAAATCGCTCGTAACACAATCACAACCACCAATAATAAAATAGCACATGTGCAATTTTCTTAATACCGTGCAATTCAGTAATTAATTGCACGATATTAAGAAAAAATCCAGTCCATCGGCCAATCAGAAACGAGTATTTTTTGTAGCTGTGTTATTATTATTGTATATTTTATTTACACTACCGATTTCACATCTTTTGTGAAAACATATAAAAAAATTCAATTGGGGAAGTCAATTTTTTTTCGCGTTTTCCGTGTCATTTTCTCGATTTGCATACGAAAATGGAAGGAAATTCGGTCATTCCTTTGTCAAAACCCGGCTTGTAAATGACTCAATTGGCAAAATTGTTATGCAATTTTTGGTACATCACCTTTGTTGAACTGGTGTGATTGAAAAAATGGTAAATCGGTTGCAGAAAAGCACTCCCACAATTTTTTTGAGCCATTTTAACACCATGACACGATATTCGATTGTTTTGAGTCGATTTTGCTTGTACCGCATGGTCTATTCTGACGAATATTACTGAAACAAGTGCGGTGACCCCCATTTTTTTTTGCTTTTCTGACAATAAAAACTCAAAAACAATTCACCTGCAAAATTTCAGCGATTTTTCAATTGGGGAAGATATACTGAGGAATTACCTTAAGCGTGGGCTCCAATTTCAATCGAAGAAGCAGCGGCGCCGATCCTATTGTTATCGTGTTCACACAACATGTCTCGATGGTACGTGGTTCAAATTAGGATCAAAATATGGTTCTATGTGTAAAGAATCCATACAAAATTACTATGTGGAGTATGTATCTGATGTATGACACATTTATGTGTAAAGAATCTATACAAAAGTACTATATGGAGGTTATACAGAGTTCTCACTGCAGTTGGCATCATTCGATCGGGCATTCGTTCGACTCCAATTCAGTGTAGGTACGTTTTTATTTATTTTTAGGTCTTAGTTTTATAGGTCTTGGGTCTTACTGTCTTAGGTCTTAGTTTTATCATAGTTAACTATGGTTTTTAATATACTCCCGTACAATACGTACCTTTTGAATCATTGATTGTTGTCTTCAATCACAGATATGTGGAAATTGACTAGCCGCTTGTCAGACCATTCACTGACTTTTTGCTTACATTATTAACGCAAATGAGCTCAGTGTTTTCAGATTTTAAATGAACACGCTGGGTCCAACCACCCCCCCCAAAATGCTCATCTATTTCTGACACAAATGCATTTTTCATACATAGCTGTACTTCCAAAAAGTATTTTTCGACCAAATTTCGGGTATGGAGTGATATCGGAATGAAGAATATTTTGTTACAATTCTGACGGAAAACATCGATATTATGACGTCACTACGTATGTTGCAATCATTTTGACGATTTTAAAGATAAGGAATACATTTTATTTATGTATTGAAAATCAAAGAGCAGATAATAAGAAGATGAATACTGAAAACGGATTGTTCATAGCATTAATATGGAAGGAGTAATATTTTTTTAAACTTTGACTTTTTTGAATTACGTCATACCATTTGGGAATTTCGAAATTAATTATTTAATTGTAAATTTTAATGATCGTAAGATCAAATACCTTGTAAATATGTTGTACTAGTCTATTGCAAAAATATGCGTAACATTTTGAAGTACAAGTTTTTCTTTATCGTCTCTTTAAAATGAAAAACAAAAACTTGTGACGTCATCAATTGACGTCATAATTAAATATTCCCTAATATCTTCATTCTGAGACCGAAATTAAAAAATCCAAAACGATACGATCTTAGAAGACATTTAGTAAAGTACCTTAAAACAAGAATGGATTGATTTAATGAAATAGCGAAAAATTTAAACCAAGGGGTTTGTTTTTGGGCCATTATTCAACTTCCTATAACTCAACAACTATTGATGCTATCAAGAAACAGTTTTTAGCTTTGAACTCTCTTGATATATCTCTTTCAAATTCCTAATTCAAAATATTTGAATTCCTAAATCCAAAAATCGATAAAATATTGCAACATTTATTATGACGTCACAGTATCGACTTTTTGGTCCAAAAAAAAGTCCAAATATTTTTCAGAACTATGTTACCCCACTGACAAAGTTTAATTAAAATATTCGTACGGCATAGAAAGTTATTGCAAATCGAATATCTGATGATCGTTTTTGGGAGTGATTTGACCCAGCGTGGAAGGAACCGATAGCAATCGAGTACTGTACAGGACCCGAAATGTACAGGACCCGAAATGATCCCTGGCTCCGAAATGATCCCTGGCCCCGAAATGATCCCCCAAGTGTCTAGACTGGCTCCGAAATGATACCGGACCCGAAATGATCCCCAGACTGGCTCCGAAATGACTCCCAGTGAAATTCAGGAATGGTTGAATTCAGTCCCGGTCCATTCTTTTTCTCTTTTTCTTTCTTCTGTTTCTCTGTTTTTGTTTTGTTTTTCTTCCTTCATTTCGTCTTTCTCCGGCTCTCTCTCTCTCTAGCTCTATCTATCTATCTTTCTTCCTTTCGTCTTTCTCTCTCTCTCTCTAGCTCTATCTATCTATCTTTCTTCGTTTCGTCTTTCTCTCTCTCTCTCTCTCTAGCTCTATCTATCTATCTTTCTTCCTTTCTTTCTCTAATATATATCAAATCATGAAATGTTACGAACCCGGGGTTATGAATCTAGATGTGAACGTCTAGATGTTTCTTTGCCGGATAATTTATTAGTTCTATTCTTACTGCATAATCATAGTGCTATGCTTATTGTTATAGTTTTATTCATATACATTTAATTATTATGAACTTTTGTAAAATATTATTGGATTATACTCATGTACATTGTATGTGTACCAAAGTCCCATATTATTATTATTATTGTTATTATCTAATTTCTTTCTTCTTTGTCTCAACATTCGTCTGGACAGTGGGTACGATTTTCGTTTACTTACAGAGTCGTATTAAATCATGTAACAGTGATTTAATTCACAATATTACAAGCTATTCCGAAATATTGTAAGAATATTAAAACTACATGTGATATTATCCGCGCGCTGCCATCTGCAATGTTTACGTGAATTGTTTCTCTTCCCAGTAAACTGCGATCGCGGACTGCGACACTCTTGAGCTTTCTATTCATAGCTTCTGAGATATACACGTGATAGAGATTCTGATTCTTGAATTGTATTCACCCAGTCGTTTGACAATCTTCCATGTAAAAATGTTTTGATTTCGCGATCGTATCTTGTCCATTTCAGGCGTGGGAACGGTCCATTCTGATTGGTTGATTTATTATATTGCAGGCGCGTGTACATAACCACCTGAACGACTAGAAATCTATTAGCATAGGTTTATTATTATCCTTAGCTCAGTGTTTATTAGCAAACTATTATTCTAGTTACCCTCACTGATAAAGTGTACTCATTCATTCATTCATTCATTCATTCATTCATTCATTCATTTCATTCATTCATTCATTTCATTCATTCATTCATTCATCCATTCATTTCATTCATTCATTCATTCATTCATTCATTCATTCATTCATACATTCATTTGAGTATCATTACAATTCAATTAAAATACAGTTGATAGAAAGTATACATGTAATCTCGTTGAGTTGTTTCATAAAATAAATAAACGCTATAATAATTTTCATGGAGAATCTACGGTCATTTTCCCTTGATTGGACTGAATTCAACCATTCCTGAATTTCACTGGGGATCATTTCAAAGCCAGTCTGGGTATCATTTCGGGTCCGGTATCATTTCGGAGCCAGTCTAGACACTTTGGGGATCATTTCGGGGCCAGGGATCATTTCGGAGCCAGGGATCATTTCGGGTCCTGTACAGTTGTAGTACAGAAAGTGAACTCGAGAAGTGATACTTTGCGAAATGAACATTGTTTAGACAGGATCGAGCTAGTTTCAGTCAACTGTCATTACACGAGCCAGACAAGAATCCTTCCATGATGGAAGGGATAGTTCTCGCCGTTATATCACATTTTAAAGCCATTTCATAAAAGTGATACTTTGCGAAATCGTTTCGTTTCGTTTCGTTTCGTTTCATTTCGCAAAGTGGCTTGTGATACTTTGCGAAATTGAAACGAAACGAAACGAAACGATTTTGGGTCCCATATACCTCGTCCATGAGCCTGCGTTCCTTATGTATGTTATATGGTCAAAGAAGTCTGCAGCGAGGTACAAATACCCGACGATTTTGCTTTAAAAATGCTTCCAAATTACGTTCCTTGCCTTGGGATTTCAACAACAGCTACACATGAATGCAGTATATCCTTTTAAAAATTAGCCGTCAAATTACGTTATTCTCAAAAACCGGGTCAAAAACGTTCTCCATGACACTACTGGTCCACGTGACAAACACAAAATCCTTGGTTGATACTTTCAGTATTTACCGTTGTTGCATGGATAACTTTTTGGCGAATGACTGTACTTTGCAGTGGAACCACGAGCGTAGCGAACTTTGAACATTTTGTGACGTCAAATCCATATAATAATAATAATAATAATAATAATAATAATAATAATAATAATAATAATAATAATAATAATAATAATAATAATAATAATAATAATAATAATAATAATAATAATAATAATAATAATAATAATAATAATAATAAATAACTAGTAGTTTGTGGTAGAAAGCGAGGTGCTGCGAGTCAGTTGTGCACTTCCGTACATGTAGCTTTTAATGCATACATTTCATGTACATGTCACAGGGTTTGTCCCTTGTTAGCATGGCGCATTAACTGGTAAAAATAAATAAAATAATTAAATGCAGTATGATGTTGCTTAAATGCTAACACTATAACAATCTGGTCATAGACAGACAGCTACATGTATTCTTAGACTTTCAGCAGTCAGTGATCACTTTTATTCTCACCATTCCATAAAGTTTGTACTGACGATATGCAGTAATTAATACAAATATGGATTCAATGAAATAGAGAATTGTTATTTACTGGCCAGATGTCAGGAAAAATGTTGAAGCCTCATAGTACACTGTCTTTTGTAGATGATAATGTTGTGTTGAATCCAGTAAATAATATTTATAGTTTTGATTCATACAGTACATGTATGTTGTAGTGTTCTGGGATATTAAAAAGTCATAGAGATTTGAACAAGTCATGAATACATTGTAGTCTGACAGAAGTAGGTAACTCAAAACTCCTCTTCACCAAAAAAATCCAAGTACATGTAGATGTCTTGATCCAGTGTGTGATATTTCTGACATTGAGTCAAAGCATTATAATGAAACAGTAATCCTGTCAGCATATATTATGGCAATGCCAGAGGGTAATGTTTTCAGCAGTCAGATGATGGCTTTGTAGGCAATCAATAAAGCAGTTTCACATATATAACGGTATTTTAAAAGCAGTATTGAAGATTGACTGAGTCCAATAAATAGGTTTTGTCCTTGTAAGTGATGATTTATCAATCCTTGACAAGTTTCCTGTGCTCCATGCTTCAAAGTGTTCAAATATAATGCTTGAAAGATACCAGGTAGATGTATTGATGAAGTACGCCAGGATAGATAGTTCAGTCCAAGTCCATATTTCATTAGTGAATCCAAATTATTGTTACTTTGTATTTGTGTTATCTGTGAATAAACATAATATAAATATAAGTAACAAAGTGTGAGTTAAGCAATAATTATATTTTTAAGACAGGACAGAAAAGGATAGTGAAAAAAAACCCTACTTATACCTAAAAATGAAGATATTACAAATGAGTAACAATATAATGGTGATTTGTATCACCATTCTAATAACTGGAATGAATGTATAATTCCCTTCATATAACTATCAAATGAATTTCGTTTCATGCCTGATGAAAAGCACTGCACGTTGCTTGTGCTGTGTTATATAGTCTAGCTTCTTCATCTAGTCTGTACTGTAAAGTTGTAGAAGATTTCAAACTGGTCAACCTTTCAAATGTCATTGGTTCAATAACACAAGATGAGAGTGTTTTGACTCTACTAATAGCAACATAGAACACGCCAGGAGTTCTCTCTGATTTACCAATGTCTATCCAGGCTTTAGACATAGTTAGACCTTGACTCTTATGGATAGTAAGAGCATAGGCAAGTCTTAGAGGCACCTGTTGCCTTTCATGAAAGCCATCTGATGACTGAGCTGAGACAGTAACTGGACATATTGGTACACAGCATGGTAATGTATCACTGATAGAAGGACCTCTGTAGTCATCAAACTGAACAATCACAGCTATAGGTAGATCAGGTGGTTGGTGATTACTCTCATAGATAAAGTCAAGGATTGTTCCAGTAGCTCCATTACATAGACCAACACTTGCCCAGAGATTCATTGTCAGCATTACTTTGGCACCCTTTGCTAGGAAAATTGTTGGCTCTAGACCTGACATGTCCTCAGAAGTCATATTTTTTGCCATAGCAGATGAATGACGTGCATTGATATTAGCAACAGGTTGTTGTAGTTTGGTGAGTTGTTCATGATTATATGTTCCAACTTCATCATTGCTGTAAAACAGTCTAGTTGCATCATCAACTTGAGACAAATCTACAATATTAGATGGTTGACGAGTCAACAACAACTGCCAGTCTTCATGTGTTGAATCACCTTTTCGCAGCCTTAAAAGCAAATTTCTGAACTCTTCTTGTTCTGTAGACATACCCTGAACTCTTTGATTAACAGTAAGCTTAACCACTTTGTCAAACATTCTATAAGTCTGATAACCTTGTTCTCCAATAGCATTTAATAGTTTAGCATGATAGAGGGCTTTATCTGCTACAGGTGGTAACTGACCTGGATCACCAATCAAAATCAAGGATTTTCCTCCAAGAACTTTGTCATAGCATCCTGTTGCTTGCTTGCAACGCTTATCTATCCATCCAAATGTGGTTTGGCCAAGCATTGAATATTCGTCTATGAGAATATATTCTATATCATTGAGACTCTCTTGTAGTCTACATAAGGTTTGACCTGTAAGATCTTTGTTACCTCTTGGTCCAACTGGTAATTTCAGCAGTGAATGAATTGTAACACCTTTGATATTATAAGACGCTTTACCTGTTGTGGCAGAAACTGCACATCTATTTTGTAAGAGGTTCCGTAAAGCATTAATGAGGTAGCTTTTGCCTGTACCAGCTACTCCTATGACAATAAGACATAGAGGGTCTTTCTCAACAGATGTATCATGCGAGTGATTATTCACAATATTATATGCAAGTTTTTGCATTTCACTAAAACTATTGATATCTACAACTTGATAGTCTTGATGAGTGATACCACTAGCTTGCTCTTCAGTTTTTGGTTTTAATCCATGTAGGCATTTCACCAATTTCTTGGTCAGTGTATCTGACTCTGTCTTGGTGCCAATCATGTGTTGACATTGAACTTTGATCAGTATTTTCAAATGGTGTGTGAAGGTCTGATATTATCATCCATTCTTCACGTGTGTTGGTACTCTCTGACTCAACAGCTTCACTATCTGGTTCTTCCTGATTTTGAATAACATTTTGAAGTTTATCAAACCAGTCAGGTACATGTACATTGGCCTCTGCATATGGTGTTTGCAAAAATTCATGCCAACAAGTAACAAAGATTTCATCAGTAGGTTCCTGATCACCCCATGCATTATCTTGAGTTATTTTCCAGGATTTATACCTCAAAAGTTGGTATTTACAATAGAGGCCAAAATTTGGCCCTTTCGGATTAGGTGAGTAGGTTGGAAATATCCTTGGGATTACATTAGCTGGCAGCTCTGTTAATTTTCTATTGACAACTTTAAATTTTGTTGCAAACTGAACAAAGTTCAAATTGATAATATCAGGTGAACTATCATACTGTTCACGGTTAGCGTAAACATCAAGTAGTGAATTATTGGTACAGGTATCACCATTTTCTTCTGATGTGTTAGTGTTTACTCGACGTGAGCCATTAAGACTGACTGGTATGACATTAAATGATGAACTATGTAGTTTGAGTGACAGTAAATGATGCATGGTCTCTTGTGCAGCATAATCTCTTTCACCAAGGGTTTTCATAACTATCTTCTTTATAGCCTTGTGTGGATCACTGGTATTGTTAGCATTTTGAACAATAGAATTTTAATTCTAAAAATGCTTGTTTAAAAATGCTTAAAAAAATGCTTAAAAAAATGCTTGTTTTACTAACGGTGACCGTGGTTCACCTTTTGCAGCATCGACACAGATATTCGACACAAGCATAATGATCAATGACTACTTGTATATCACAGTTTGCTCTCCAACCTTGTAGTTGAAGCTGTTGGTTGTTGTTTAACCTGGAATCATTTCTCGTTGTAATAATCTTTGCTCTGAAATGGTTTTCATCATTCTTACTGTGAACTTTTTCAAATTCTAGTTTTGTCTGTGAACAGTGATCAAATGGAAAAGGAAATCTGCATTTCAACTCAGACTCATTATGTTTCTTTCTCAAGCAATAGCTAGTACTGCAGCGAGTATGTCTTTGTACCATATTCAAAAGATCTGCATAATCAGAATCTTTATCATAATCAGGAATGTCTTTATAATGTCTCTGACATGGATGTACTTGTGGTCTAATCCACATGTCTTCATCTGGTGGGTTTGGGTTTACAGTTGATAATCATAACCAATCAACATACTGACAGGCTGTTTGAGCAGCTTTATTACCAGCTTCAATATCGTGGTCTAATTCTGTTGTATCAACATCATCATGCTCATCTTTATACTTCTGAGCCAAGAAACCTTCAAAGCAGTTTTAGTGAGCTGACACAATCCTGGGTCATTGTTCAATTTAGCAGTACCGTGACAATGAATACTACCTCTACCTTGGTATTCAAATCTATACCAATGCCATTTGGCATCAAGAGTGTTATAAAGTCAGTGTTTTACAAAAGTCTCTAATCTTTGAGTGAAAAACCAGTCAACAATATGAGGATTTCTGATAACATTTTGACGTCTCTCTTCACTAGTAGTGTTGTTGCTGTCTCCGAACAGAGCATGTAATTCAGGCCAATGCATATCAGCTGATGAAAAGGTGAAAAAGAATGTTGGTGTTCCAACATTTGTTACTATGGCTTTAAGATCTTCTTTTACCTTATGCCAGTAAGCATTTGTACCAGGAATATTAGCAACATACCTAGAGACTTTAGACATAAAGGCAGTTGAATTATTGCTTGTAGCCATTTCACGCAACTCATCAATGGTGAGATGTGCTTCACCAGGATTCTGTTTCAGAAATATCCCAGTCTGTTGCAAAGTTCTCATTCTCTGAATCATATTAAAAGCCCAGTACGAAAATCTGGGATGGCTAGCAAAACGGTACACCCATTTACCATCAATTTTCTCAGCAAATTTCATAAGATGCTTTATTCTTTCTGGGAGAGGAACATCTCGTATTAGAGCTTGATTGGTTGGATCCCCTTTAACATCAGGGAATAATGTAGGGAATGCTATAGTAGCAAGGTATGGGGTTTGATGTTCATTTAATGGATGTTCTTCAACAGTAGGCCAAGGCATTGGTTCTTGAGCTGAGAGCTGATTTCTAACAGCATCTAGTTGTTGTTGTTGTTGTTTCACCAACAGGTAAAAAACTACTCATTTCAGTAGACTCATCATACACTGTGTCTTCAGATGGGTTATCAGTGGGTGGGCCTAAATCAGGTTCAACAATTTCATCAGAAATGTCATCATTGGTCTCAACAGTTAATAGATCTGATGGGATTCCATTTACAGGTAAAGACTGCAGTGCTCGAGTATTTATTTCTACATTATTATAATGAGGATTATTTTGTGTAAGCCATAATAAGGCATCAAGGACTTTTTGTCTTCTGACATTAACATCTTTAAATGTGTTGTCTCTACCTTTCATCTTTACAATAATCACAGAAAGATCCTTTGTATGTCTTGGCAATGAAGATGCAAGATCATTTACATTTTGTGGAAGATTAATTAATACTATACAGTGTCCAGTCAGTAACCTCTCTGTCCACCAGGTTTAATGTAAACCCTCATGATAGGAAGAGCACGAGCAATTAACATTTCTTCTATTTGAGTCAAACCTTGTAGCTGAGGTGGGATTGGAGAAGGAATCATAGAATTTTCCTTTGAAAACTTAATAGGAGATTTGTTATCCCTAGAACATCGTGAACAAACATAAGTATCTGGTGACCTAGGTTTTGATTTCAATGGCCATGCCTCTTGGCAAACAGTACATTGGGAAACTGAAAATTCAATTGAATTGTAGAACTTTGAAATATTGGACTTTGCCCAATTTTGTTGATGCAGATTACCATATTTGATAGTATCAAAATGATTTAAATAGTCTTTTTGAGAAACAACACTCTCAGGTTTTTGACGTTTTGTTTTCATATATCCCAAGACTTTTGTAAGTCTTGTGCTTTTTTCATTATCAGTTTCTTCTGATCTTTTTCTTTTGTGAGAGGCATTATTTTTGTCTAACTTGATTTGTCTTTCAGTTTCAGTTTCTTCTGAACATTTTTTTTTATGAGAGGCATTATATTTTTCTAATCTGATTTTTCTTTCAATATCAGTTTCTTCTAAAATCCTTCTATTCTTGTATTCTCTGGCTTTTTGAAGCCTATTCAGTTTTTGAGTTTCAGACTCTTTTGACATGTATTTCTTTGAATTTGTTACATTAGTAACATTAGCTTCAATGTTGTGTATTTCAAACTCAACTGGTACAACCTCAAACAATATACTATTCAATTGAAGTGAAACAGAAAATAAATATTCCTCTAATTTAGAAATATCATCAGTACATTTTATAACAACAGCAGTGCCATTTTGATCAGGCATACCAAAACAGTTACGTGCATGAGAATCAAATACATAAATATAATCTGTAGTCTTTATTAAAGCCATAATATACCCTTCTAATATTATAAATGCAAAATTATTGTTCGTGAAAGCATTCATCAAGGCTGAGCGTAATGTGAAGTATGGAGCCTCGTTTTCACACTCCGTTCACGGGTGATTCTTCCTTGGTAAAATGGTTTGTATGTAATTTATCAACCACAATGGGTTGTTGTTTGGATCTACCACTGCTAGATCAGTATTAGTCACCCAAATAAGTGACTTAGTATTGCTATCCGCCAAAATAAGCGGATTATTTGTTTGTGATTCTGCCCAAATAAGCGAATCATCACAATCATGTGTTTGTGCCGTAATAGGCATATAATTATTAGTGTTAGTCTCCAAAGACCAATATGCCATAATGGGCAGATAGTTTAAAGACAACACCTCTGTGTCAGGGATGGATCTACTTCGAAGAGCATCCAGATAAAGTCGATCTCCTTCGACAAGGATCTGATCTACCGTGGCGGCGGTCCATTGTTCGATTGGTAAATTCTGAGCAAATAATGCACCTATCAATGTTAAGCCCGAGGGGGGGGGGGGGGGGGGGGGCAGACCCCCGGGCATTTGACATTTTTTTATTTTTTGGGTCAATAGCCCCCCCAGTGGAGCACTACATAGTGATCAATCTTTGTCAAATCCCCCCATCAAATCCACTCGAGTTCCGCCATCTTTCTCCGTTGACTTTGTCTGACACTTCGTTTTAAACATCAGTTTATAAATTAAGTCACTGCGATAAAAAAATGACGATCGTAGAAGACGAATCAAACAAAGATGTGATTAAGTAACGTTCCGCGTAAGAACGATAGCAAAAGACAATAGACTGTGGCATTGAGCTCGCCTCACACACGATTTTGCTTGAATATGTGTAACATGCTGTCTCAGTGTTGTAATTTATAAGCTTAAACTCTTGTAGACTTGTAATTACTAGTAAACGATTCTTTATTCTCAGTTCCTGGTATACAAGTTCTTGTTTCTTAGTTCCGTGCATATGATTCTTGTTTGCGTTTGATAAACAACTTTACACTCCACACTCTCTCACACTCTCTCCGTTCTCTTCCACTCTGCGCCACGTGCAATTATGCTAATCACTCTTCTCGTGACGTCACAATCTCGGACACACTCCCCACCTTGACGAAGGTCAAAAAACGAACTCATTATTAACATGTATTAACGTTAATGTTCCTTTCATCTACGATAGTAATCGCAGATGAAACTGTATCTGTTTCTTGAGCGAATCTGTCTTGTAGGATTTCCACGGCGTTTTTGAAGTTGTCTTTTGTGAGTGAAATTCCTTCTATGGATGCCGCCGCTTGACCAGACACACACCCTTTGAGATAATTAAATTTATCGATTTCTGATAAATTTTCTTTTCGCGTGTTGACTTGGAGAAGACGTGCTTTTCTCACTGGCGAGACATGTCTCCATCTTGGCTATGTATGTAAACTACTAAACACCACTTCGCTGAACGTCCCTGCTCCTTCTACTTCTTTATCAATGTCTCTTTCTTTGACTAATTCAAGAATAGAGTCATTGAGTCTGTTGATGGTTGATACCTTTTCCAGTAAGGAAGACTTGAGAACTGACAACTTTTGCTTCTGTTCGACTGTCCCACTAAATTGCTCGCATGCTTCTGTTATCTGTACGATGAGTTTCTCCGCGTACTTCTTGTGACCATCTCGCACTTTCTTCGGCTCTTCCTAACTCCATGATGATTAGTTTATCTGAGATAAACTTCCGTTGAATAATTCTTTTCGAATTTCTTGACTTTATTTTGACTTACTTGACTGTCATCCGTGAATAATTCTTGTAGAATTTCTTGACTTTGACTTACTTGACTGTCATCCGTTGAATAATTCTTGTCGAATTTCTTGACTTTGACTTACTTGACTGTCATCCGTTGAATAATTATTGTCGAATTTCTTGACTTTATTTTGACTTACTTGACTGTCATCCGTTGAATAATTCTTGTCGAATTTCTTGACTATATTTTGACTTACTTGACTGTCATCCGTTGAATAATTCTTGTTGAATTTCTTGACTTTATTTTGACTTACTTGACTGTCATCCGTTGAATAATTCTTGTAGAATTTCTTGACTTTGACTTACTTGACTGTCATCCGTTGAATATAATTCCCGTGTTGAATTTCTTGAGGCCTTTTGACTTAAGCTTACTTGACTGTCGCGAGGCATCCGGCTCGAAGGACCATGTTGTAATTTATAAGCTTAAACTCTTGTAGACTTGTAATTACTAGTAAACGATTCTTTATTCTCAGTTCCTGGTATACAATTTCTTGTTTCTTAGTTCCGTGCATATGATTCTTGTTTGCGTTTGATAAACAACTTTACACTCCACACTCTCTCACACTCTCTCCGTTCTCTTCCACTCTGCGCCACGTGCAATTATGCTAATCACTCTTCTCGTGACGTCACAATCTCGGACACTCAGATACCAACTATCAAAGTTACAAGGAGAAAATAGAGGAAACTGTGTGCAGTTGCCCATTTTTACTGTGAAAACTGAAGGAGAACGCAATGCAGCCAATAGAAAAGAGGGATTAAGACAATGGCTATTTGATTCACAAATTTGAGAACTTTCCTCACACACAATTTTCTTTAAAATCAAACCAAGGTTAGTTTGATTAAAAGTGAATTAAATTCTCAAAAGTTATCTAATGGAAAAGTATTCCTTGGTTGGGTTTCTATTGAATTTATGAGTATGAACCAATGAAATTGCAAGAAAGAAGAATGGAAAATTAACTGCACCTTTTACATTCCTATGCCGTTCATGCTATCGTTCTTACACGGAACGCTACTTAAAAAGCGAACAAAAGCTCAACAATGTACTACCATTTGCAAGCAACTGTTCAGCGTGACTTTTTTTGCCTGTTTTTTTTTAATACCGTGCTGTTTATACAAGTTTCAAACGAATAGTTATCTGATCGAAACGTAGACGTTTGGCGTGTGATATGTCATAGTTTGACAAGCCCTGTCTACGAGTTTTGGGGAGTTTTGTTTGCAAAATGGGAACATTTTGTGGCTTCATGTGCGGCGTTTTCGCAATAAAATTAGAAAACATTTCTTTATCAAGATTTTAGCTGATTTGGGACCTTGTTAGCTGAACGGCTGACTTGATACAAGTTTGACTAATTGATACAAGTTAAATTAAAAGGCAGCTAGACATAAAATATTTGTGGCTAAAACGTACTCTAGATTTCACACTCCAAACATCGCCGCCTAATTAGCTAACTGGACGCCCGGGGGGGGGGGGGGGGGGGGGGGGGGGGGGGGTACTTGGTTAAAAAATGGTTAGGTATGTGCGGCGAGATGTTCAGACCTGGACCCTGTTTTTGGAATTTGTCACTCGAAAACCTGGATTTACGAATTTCCCAAATAAAAAAACCTGGATTTACGAATTTTTATTGACGATCTGATACGATGCATTCGTCAGGATATTTTGCCAGAATAACACTCTAACACCTTTACGTCTGACTGACGCCATTATTATTGTTCATGCGGAGTTTTACTGAAACGCCGATACCACATTATGCAAATTATTAAAAATTAATAAATGTTTTAGGCTATAACCTGGATTAATGATTTTTATGCGTTCATTTTACCTGGTTAGAGAATAAAATGGCCCAAAATCTGGACCCTGTACCGCCGCACATATATATCATGTAATTATTGGGAGTATCCCCCCCCCCCCCCCCCCCCCCCCCCCCCCCCCCCCCCCCCCCCCCCCCCCCCCCCCCGGGGACTGGACGTTTGACAAGCAAGTATCGTACATTTGCATCACAAAAAGATGCATAAGATAGCCACTCACCACGCGGTCGAACTCTCTCATCGACGGCACTTTGCTAAAACAGATTGGAGACTGGGAACCAGTAATGTCAAATCGCCCGACCCTGGGGTGCTCTCTGGTTGTCAAATAAAATCAAAACCCCTTCCCACGGGCTGAGAATTCGAGTCAATTGCCCGTGTATGCCCGCCTTCCACCCCCCCCCCCCCCCCCCCCCCCCCCCCCCCCCTCCCCCCTCGGGCTTAACATTGATAGGTGCATAACAGGGCTGAAAAACTCATAAAAGAACATTGTCTTCCCCGTGAAATGTCACTAAAGCGTTCGTGGCCTTGATGAATGCTTCCAGTAATAAATAAGTTTGAGTTTGACATAATAACACTGCGGAAAAAAGAAGACTTACCTCGAATGCAACAAACAACAACGAACTTCCAACTTCCACGTGTTTTGAACGTACAATGTACGTAGGCATTTATGATGAACCCCGCTGGAGACATGTACTGCATGCTCAGAACATACTGCTTTCCGAGCATTGTCGAAGTTATTCCGACCACGCTCCGAAAAATCCGGCAGGACAAACACAAATCGAGATTTTTGCTGGCATCTAGCACACAGGGATCCCAACATAACACAGGGAAACCGTCAAGAATAGTGTTGCTGCTCGCCTTACGGCTTCGCAGCAATAATAATAATAATAATAATAATAATAAAAAGAAAGTCCATTTCATAACTCGGGCTTCCTTCGGAAGGGCCCGAGTAATTAATCAAGTATACATATTTTCCCCAAAAGAATAGGCAAGAATAGGGTTAAGCTTATGTTTCAGATATTATTAATTATATATTAAATATAATATATTAATATATTAATTAAATATATATATTAATATTATTATATTATATATTATATATTAACACAATGATAATATAAAGAGAGATTTGGATTATATCAAAACGAGAATAAGAATAAATATTGTATTCCGGTGTACTCGAATAAAAGTGGTTTTTTTTAAAGAGCTGCAGAGGGTGCTCAGGTCTATCTTGATCGGCTGGGTTTAGATAGGGGGTGTACCACTAGGGTCTGTAAACCCTGACCCTATCATAAGACAGTGACATCTTGTAAATTCATACCCTGTTGAAGACAGATTATACCCTATCCAGTGGCCCATACCCATATAGCAAATATATGGGAGTACACCCCCCTCGTTTTATTCAGGGTTTGCCACCCCCCCCCCCCCCCCCCCAATTTCAGAATCACTAATTACATTTTGTTTATAGAATTTATCTACCAGTATTTTTAGTTGTTTATTCTGAAAATGAGAACTGTCTTACAACAAGACTTATAAAGCTCAATATTTCAGAATCAGTCAGGCTTGATTTTAGAATTGATACAATATACAATGATATGATCTCATTCTCAGTTGTTCAATGCAGAAAATGGTAGCTGTAATTCTTAGTAATTAATAGAACATGCTAAGAACAAGACGTCTATATATTAACCAGTTGAACTGAAAACCTTGAAATTTCTGGGAATTTTTGATAACTCTATGCTTTGAAATCAACTGAACATTTTTAGTAATTCCTATACTAAGGAATACCCAATAATTCCCAGACTGACAAAGAAAACTTCTATACCATTTAATTCAAATCTGAAATACTGAATATTATAGACCATGTTAATAACATAATACATATAAAATATAATTAATAGAGTGATGGCACTTAACCCGTGAAACATATATTAGCCAAGTACAAATGTAGATATTACTAGACACTTATAATTCCAATGTTTTCTTTTCTTTTGATTTGACTATTAATCACTAATAATTATTATTAGATTTTGTTTCACGGGTTAGAGTGATTCCAATAAACCTGGGCACTACTAATTAGCTGTCAGTGTTTATTAGATGCAAAGAAACAAAAGAAAAGAAAAGAGTTTATTGGAATCATGCACACTCTATTAGTGCCATAACTCTAATAATAAGAATATCAATTAGTAATAAGCTAATAAATATACTAATTAATAAATCATAGAGATTGGCTTAAAGCTACAAATGTACTTGGCTGGGCAGTTTGTTCCACTCCTGTTACAAGGCTCTTGGAAAGAATGAGTATTAAAAAAGCATGACATATATGTTATGATTCTGTCTTCGAATTTTGGGCTTCCTGTGGTGTACATGCTCAAATATTAAAACGCAAGAAATTCGGTTACAAATCAACCTAAGTGCAGCAGGTTATAGTTTTCTCTAGCTTTCTATAGATATTTCGTATTTCTAAAGTAATATTTGTCTCAAATTTGAAGCTTTGAAAATTTTCGATTTTGCGAATTATAATGGTTTACAGTGCATCGTGTCCTTATTTTGTACACAACAACTTTGGAGGCAAAGATACAAAGATCCCATAGCATGTACGTCCACCATATTCCACACAGTCCATGATTATTACCTTCTAAGTAGAACGTCCTTTTTTGAAGTAACCATTACTTAATTTAGCTTCTCTAGAAAGCCGAGACCTTTACCCGGTCGATAGGTTTCGTTCTCTATTTTGATAACCGTCAAGACTAACACTCCGGAAAAAAAACCATAATCCTTGCATTACTTTTATCTCGACAGAGATATTCTTACACATTAATACCTCTAGAAACTAAAAAAATTTACACATACACTGTACACGAAGATCTGAACAGAATATTGAGCGTTTTATAGTCGGCATGAAGAACACCAGACTGGCCGCCATATTGAAATTCATCCCAGCGAGCCGTGACGTCACACTGGTAACTATGAGTCGGTCACTTTTGAACAATAGAGTCACCCCCTCCCTCCTGATCCCACTATTCACTTCATAATAATAATAAAATATATAATTAATGTAGACTTTATTTAAACATCAGCATATTTCCATTTTATTTGCATCAATATCACTCATGGCAGCCAATATCACTCATGGCAGCCATCGTCCTGGGCAACAGTCATCTTTAGAGTCAAATGAAGACGATTGCTAGGCCGGAAAAAATCATGCCGCCATGCACAGTTACTCGGAGGCAGTTGAAATGTTAGTCCACATCAGCTTATTGACGTCATATTCAATAGATCATCAATGTACCAAGGATCCAGTATGAATAGGAATGCAGAGTTTAATTGGTGCATAAAACATATCGGTAGATCAATAGAGTCCTGCATTTTCACCATTCGAGCCATTAGACATCACCATTCACCGTTGAACACTGTAGTTCACCATTCGTACGATTCGTACGATCCGTGCCATTTTCTTAGGGGGCTAGGATAAGATTACACAGGGTTACCATTCGGAAAAAATAAGTCACCAGAACGAGCGAAGAAATACAGTGCTTATTCGGGTTCCCTGTTTAAAATTCACCATTTAATAGTACGCAGGGGCGGATCCAGGGGGAGGGTTCTGGGGGTTGCAACCCCCCCTATGGATATTTTTTTAATACCGCTTGTATAAATATGTCTGTCCGTGGGTCTCTCTTGCACTTTCAGCTCTCTCCCTCGTAAGAATAATATAATTCATTCATACTGTTGTTCGACTTCGAGGCCGGTTTGACTGATAGCAGAAAGAACCTGCCGTTTTTAGCGTCAAAAACGTATGTGAAGCCTTCATACTTGTAAGCTCACCCAAGAAGACTTCCAAGCATCTTTGTTGGATGTCCAATAATTAAACTCAAAATTTTAATGAAAATTGAGTTTTGTTGTGTTAATAAAACAACTCCAGATCTCTAAAAATTGCATTTTAGAGCTTGTAGATTTCAAAATTTTCTGGGGGGGCATGCCCCCACACCCCCTAGTACTTCGTGGCTTTGCCGCTCACACAACACAACGGCCGCAACACAACCCCCTGTTTTACAAAAACCGTTGCGCGCAACAAGAGTTTTTGGGGTGTCACACGATGCAACGTTGCGCGCAACGGTTGCAGAAGTTGCACCGTGTGTCCGAGCCTTTAGTACGAATGGTAAAATCGATTTCCCCATTCGTATTTGGCTTAGTCGCTCTAAATGTCGAACTTGGGCTTCCTTTGGTTAATGTCTTGTCACCACTCACGCAAGGTCGTCACGCTAGAAGGAGAAGATTTGTTGCCGATACAGGCGGCAGCACTACCATCACTAGTGCCGAATTTGACAGGGATTTGTAGCCCACAGACAGAAGATTCGTTTTTACAAGTTGTACTGAAAGGCGAATATGTAAGTATGTATGATAAATATTCTGTAAAACTAGACGTGATCGATGTTTCTGGTGACAAACGTCAGCCAACATAAGATCATTATGTTTGCCGAGAATCTCAATGTTTCCCGAGTCAAATACTGAAAAAATTGTTGTTAACAACGGCGCCACAAGTATTTTATCTTATTTTCCATCGATCGACCACGCCGGGCACAAACGGCTTCAAATTCGCTCAGTTCGCCATTCCTATTGTATGTACAGCGGTTTCGCGCGTGTGACTGAACAAAATGGCCGCTCGTCTTACAAGGGAGCAAGCTAATAATAGAACAGCTGTTTTCGGTTGACGATGTCGAGGAAGAGAGCCCGGGGGGGGGGGGGGGGGGGGGGGGGGGGGGGGGGGGGGGGGTAGGGGTACTCCCAATAATTACATGATATATATGTGCGGCGGTACAGGGTCCAGGTTTTGGGCCATTTTATTCTCTAATCCAGGTAAAATGAACGCATAAAAATCATTAATCCAGGTTATAGCCTAAAAAACATTTATTAATTTTTAATAATTTGCATAATGTGGTATCGGCGTAACGTCTTCATGAAGCTGTCTGGTGGGTACAACACACCATATTATCTTCCCGAGGGAAACAGTTAATTTTGTTTCCCGAGAACATATCAAACTTATGTTATACAAAAGGTCATTGTTTCGCAAATGCTAATGAGCGACGGCGGTCTATCAATAAAAACAGCATGATTTTGGTACATCCCGGGGTACATTTTTGCTTTTTACTGCATTGTTAAAATACAAATCAAAAACCTAGCAACGGAATATAAAAGACGAATATGTAAGGAATGAATAATAAGCTAGCAATTCAAGCAAAAATAAATATATTTGACTGTGTCATTTTCCGTTTCTTCAAAGTCAATCGAACTGAAATCTCTGAAGAGACATAGGAGAGCGTGACATACGCTACACACAAATACCTTATGAATTCCTTGGGAATTGTGTCAATCAAAAACCTACCGCCGGATTCTAATGCTCTGTAATTATACGCGCATTTTGATATAAAATACATGTATATTGAACTTAATTAAGCTGTGTCAAAATGAAATCTAAAACAAATTTGTTTGGTAATTGTGAACATCATATTGGTGCTCTGTATCCCGGTCTGTATGTAGAAGCTACATAGGCGAATTCGCAAATAAATTATGGCTCGGAAAGGACGTTTTTTGAAGGCAATTTCCAATATTTACACACGAGATCAATAAGAAAGTTCGAATTTGTGATATATTTTCCCGTTGAGGAAACATATGCAGCTTTTCCATCTCTTATATTTTAGCTACCTGATTTACACATTGTCAAAGGAAAAAGTTGAATTCAGAAATGATAAACCAGTCACGTACGAATCTGCTTTATTTAGCGGTCATGGTGAACAAATTGCTGGATCAATCGGGCCTCAAACGTGCTTTAGTAAACAAAGCAAAAAAAGTTGTCCGCGTGATACTGGATCCCAACAGGAGCAAATGTTCAATGATGCAGGACATAAAAGTTTGATATGCTCAATGTTTCCCGAGTCAAATACTGAAAAAATTGTTGTTAACAACGGCGCCACAAGTATTTAGTCGGGGCAGTCCTGTGGAAGACCCGACTCTAAAAATGAGAAGCGTTCGTCGTCGTCGACGTCGTTGACCTCAGAAAGCGTACTGGGTTCTACAGCGCATGTGCCCTGTGCCGGCCGCTAAGATAATTACCGAAGGCTCTAACAACATGATTTATCAATACGAGACTGGTCGAGTCTGAATAAACCTAATCCAGTCGCTGGACTCTCCTTTCCGCTCCTCTTTTTTATTGGGCTTCGAATAAACCTTATTTTGTTAACGTTTGTGTGATTTTTAAATAACAAAAGAAGGTGATATAATCGGGATAAAATCGCATGCGCACTGAACCTTATTCTTAAACTCTGAACTGGCTTATTAGATAGATAGATAGTTTTAAATTATAGAGGGGAAGCGCCTTGAATCCAAAAAACCTTTCTAAACATTTCTCTTTTACTACTCTTTATTTAATATATCAACTTTGAACTGATTCTAATCAAGTATCATCTTCTGTAGGAGTATACGAGGAGTCCCGATGCCAACAGGCCAAATTAAAATACTTTTGTACTAGCTCTTGAAGATCAGTTTCTTCGCTCTCGCTGCTGACGGTGTCGAACGACAATCCAATTTTCAAAAATACATTAACCGTTTTCATCGAGGCTTCGACTTCGAGAGAAGAATTTGCTCGGTAGATCACTACTAGGCCACCGCCAATTGCTTTGTATTCATTTGTGAGATTTCTGCTAGCATATTTGAGCCGCCAACTCTATGGCGTCTTTACACGACAATATAATCCCGTGTCTCTCCCCGAAAAAACAAATGTTTGTTTGTTGTATGTGCGAAAAACCCCAACCACCCCCGGAGCATAAATATTGGTATGCGCGAGAAACATGCGCGGATCCCGAAAAAGGTGTTCAGTTTTGGCAGGCAGGCCCTTCTCTTCTTGCTAGGGGTCAAGTCCCTCTCGGCCTTCGGCCTCGCACAGGGATCCCAGAAAAACAAAGGGATCCCAGAAGAGGGGTTGCATGTTAGCACTCGGCCTCGCACAGGGATCCCAGAAAAACAAATGGGGACCAAGAAGAGGGGTTGCATGCCGAGGAGGCTAGCTTGAAATGATAGATAACAATTGTACTTACTGTATTTATGTCTTGATTTCTTGCGATTTTAAGCGTTTTTAGCGATTTTAGGTAGATAGATATATAGGTACCCCTCCCCTTCCCCTAATAAAGAGAAGTATTCATATAGAATTGATACCGAGTTTTAGGGGGTCAAAGTTAGTTGCCATGCCCACACATTCTCGTACCCAGACCCTTCTCAACTTTCTAACGAAAAATCGATGTTTCGTTAGAAAGCTGAGAAGGGTCTGGGTACGAGAATAACGCCCACAATGTTGAGATTCTGGTATCCCCACCACTCTTATATGGGAGTATAAATCCTCTATCTGGGAGTATAAACCCCCCGGCCCCAATATATAAAAAAAAATTGCAATTAATATTCCATTGAATGAGAATTGTAACTATTTGTGAACGATTCTGAAATGATGATGTCTTCAACATTTCAGGGATTCCAAATCACAAGGTCAACGACTCCCTGAGTATGTTTTGCAATTTTGCAAACAAACTGATCTGTCAGAAAACCTTATGAAGGAATTTTACCAAAAGTTGTCAAATACTTATGAAGAGGTAAGAATCACTAACACAATTCCGCGCGCTCTGATTGGTTCAGAATGACGTCATGCTGCTATAAATAGTCACGAGGGGGTCGGTTTCAGTGGTAGTGATTTCATTTTTCTCTTTTTTGTCAGGTATTGTCGGCAACTGGCTACGTTACACCATTGTTTTGTAGCAAAGTTTTTGATGCAGCTGTGAGAAAACATCATGCAGACGATGTTCAAGCCATACGTATCCTGGACATTGGAGCAGGAACTGGTCTACTTGGTGCATTGCTCAAAGAACTCGGCTACGTCAATGTAGACGCTATCGACTGCTGTGACGCGATGTTGCAGAAGGCGAGTCAGAAGAACGTGTACCAGAAAACGGTGGTGAAGTTTATTGACGAAAAGAAGAACGAAGCAATCAAAGATGGTGAATATGAGGCCATGATAAGTTCTGGGGCTATGTCAGCACCTCAGATCCAAGCTAGAGCCTTTGACGAAATGATCCGTTGGCTCAAGAAAGGTAAAAGTCACCATACGCTCATCAAAGAGCCACGCCCTTGGCCCGTAGAGGTGGCAGGGGGTCAGTGATCAGTCCAATAATGATTCATTACTGAACTTCATTTTTATCCCCTTAGGCGGATTATTTTGTTTCACTGTGCGACACGAAGACATTGGAAAAGAGAGCCTCGATTACAATGTGAAATTCCAACAACTTGAAGAACAAAGAAAATGGAAGCTAATTTCCAAAGAGCTTTTTGATTATTTTAATAACCCGGATGTTGGCGACTCTGTAATTATGAAAGCTTCCATGCTTGTATATCAAAAACTGTGATGTAGACTGATAGCGATTAAATGTAGACAAAAACCTTTGCCATGCGATCAATATCATTTTTTCCTAGGTATCAGTAGGTACAGTCGAACCTCCCGTAAGCGGCCATCCAAAATGTCAAACTTTGTGGTCGCTTACGAGAGGCGGTCGCTTACGAGAGGTTCCAACTATAGTGATTTGACTGGGAACTGAACTTTTGGTATTTTGAAAAACTGGTCGCTTAAGAGAGGTGGTCGCATACGAGAGTGGTCGCAACGGGAGGTTTACCAAAAATAATGACTATGGGCCACTAGCTATAATAAATCAGAACTACTCACATCTACAAACTATCTGATCACAGTGTCCAATAGGCTCAGTATCCAGCCGCTGGGGTTTCGTGCGCCCGCGATACTCTACCCCTCACGGCTGGGCGCACAGGCTCGAAAGCGTGTCCGTGACGTATTTAAGTAATTAGCATAAATAAATATAAAAACGGAAACGGAAGTGAAATTCTATTCGGTTGAAAATCCAATTTACTCAAACTTTATTCGCGCTCGATTTGTTTGAAACAAATCGAGCGCGAATGCCAGAGTGGTTGTATCATTTGCCAAAAACAGGAAGAAAATAAAAGGAAACGGATGTCTTTGGGAGGAAATGTGTCTTGAATCTTGCACAACACGCCACATTTCATAGACTCATCTTCTTGCTCTTCGCCAAAGAAAGCCGCTTTACAGTGGATTTCACACAACTTTGGCCGCTGCGATCGATTGCGAAGTTCGTTCGCAATTCCCAACTTTGCTAACGAACTTCGGAACTTCAAAGTGAAATTGACCTGAGTAGATGTTTGAAGCTGATAACACGATGGTTTCAAAAACTCATCAAAACTATAGTTGAAAGTCGATTTTGAGGATGAACGACATCGCAATAAAAGGACTTTATCTCCATAATGCAGTTTGAAATACACTTTTTGAAACATTTCGTTTGAGATGCAATTCTAGCAAATATTTGAATTCGAGACATAAACATTACTCACGGTTCACTGAACCAAGCCTGGTTCTCAGTGAAGTCGGCAAAGATCGTTATTGAACTTCGCAATCGGAGCGGCCAAAGTTGTGTGAAATCAACTGTAATGCCCTTTGATGAAAGGAAGTTAACTTGGTATTTCATGAGAGACACTAGCGGCGATATCACGAGGTCAAATAAGAGTGGAGCAGCTTGAAAAATTAGAGATTTTCCAGAGCCAGTAGGAAGAACAACGAAGACATCCTTTCCCAGAACAATTTATTTCAAAGCTAAACGCTGTTTTTCTTTAAAACTCTCTAAATGAAACTTCTCAAGCCACGGGCATATTCACAAGCATCAAAACTCCAACCTCGTCCCCAGGGCCCTCTCTTCTCGCTTTCAAAATGGCGGTCCATTCTCGTACCCAGAGCCCACTCCTCATTTGGTTTGTCGCTGGCTCTGGGAATCCCTGAAATTTTAGCGACCATTTCATTGCTGATGAAATCAACAATGACTGATCGTATTTGATTGGTTCATGAGATCAACAAAGATTCAAACTTGCAAGGCGAACGAAAGGAATGACAGCGACGGTTGTATTTTCATACAATGGTATTCCGTTATTGAATTATAAAGCTATGGTTGAGAGTGACTGTGTAGACATAAATTGATCTGAATTCGTAAAGGGAGATCTAAGATACATAAATTATAAAAGTAAAGTAACGGCTACAGACACAATCGATCGTACTCGCTTCGAGTATTCAAAGGAATAATTTTATAATTCAAGAGGAACAATAACAAAGCGGAAGACAGGAAGGTTCACATGCAAGATTATATTAGAACATGTATTTATCGTCCAGCCTATACCGCAACAGAGCCAGAGAAGAACCCAGATGAACGTCGAAGGGATTTTAAACGGCTACACGCCGAAGATAAGTACCAGTTACATTGTTTGAATATTCAAACCAACGTGAACACTACGTAGCCAGTAGACTCTTCCACAGTACCCGCTCTCAGCGGTCTTTAGTATGAGCATGCGCATATGACGACTTGGTCGTCAAAATTTGACGACCGTGCAACAGGGTTTCCCAGAGCCAGCGACAAACTTCGAGCGGGCTCTGGGTACGAGAATGAATGGCGGTCGCTCGAGAGAAGACCCCATTCTCGTACCCAGAGCCCGCTCGTCATTTGGTTTGTCGCTGGCTCTGGGAATCCCTGAAATTTTAGCGAATTTCATTGGCTGATGAAATCAACAATGACTGATCGTATTTGATTGGTTCATGAGATCAACAAAGATTCAAACTTGCAAGGCGAACGAAAGCAGCGACGGTTGTATTTTCATACAATGGTATTCCGTTATTGAATTATAAAGCTATGGAAATGAGAGTGACTGTGTAGACATAAATTGATCTGAATTCGTAAAGGGAGATCTAACAATACATAAATTATAAAAGTAACGGCTACAGACACAATCGATCGTACTCGCTTTGAGTATTCAAAGGAATATTTTTATAATTACTCGGGCCCAGGCCGCAGGCCGCCCGAGTTAGAAAATGCGGATTTCGGTAGTAGTAGTAGTAGTAGTAGTTTTGTTCGGCTTCAAAATGACGAGTATGCGACGTATTTAATCGTATCCGGAGTTTCAAGATTACTCCGCAGATTTGAAAAGATAAAGGAGACACAGGACTCAAGTAGATTATGAATCTTAGTTTTGAAAGCAGCTGTAGATCTTCAAGCTATTAAAAGGTCAGGATTCTAGTTCATCGTTCAATGACTAGAAGTGGTAAAAGGACTAGAAGCTCGCTTAAAATATATATTTTTTTTAAAACAAACGCGAACCATCTGACCTATGCAACCTCAAGACGTATCATGTTCGTACTCACCGGACTAATAGTCTCCCTCGTCACTCAACTGTCACTGATTGTCATGACGTCAGAGAAATTATATTGTATTGAAGAAGATGTCCTTGTTTTATTCGACGTTCGAACCGTAACTCGAACCCGAACTCGATTCCAAACTCGACGTTTCGGGATCTGAAGCTAGAGAGGGGGCCTTTACACAAACTCATCAAAATCAAATCAATTGAACTCAAAGTCAAAAGGTAATCAAATGAACTCAAAGGCAAATCAAATGAACTCGACACATACATGTATATACATAGTCTCCCTCGTCACGCAACTGTCAGTCATTGTCAGGTCTCTCCTCGCGCAGCTGACATTGTCCTTGTTCTTCAACCAACTGGCATTCATTTTCAAGTACTTCCTCGAACAACTGACATTTTCCTTTTCACAATGCCCGAGTGAACGCTCATTGAGCGTCTTGTTCAAGAGAAACAATAACAAAGCGGAAGACAGGAAGGTTCACATGCAAGATTATATTAGAACATGTATTTATCGTCCAGCCTTTACCGCAACAGAGCCAGAGAAGAACCGGTGATGAACGTCGAAGGGATTTTAAACGGCTACACGAAGATAAATGTACAAATTTGTGTACTTGTTAGTTTGAATATTCAAACCAACGTAAATACTACGTAGCCAGTAGACTCTTCCACAGTACCCGCTCTCAGCGGTCTTTAGTATGAGCATGCGCTCTGACGACTTGGTCGTCAAAATTTGACGACCGAGCAACAGGGTTTCCCAGAGCCAGCGACAAACCAAATGACGAGCGGGCTCTGGGTACGAGAATGGAGAAGACCCTCTCTCGAGCGTCCGCCATTTTGAAAATAGCGAGAAGAGAGGGCCCTGGGAACGAGGTTGTCAAAACTCTCCATCACGCCATTTTTAATTTATGCCCCCTAAAAACTGGGGGGCAGATTTCTGATTGGTTGACAAAAACAAAGGACAAGCTCGTGCGCCCAGCCGTGAGGGGGAGAGTATCGCGGGCGCACGAAACCCCAGCGGCTGGATACTGAGCCTAAGTGTCCAACCCATCATACATTTTTGGCGGGTTCTTGAAACTCTGTTGCGTAGGTTTTAGCAAGAGACTGATACGATTATGTAATGGTCATGGGCTCCTGAATGGTCTCAGTTGTTTTTAGTGTACAGTGTTTCTCTCTTTTTGACTCTTCAATTTTATTTTTTTTGTCGTGAGCCATCTGGGGCTCCGTAATTTTCAACCCGAGTAAACTGATAAAAACGGCAAATTCAATCGGTTTAGCGAACAGATCTCACCACAGGAACCCCAACCAACCAACAACCAAGACGTGTGCTACCACAGGTAGCCCAAGTAATGAAAAACGATAAACAACAAAACAATACAAGAAAGAAAGAAAATGATGTTTAATTAATTTTAATTATGCAAAATAAGTAGTGGGAAATTGAATATACATATACACCTGTTTTCAAAAACGTTGTCCTTTTACAAAATACAAAATAGTCAAATAGCAGAGTTCAGCTAGAGGGCCTTTTTTTGTTTCTCTAATAATCAATCCCTTTTTTGCTATTTTACTCTTTTGTATTTTGTAAAATGACAACGTTTTTGAAAACAGGTGCATATTATTACATTATTAACTTAGAACTTATATCTGATAAGAAAAGATGGTGAAATTTGCGATGATACTGAAAAAGTAAAAGTAATCGGTCTAATGGAGAGAAGAAAGAAAGAAAGAAAGAAAGAGAGAGAGAGAGAGAGAGAAAGAAAGAAAGAAAGAAAGAAAGAAAGAAAGAAAGAAAGAAAGAAAGAAAGAAAGAAAGAAAGAAAGTTCGAAAGAAAGAAAGAAAGAGAGAAAGAGAGAAAGTTCGAAAGAAAGAAAGAGAGAAAGACAGAAAGAAAGACAGAAAGACAGAAAGACAGAAAGAAAGAAAGAAAGAAAGAAAGAAAGAAAGAAAGAAAGAAAGAAAGAAAGAAAGAAAGAAAGAAAGAAAGAAAGAAAGAAAGAAAGAAAGAAAGAAAGAAAGAAAGAAAGAAAGAAAGAAAGAAAGAAAGAAAGAAAGAAAGAAAGAAAGAAAGAAAGAAAGAAAGAAAGAAAGAAAGAAAGAAAGAAAGAAAGAAAGAAAGAAAGAAAGGAAGGAAGGAAGGAAGAAAGAAAGAAAGGAAGGAAGAAAGGAAGAAACGGAAGAACGAACGAACAAACTATAATAAGTGCATATTATGGTCTACACCAGGAGCTCCTGTCTACACTTATGCAAAGTAGGTTCTCAAGGAAAATTTATAAATATTCACCATCGGCTGTCCAACCTGAACTGAAGGTTCCTTCCTGAAAACCCCTGCTCCATTTCAGGATCCATCGAGTCAGAGGTTTTCTAAGTCACTCAAGGTAAGAACTAGAGCAGTATATTCTGCTAATAGTACGTAATGTTGTTGAAATGAAGCGAAATTCTGGGGTAATCGATTTCGGGCCTTGAAATGTACTGAGGGGTATATTTAGCTTATAGTCAGGCTGTTTGGGTCTTTACGGGACATACTTGCTAGTTTTCTTCAAAGTAAATGATGTGAGTAGCGTAGAACGTACTAGCATCGCTATATTTATGGTTAGATTAAAGGAGCGAAAATCCGAAGGAAGAAAATCTAATGTTGTTTTCTCGATTGTGTCGATTTCAGTGTGTCTTTCAGGGTATGTTTACACCTGATGTCATCTTATATGTTATCGACGGCCAGCGATCGCCTAAAATATATTTTGAGGGATCACAGTTTTCTAAAATGACAGAGTTTAAAGAAGGGAGGCTTATAGTTTCCAGAGCCGAAAATTGTCTATGAATTTTCTGTGTAGAATTTCGAAGAAATATGCTGCAAGCAATTCTGCATCAATTCTGCTTGCATTGGGCATTTAAGCTTAATTGTTGTTTGAAATGAATTCTTCCTCTTGCAATAAGTTTACAATCTAAATCAACCTCTTGGAGCAGCTTATACTTATTGTACTGAGAGAGATGTTTTGGATGGAGATACATGTAATTTCGTGATTCCTTATTCTTTCGTGTAAGTCTTCTCGTATTCCTAAATCAACAATTCATAATGAAAATCTTCGAAATCGTCTTCTCGAGCAAACATTTGATATTTTCTAATCCTAGGTCGACGAATTATTGCATCTCTCTCGACATGACTGCTAATATGGACACGAGCCCAGCGCCTGACGAGAGCTGCTTCAGTTCACTTTCAAACTTCCAAATTGAAAAGAAAATTGGCCGAGGGCAGTTCAGTGTTGTCTACAGAGCGAGATGTCTTGTTGATAATTCCATTGTCGCGCTGAAGAAAGTACAGGTAAGCTTACAGTCTGTGAATTTAAGAAATCAGGATCGTGAACTTTATTATCACCCAGCTAGAGTTCATTCCTGGCAATGGTCTTAATTGTAAAAGCTCACTGGACATTAAAGCTTATTACATGTACACATATAAGCTTTAATTACATATTAGATATACGTTGCTAAGGGTGTAATGGACCATACATGTATATAACTTATGTACACGTTTTTCCGACAAAACTTGTTTAGAAAACATAAATTTATTGTCAACAAATTTATGCAGAATACTTAGAAGCTTATATATATTGTATTGTGTTTGCAAAAAGGCCTGCTGATGCAGATACTGTGTTGGATTTTTAATTATAGCTGTAGGTGATTGTATAAATGCAATGTACATTTGTATGTCTTCATAATCAATCTGAATTTGTTCATAAATTTAATGTCGTGTAATTTAAAAATTAGCAAATCTGCAATGATGTGATTTCTTGATGTTACAACTTGTGAAATATGAAAAGAAAGATATATATTTAAATCATTCTTTTTTGCCTTTTTGTATGATATTGTTCTAGTGTGCAACACCTGCATCACATGTAATATCCTGTGGCGCATGATATATATAGTAGTGATGTTTGTCTAATATATTTCTTCCTTCCATTTCATATTTAATTAAATCAGCAAATGCAGTAGTCGTACTGTACATTAAATTACAACATGTTATATGGTACACTTTTTAAAATTTATATATAGCTAATTGCATAATCATTGTCAGGTTGAAAATCATGAAAGCTATGACCAAAAGGAATTCTGGGAAATTATAACTCTCAAATAACACCGTCAAATGATTGACCTTTTTATCCAGACTTGTAGGATCTTAGTTAAATAGCTCATATACCTTCAAAACTACGAGAACATTGAATATATATCTGTACGTAATGCAGGTCATGAACTGATTTCCCATCCATCATTGCGGTCTCAGCTTCTATGATTTATGATTTTGAACCCGACAACGATTATGCAATTAGCTATATGTATACATATAACATAGGAACAGTGAATAGAAGGTGGAAAAAAGGAAATAAATAGCTTAAAAATATGGCGTATATATACAGATAGAATAAAGCATATGTCCTAATACAGGATACTTAATGCACAGTGGCGTGAAGATATGAATTTTATTTTCAAAAGGGAAAAACAATATTTTATGAAAAAAACGCAGCAAGTGAATAAACTATTGTTTTTAACACAAGAAAATAAAATTAATATGTTAATTAATTCAAGCCGTCATGTAATTTTCTTATTTTCCACATGCAAAAATAAAACACAAATTAATTTAAAATTAAACCTTTTTTTTATTTACAAAAAAAGCCATTGATATTGTGACTGTACAGTGAGGATGTGGAAAATATACCACTCTGGTAATGGATGTAGTTTCGTAATAATTTTACGAGTGAGATATTTTCCACTAAAACACTTGTCTTGTGTAGACTATTTTAATATATATAGAAAGGTCGATGATTTGACGGTGTTATTTGAGAGTTTTAATTTCCCAGAATTCCTTTTGGTCATAGCTTTCATGATTTTCAACCCGACAACGATTATGCAATTAGCTATATAATAAACTTGTACACGTGTACTATTTACAAAATGAGTAGCTGTTTTGTATTGGTTGATCTACAGACCTGATACAAAATGGACACATATTGTGTAAATGACTATAAATATCAGAACACAGCGATGCGGATTGGTTTAGAAGGCTTCATGCATCGAAAAGATTTATAATAATATGAGACATCTAATGCACCATTTCCTAAAAGTCCAATAGCACTATAAATACAATGTAGAACTCACTAATTAAACAATAACAGTAGTTGTTAACTTAAGATGGTGCTGATTGATTGATTGAATAATAAATTTATTTTGAATAAATAAATTAAATTTATATCAATTTACTCAGCTTCTTGAGAGTATAATATATTAGCATCAAGTGAGTTTCAGCCATGAGAGTTACGTGTTATCGGTTATGGCCCTTAACAATTAAATGTAAGAGCCCTGACGTATATAAGTTGTAGTTTGCATGTATTTACAGTCGAACCTCTACTAACGCAACGTCCCCATAAACTTCTACCAACGCTACCTCCCCTATCTTTAATGGCCAGGGTACGTATTCTGTCCCAAACAACAGCCAGCTCATACATTTATTCATTTTTCAAACCTCCAAAAAAGTTCGTCCTGAAGTGGCCGTTGTAGAGAGGTTTGACTGTATAAGAGAGAATCCCCCCTCTCCACCCCCAGAGGTCACATGTTGTTTGTTTCTTGTAGATCTTTGAGATGATGGATGCCAAGGCACGACAAGATTGTATCAAGGAAATTGATTTGCTAAAACAACTGAATCACCCTAATGTAATCAAGTATTATGCATCATTTGTGGATAACAATGAGGTATAGCAAAGTACCATTCATTGTTTATATAAGAATGGGACCTTGAGGAAGTAGATTTGTACAAATGTAGCTCAGTTACATTCCCAGGGGGGGGGGGGGGGGGGTACTCCCCAATAATTACTATTTACATGATATATACATGTATGTGCGGAGGGTTCAGGTTTTGGGACATTTTATTCTCTAATCCAGGTTAAATGAACGCATAAAAATCATTAATCCACGTTATAGCCTAAAAAACATTTCTTAGTTGTTAATAATTTGTATAATGTGGTATCGGGGCGTTTCAGTAAAACTCTGCATGAACAATAATAATGGCGTCAGTCAGACGTAAAGGTGTTAGAGTGTTAGTCTGGCAAAATATCCGGACGATGCAGGTTTTCGAGTGACAAATTCCAAAAAACAGTGTCCAGGTCTGAACATCTCGCTGCACATATACATAACCATTTTTTAACCAAGTACCCCCCCCCCCCCCCCCCCCCCCCCCCAGGGCCCAGGGCTACAGTGCATTCCTCCCCCCCCCCCCCTAACCCCAGTTCGTTCTCTAGCTCCCTTGCTTCGAGAGTTTTACTCCAGGTACTCCGGTTTTCCTCCCTCAGTAAAAACGAACTAGTGAGCTGAGCTTGTATGCATAGAATATTAGAATGTAGTGGTAGCATGTGTGAGAGTACAGTGTCTCCCAATTAGTGTGCAAGTGCTAAAATACATTGGACACTTAAATAAACAGTTATTTTTTATTTGTAGAGTAACAACGAGGTGTAGCAAAGTAGTCCATTCATTGAATGACATTACGAGTTTTCTTTTTTTAATGGTATTTTGATGACATTGAATATTAGTCCACCACCATTATATGCTACAAGAACAGTGCACAAGTGACATTGATCAAAACCCAAATTCTCCATTGAAATTCAAAGAGCCTAAAGGAGAATTTAACTGTTGATCACAAATCACTTTATTCTTGCATTGCATGGACCCAGGCATAATACACTGGGGCATGGCCCCGGTTGCACAAATTATTTAAGGTGAATTAGCGCTAATAGTGATAAGTCCTATCCAATGGATCAAATTTATTGGATACATAAACTGCATCAGTGTTTATCCATTGGATAAGACTTTATATCCGGTGGATAGCGCTATTCACCTTTCATACAACTGGGGCCTGGTCATTGTAAAAACTCAAGCATTTTTACATGTTTTGTTTGGGCAGTATACATGTACAATGTACATGCATATTGGTCTAGCTTTTGCTCAGTGTAAGAATATAATTATGTTAATTGTAATTGACTTGAAAGCTGTGTAATAATATTAATAATAATAATAATGAAATCGGGGTGTCGTGGGTTCAAATCCTGCTCGAGGGATGGCTCGAGGCATCTGATTTTTTCCGAACATTTGTTCTGTATATTCCTCATAAGTTTCCATTTCTATAATAATAATAATAATAATAATGGTTTAAATATTGGACAATATATCCACAGAATGGCTCTTCACTTGTCCACTAACCTAACTATCTACAATAAATATTAGCAATTTAATTATGAATATAAATAAATATAAAATAAGATTTTAAAATAAATATACTCTGATTGTACTAATTAATCAACTGATATGAATTTCTCAATAGCTCAACATCGTACTGGAGTTAGCAGATGCAGGAGACTTATCTAGAATGATAAAAGTTAGTCATTTAAATTATTAATCAATGTAGAATATGACTGTATTTACATTAGGTTTGTTGAACGTCATTAATATTGATTGTTGATTTTCCACTTTATATTTCTTCAGCATTTTAAGAAACAGAAAAGGCTTATTCCTGAAAGAACTGTTTGGTATGTCAATTATATCTACATTGTACATGTACTTGGCATTCTAGTGGTTATACATGTAGCTTCCATGATTTATAATTTTCAAAGCAACAATGATTGCAGACGGACAGACGGACGGATGGACGGACAGACGGATGGACGGACGGACAGATTATATTATATTATACATATTATGTACATGTACATATGCATCATAATGTATATGCATCATTTACCAGCCATCACTGACACATTCCGGCCCATAGCCAGTATGAGGCGAGCCGAGACATGCAGTTATTAAAATGCCTCATTAAAATATATTTCTGATTTTTAAAACTGAATTAACGTCATGTCGATGACAGTTCTCATTGCCATGCTCATATTTTAATTGTATTTATTTATTTTTTGGCTGCACAGAAGAGATGATGTACTAATGATCTTGTATTATTATGCAACAATTCACAACTATTTTATTTTGATGCTGGTTTTATTTTTATTTTATTATTTTATTATTTTATTTTTATTATTTGTCTGTGTTTCAGGAAATATTTCGTTCAATTAACAGCAGCTTTACAACACATGCATTCAAGAAGAGTAATGCACAGAGGTAATGTTTTGAAAACATACATAACCAAGGCGATGTCGAGATTATATTCTATTTCCTGTTACAAATAAGGGATTGTTTAAAAAATAATGTATCCAAATCACTAACCGATTAGCTACTACTATTTTCAGGTTATGTGAATTTTCCCACATACTTAATTAATTGAAAATAAACTGATTGATTGATTGAATATTAATGTTGACATGATGTGACATTTATATAAGTAGCCATTACCTAAACGAGCAGGGGACTGGGAACGAGTTTATTAGAATTAACGCAATTACGAAATTAAGTTTATGACATGAAACAATATGTTGAAATTAGCATCTGTGCAAAGTTTGATGTGATTTGAGCGAATTCTGTTGAATTATAAACTTTTGAAATTGTGTTGTCCAGCCAAAATTTTACAGTGAATGTATGGTTTGGCTGGACAACGTCAAAAATTTACAGAGTTTGTATGGGAAAATAGACATCTTTGATGTCCTCTAGCATCGTCAATATTAAGCCGAAGTTCACCAAACTTTCCAGACTAGCTAAGTTTGATGTGCTCTCTCAGGAAAATGATGCCCACTTTTGCTTGTTTCTTATTGAATTAGTTTTACGGACTTGGTCCCAGTCCCCTGCTCGTTTTGGTAATGGCTAATATAGCAGGGGTGGATCCAGAGATTTTGCAAGTGGGGGGGGGGACGTGTTCAGGTTGGACAATGGTTTCAACCAAATTTTATGGGTTTTTTTGTTGTTGGCAAAAAAGGTATTTGAATTTCCAAGGGGAGGGTGTCGGGCGTGCACCTCCTTTGCCCCACCCTTAATCCGCCCCTGTATAGCGCATATATGTGAATGCTTTTAAAATAAATTGTTTTGTGGACCTCTATTAAAGAAGCCCAACAAAACTCAGACAGCTTGATTACTCAACCAGCAGAACCAACCTGAGGTGAGGCAGCCCAACCATTCCTTTTGAGGCTACTAAATAATTCAATAAAATGATATTTGCATCTTTTTTGATGGGTTTCCTGTGGTAGAGTGTGCACACGCAATGCATGTTATGTCGGGCTCCCTGTGCTGAGTGCACTCTCTGTGGGCGCATCTTGTAAGTAAGTAAGTAAGTAAGTAAGACTAATGTATTTAAAGAGGGTGACACGTGACAGTATAGAAGTAAACTGATAAACTTGTGGCCCTAACAAAACTCAACATAGGACGTTACTCAGCACAGGGAGCCCAACGTAATATCATTGTGCGCACACGCTCTACCACAGGAAACCCATAAAAAAAGACACAAATATCATTTTATTGAATTATTTACGGTGTGTTCGATTGACCTTATTCCAGAATAGGAATACTTGGAATAATACAGAATGTCCGTTCAATTGAGTCTGTTTCGATTCCGGAATAAGCGGAATATATTCCAAACATTCTGCTCATCATAGAAGAATGCTTGGAATATTCCGGAATAATGACGTCACCCGTCTGCCCCAGAATCTGGAATTATTTCTATTCCGGAAAAAGGTCAATCGAATGCACCCTTAATAGCCTCAAAAGGAATGGTTGGGCTGCCTGCAGTGCCTGAGGCAATGTTTGGCGTAGTTAATAGCAAACCAGCAAATTAAATATTGCCAGGTTGCCATACATGTACCTTATATTATGCCATGTCACTCTAGAAACATTGCAATCCATGACAACCATTTATCTTTTGTTTAGATATCAAGCCAGCCAATGTTTTTATTACTGCCTCTGGTGTTGTGAAACTGGGTGATCTAGGGTTGGGTAGATTCTTTAGTTCAAAAACTACAGCTGCACATTCACTTGGTAAGAATTGCTTACATTTATTCAATAAATATCAGGTCTTTTGGGAGGATCGTTCAGGGCCGTACGTCAGCAGGGGGCATCCCTCCCCCTCCCCTCGCTAGCAAGGCAAAAAATTTACATTTTGTACCACTATTTTTATTTATTTTTTGCTGTTACATGTAAATACAAACTGCCCCTCCAAGAATTAATTTTGGGTTATGTACATTGTACGGCCCTGTCGTTGCGCAGCATACTTTTCCCACAGTGACAGTTCTAAACATTGGAACTCTGAGATCTGAATTTGGTGATTTGAAATGATTCACTTGGTCTCCTATCCATCACACATCAGATCCAGTGTTCTCAGCAGATTTTTAAGCGAACTTTGTGCATACATGTAATGATGACATTTGTGTAGTAAAAACATGAAGGCAAATTTCATCGACAGGACAGCCGGCTACTTTGTCTTGACCAAGAGTTAAATTCTGCAGGTTGACAGCTGATCTACTGAGAATATTAACCCTGCAGATATCCCAGTTCCATTAGTTTTGAATTAGGTGTACATGCATGTACATGTATGTTGTGGTATACTATTTTCCACTTGGTAGTTTAAATGTTTCTGAGGGTTGTTCAAAGGTAATTCCCGGTAGTTTTAGGGTTTTAGGGTGGGTATTTAGTTATGTGTTTAGGTTAGTTGTAAAGGATTAAGAGGATATTTTTTACGAACGCGCGTATTGAGCGCCAAAAACCCAATAGCATGGAGAATACGTTTTGTACAAGGCTAAAACTGCTTTAGCAAAGAGTTCAAGTTATTTGGGTTGGTTTTTGACCGGTAAAAGTGAAATTAGAGTGTTAATCCAAAGTGAAAATTTAATTTGAAAACCGTCCACATGGGCTAGATTTGTATATTTGCTAGTATTGCTGATGTTTTCCCCTGAATTACCTCAAATTTCAAACAAAAAGCAGGAAAATGGCTTTGTACAACGCTAAAACAGCTTTAGGCAGACAATTTACTTTGTTTTTAATAGTTTGTGCTTGGTTAAAATAAAATTAGAGTGTTAATCCAAAGCGAAAATCGAAAGTTAAACTGTTCAAAAGCGCTCGTTTTTGGCGCTTTTGGCGGATATTACGCGATGTTGAAATAAATATCCTCTTAAACTGAAAGGAATTGTTTTTAATTCAATTCGGTTCAGTTCTGTTCAGTTCGGTTCGATTCTTACACACATACACACTAAAACTAATACACAAAAATCTGAATTTATGCAAAAGTCTGCTGTTCACATTCCAACGTAAAACACTTGAGGTGTTTCAATGTTGACGTGTTTTTAACACTGTTCAAAATAATTCAAATTCCATTCGGCATCACACTAAGAGTGACTATTCAATACTAAACAGGAATAATAATAATAATAATAATAATTTATTTGAAGTCGATATTAAACGTAGGGAGTGGTTACCCAATCTCCTGAGCCAGAGGTTCATGTTAAAAATGCTCGAACTGTACATGTACATATAAGCAAAACAATGCTCTAGAAAATTTAAACCAGTGGAAAATTTCAAATGGTCCACAACATGTACATGAATACTTCAAGTTAAAATGCTTAATGTGCATTGTATTGATTTTATTTTTATTGTTTCTCATTGTACCACGTCGCATAAGGCCAAAATACACCTTTTCCATGCCAGTCTATCTTGCGCTACTGCATGGTCTTGTGCTTATCCAATCTCTCCAACAAGCTTTCTTCCTCTCTATTTCCATTGTTCTTGGTCTCCCTACCAATCGTTTCCCTTCCGGCTGCCATCCTAATGCCAGTGCCACACAATTGTATTGATTACACTTTACTTGTTTATCGTTTAGTTGGAACGCCGTATTACATGTCACCAGAAAGAATTCATGAGAATGGATACAACTTTAAGTCTGACGTATGGTCACTAGGCTGTTTACTCTATGAGGTGGGCAAGCTAGCTGTCACACTCTGCTACTTATAGACCTTTACCTCATTCTGCTCCAATGCCTGCGAACAATATAACACCAGGCTGAGGCTATTGTAGACAATTCAATACATTTACTGTATTTTGTCAAATGCAAATGTGGGAAAGGTCTGTTGGTCGTTATAAAATAAGTATGATATAACGCATGCTCTGCTTGGCCAAATGATGCGTATATTCCACATGCTCTATACACCGAATGCAAAAACCAAATTTAAATAGTCATCGTTTTGGACTGACTAACCTCGTGTCCATGTGAAATCTCTTTTGTGCAGCCATCATGGACACGAGGCTAGTCAGTCAAAGACAATTGTGATTTAAATTGACAGCCATTATTGCGGCTGGTGTATGAGAGCACACAGCACCTACATGTACATGTACCCAAAAGACACAGGCGGGAATCAAACCCTGACCTCCCACACACAATAGGCACTCATACAACTGACCTCCCACACAAAAGCCAGCACTCATACAACTGCAGACCTCCACCACACAAGCCAGCAATCATACAACTGACCTCACACACAAAAGCCAGCACTCATACAACTGACCTCCTACACACAAGCCAGCACTCATACAACTGCAGACCTCCACCACACAAGCCAACACTCATACAACGGCAGACCTCCACCACATAAGCCAGCACTCATACAACTGACCTCCTACACACAAGCCAGCACTCATACAACTGACCTCCCACACACAAGCCAGCACTCATACAACTGACCTCCCACACACAAGCCAGCACTCATACAACTGACCTCCTACACACAAGCCAGCACTCATACAACTGACCTCCTACACACAAGCCAGCACTCATACAACTGACCTCCCACACACAAGCCAGCACGCATACAACTGACCTCCACCACACAAGCCAGCACTCATACAACTGACCTCCTACACACAAGCCAGCACTCATACAACTGACCTCATACACAAAAGCCAGCACTCATACAACTGCAGACCTCCACCACACAAGCCAGCACTCATACAACTGACCTCACACACAAAAGCCAGCACTCATACAACTGACCTCCTACACACAAGCCAGCACTCGTACAACTGACCTCCCACACACAAGCCAGCACTCATACAACTGACCTCCCACACACAAGGCAGCACTCATACAACTGACCTCCCACATACAAGCCAGCACTCATACAACTGACCTCCCACACACAAGCCAGCACTCATACAACTGACCTCCTACACACAAGCCAGCACTCATACAACTGACCTCCAACACACAAGCCAGCACTCATACAACTGACCTCACACACACAAGCCAGCACTCATACAACTGACCTCACACACAAAAGCCAATACTCATACAACTGACCTCATACACAAAAGCCAGCACTCATACAACTGCAGACCTCCACCACACAAGCCAGCACTCATACAACTGCAGACCTCCACCACACAAGCCAGCACTCATACAACTGCAGACCTCCACCACACAAGCCAGCACTCATACAACTGACCTCCCACACACAAGCCAGCACTCATACAACTGACCTCCCACACACAAGCCAGCACTCATACAACTGACCTCCTACACACAAGCCAGCACTCATACAACTGACCTCCTACACACAAGCCAGCACTCATACAACTGCAGACCTCCTACACACAAGCCAGCACTCATACAACTGCAGACCTCCTACACACAAGCCAGCACTCATACAACTGACCTCCTACACACAAGCCAGCACTCATACAACTGACCTCATACACAAAAGCCAGCACTCATACAACTGACCTCCTACACACAAGCCAGCACTCATACAACTGACCTCCCACACACAAGCCAGCACTCATACAACTGACCTCCCACACACAAGGCAGCACTCATACAACTGACCTCCCACATACAAGCCAGCACTCATACAACTGACCTCCCACACACAAGCCAGCACTCATACAACTGACCTCCTACACACAAGCCAGCACTCATACAACTGACCTCCTACACACAAGCCAGCACTCATACAACTGCAGACCTCCTACACACAAGCCAGCACTCATACAACTGACCTCATACACACAAGCCAGCACTCATACAACTGACCTCCACCACACAAGCCAGCACTCATACAACTGCAGACCTCCACCACACAAGCCAGCACTCATACAACTGACCTCCCACACACAAGCCAGCACTCATACAACTGACCTCCCACACACAAGCCAGCACTCATACAACTGACCTCCCACACACAAGCCAGCACTCATACAACTGACCTCCTACACACAAGCCAGCACTCATACAACTGACCTCCTACACACAAGCCAGCACTCATACAACTGCAGACCTCCTACACACAAGCCAGCACTCATACAACTGACCTCCTACACACAAGCCAGCACTCATACAACTGACCTCATACACAAAAGCCAGCACTCATACAACTGACCTCCCACACACAAGCCAGCACTCATACAACTGACCTCCTACACACAAGCCAGCACTCATACAACTGACCTCCTACACACAAGCCAGTACTCATACAACTGACCTCCCACACACAAGCCAGCACTCATACAACTGACCTCCTACACACAAGCCAACACTCATACAACTGACCTCATACACAAAAGCCAGCACTCATACAACTGACCTCCTACACACAAGCCAAGACTCATACAACTGACCTCACACACACAAGCCAGCACTCATACAACTGACCTCCCACACACAATAGGCACTCATACAACTGACCTCCTACACACAAGCCAGCACTCATACAACTGACCTCCAACACACAAGCCAGCACTCATACAACTGACCTCACACACACAAGCCAGCACTCATACAACTGACCTCACACACAAAAGCCAATACTCATACAACTGACCTCATACACAAAAGCCAGCACTCATACAACTGCAGACCTCCACCACACAAGCCAGCACTCATACAACTGCAGACCTCCACCACACAAGCCAGCACTCATACAACTGCAGACCTCCACCACACAAGCCAGCACTCATACAACTGACCTCCCACACACAAGCCAGCACTCATACAACTGACCTCCCACACACAAGCCAGCACTCATACAACTGACCTCCTACACACAAGCCAGCACTCATACAACTGACCTCCTACACACAAGCCAGCACTCATACAACTGCAGACCTCCTACACACAAGCCAGCACTCATACAACTGCAGACCTCCTACACACAAGCCAGCACTCATACAACTGACCTCCTACACACAAGCCAGCACTCATACAACTGACCTCATACACAAAAGCCAGCACTCATACAACTGACCTCCTACACACAAGCCAGCACTCATACAACTGACCTCCCACACACAAGCCAGCACTCATACAACTGACCTCCCACACACAAGGCAGCACTCATACAACTGACCTCCCACATACAAGCCAGCACTCATACAACTGACCTCCCACACACAAGCCAGCACTCATACAACTGACCTCCTACACACAAGCCAGCACTCATACAACTGACCTCCTACACACAAGCCAGCACTCATACAACTGCAGACCTCCTACACACAAGCCAGCACTCATACAACTGACCTCATACACACAAGCCAGCACTCATACAACTGACCTCCACCACACAAGCCAGCACTCATACAACTGCAGACCTCCACCACACAAGCCAGCACTCATACAACTGACCTCCCACACACAAGCCAGCACTCATACAACTGACCTCCCACACACAAGCCAGCACTCATACAACTGACCTCCCACACACAAGCCAGCACTCATACAACTGACCTCCTACACACAAGCCAGCACTCATACAACTGACCTCCTACACACAAGCCAGCACTCATACAACTGCAGACCTCCTACACACAAGCCAGCACTCATACAACTGACCTCCTACACACAAGCCAGCACTCATACAACTGACCTCCTACACACAAGCCAGCACTCATACAACTGACCTCCTACACACAAGCCAGCACTCATACAACTGCAGACCTCCTACACACAAGCCAGCACTCATACAACTGACCTCATACACACAAGCCAGCACTCATACAACTGACCTCCACCACACAAGCCAGCACTCATACAACTGCAGACCTCCACCACACAAGCCAGCACTCATACAACTGACCTCCCACACACAAGCCAGCACTCATACAACTGACCTCCCACACACAAGCCAGCACTCATACAACTGACCTCCCACACACAAGCCAGCACTCATACAACTGACCTCCTACACACAAGCCAGCACTCATACAACTGACCTCCTACACACAAGCCAGCACTCATACAACTGCAGACCTCCTACACACAAGCCAGCACTCATACAACTGACCTCCTACACACAAGCCAGCACTCATACAACTGACCTCATACACAAAAGCCAGCACTCATACAACTGACCTCCCACACACAAGCCAGCACTCATACAACTGACCTCCTACACACAAGCCAGCACTCATACAACTGACCTCCTACACACAAGCCAGTACTCATACAACTGACCTCCCACACACAAGCCAGCACTCATACAACTGACCTCCTACACACAAGCCAACACTCATACAACTGACCTCATACACAAAAGCCAGCACTCATACAACTGACCTCCTACACACAAGCCAAGACTCATACAACTGACCTCACACACACAAGCCAGCACTCATACAACTGACCTCCCACACACAATAGGCACTCATACAACTGACCTCCTACACACAAGCCAGCACTCATACAACTGACCTCCAACACACAAGCCAGCACTCATACAACTGACCTCACACACACAAGCCAGCACTCATACAACTGACCTCACACACAAAAGCCAATACTCATACAACTGACCTCATACACAAAAGCCAGCACTCATACAACTGCAGACCTCCACCACACAAGCCAGCACTCATACAACTGCAGACCTCCACCACACAAGCCAGCACTCATACAACTGCAGACCTCCACCACACAAGCCAGCACTCATACAACTGACCTCCCACACACACAGCCAGCACTCATACAACTGACCTCCTACACACAAGCCAGCACTCATACAACTGACCTCCTACACACAAGCCAGCACTCATACAACTGCAGACCTCCTACACACAAGCCAGCACTCATACAACTGACCTCCTACACACAAGCCAGCACTCATACAACTGACCTCCTACACACAAGCCAGCACTCATACAACTGACCTCCTACACACAAGCCAGCACTCATACAACTGCAGACCTCCTACACACAAGCCAGCACTCATACAACTGACCTCATACACACAAGCCAGCACTCATACAACTGACCTCCACCACACAAGCCAGCACTCATACAACTGCAGACCTCCACCACACAAGCCAGCACTCATACAACTGACCTCCCACACACAAGCCAGCACTCATACAACTGACCTCCCACACACAAGCCAGCACTCATACAACTGACCTCCCACACACAAGCCAGCACTCATACAACTGACCTCCTACACACAAGCCAGCACTCATACAACTGACCTCCTACACACAAGCCAGCACTCATACAACTGCAGACCTCCTACACACAAGCCAGCACTCATACAACTGACCTCCTACACACAAGCCAGCACTCATACAACTGACCTCATACACAAAAGCCAGCACTCATACAACTGACCTCCCACACACAAGCCAGCACTCATACAACTGACCTCCTACACACAAGCCAGCACTCATACAACTGACCTCCTACACACAAGCCAGTACTCATACAACTGACCTCCCACACACAAGCCAGCACTCATACAACTGACCTCCTACACACAAGCCAACACTCATACAACTGACCTCATACACAAAAGCCAGCACTCATACAACTGACCTCCTACACACAAGCCAAGACTCATACAACTGACCTCACACACACAAGCCAGCACTCATACAACTGACCTCCCACACACAATAGGCACTCATACAACTGACCTCCTACACACAAGCCAGCACTCATACACAACTGACCTCCAACACACAAAAGCCAGCACTCATACAACTGACCTCACACACACAAGCCAGCACTCATACAACTGACCTCACACACAAAAGCCAATACTCATACAACTGACCTCATACACAAAAGCCAGCACTCATACAACTGCAGACCTCCACCACACAAGCCAGCACTCATACAACTGCAGACCTCCACCACACAAGCCAGCACTCATACAACTGCAGACCTCCACCACACAAGCCAGCACTCATACAACTGACCTCCCACACACAAGCCAGCACTCATACAACTGACCTCCCACACACAAGCCAGCACTCATACAACTGACCTCCTACACACAAGACAGCACTCATACAACTGACCTCCACCACACAAGCCAGCACTCATACAACTGACCTCACACACACAAGCCAGCATTCATACAACTGACCTCCACCACACAAGCCAGCACTCATACAACTGACCTCACACACAAAAGCCAATACTCGTACAACTGACCTCATACACAAAAGCCAGCACTCATACAACTGCAGACCTCCACCACACAAGCCAGCACTCATACAACTGACCTCACACACAAAAGCCAGCACTCATACAACTGACCTCCTACACACAAGCCATCACTCATACAACTGCAGACCTCCACCACACAAGCCAGCACTCATACAACTGCAGACCTCCACCACACAAGCCAGCACTCATACAACTGCAGACCTCCACCACACAAGCCAGCACTCATACAACTGACCTCTCACACACAAGCCAGCACTCATACAACTGACCTCCCACACACAAGCCAGCACTCATACAACTGACCTCCCACACACAAGCCAGCACTCATACAACTGACCTCCTACACACAAGCCAGCACTCATACAACTGACCTCCTACACACAAGCCAGCACTCATACAACTGCAGACCTCCTACACACAAGCCAGCACTCATACAACTGACCTCCTACACACAAGCCAGCACTCATACAACTGACCTCATACACAAAAGCCAGCACTCATACAACTGACCTCCCACACACAAGCCAGCACTCATACAACTGACCTCCTACACACAAGCCAGCACTCATACAACTGACCTCCTACACACATGTATGAGTGCTGGCTTGTGTGTAGGAGGTCAGTTGTATGAGTGCTGGCTTGTGTGTGGGAGGTCAGTTGTATGAGTGCTGGCAACTGACCTCATACACAAAAGCCAGCACTCATACAACTGACCTCCTACACACAAGCCAAGACTCATACAACTGACCTCACACACACAAGCCAGCACTCATACAACTGACCTCCCACACACAATAGGCACTCATACAACTGACCTCCTACACACAAGCCAGCACTCATACAACTGACCTCATACACACAAGCCAGCACTCATACAACTGACCTCATACACACAAGCCAGCACTCATACAACTGACCTCCACCACACAAGCCAGCACTCATACAACTGACCTCCACCACAAAAGCCAGCACTCATACAACTGACCTCCTACACACAAGCCAGCACTCATACAACTGACCTCCACCACACAAGCCAGCACTCATAAAACTGACCTCCACCACAAAAGCCAGCACTCATACAACTGACCTCCACCACACAAGCCAGCACTCATACAACTGACCTCCACCACACAAACCAGCACTCATACAACTGACCTCACACACACAAGCCAGCACTCATACAACTGACCTCATACACACAAGCCAGCACTCATACAACTGACCTCATACACACAAGCCAGCACTCATACAACTGACCTCATACACACAAGCCAGCACTCATACAACTGACCTCCACCACACAAGCCAGCACTCATACAACTGACCTCCACCACAAAAGCCAGCACTCATACAACTGACCTCATACACACAAGCCAGCACTCATACAACTGACCTCCACCACACAAGCCAGCACTCATACAACTGACCTTCACCACAAAAGCCAGCACTCATACAACTGACCTCCACTACACAAGCCAGCACTCATACAACTGACCTCCACCACACAAGCCAGCACTCATACAACTGACCTCCACTACACAAGCCAGCACTCATACAACTGACCTCCACCACAAAAGCCAGCACTCATACAACTGACCTCCACCACACAAACCAGCACTCATACAACTGACCTCCACCACAAAAGCCAGCACTCATACAACTGACCTCCACCACACAAACCAGCACTCATACAACTGACCTACTACATGTACAAGCCAACACTCATACAACTGAGCCAGGTGGTGTTACACATGGTGTATTTTTACTTGGTTTTTCATGCTCACATTTCGTATTTTGTTTCTATCAGATGGCTGCCTTACAATCTCCCTTCTATGGAGACAAAATGAATCTGTATTCTTTATGTAAGAAGATAGAACAATGTGATTACCCTCCCCTCCCTTCAGAACACTACTCTCAAGATGTAAGTATTTTTATATGAACTTTTAACCCTCCCCTCCCCCAAACAATCCTGCTTATGTTAAACACGAGGGCGCACTATAAAAGGAGAGGTACCTAGGGTAAGTTCGTTGGATCTGTCAATCAAATCTACCGAGACGTCATAGAGAGAGGATCTCAAGAACTACAAGCTCTATAAATCAACCAAATGAACAAGAAACTGTGGAAATAAGTACTAAAACGCACATGGATAATTTTTGTTGTACAATTCACTATCACTTTTCACTTTGGTGAAATAAAATTATGGTACTTTGAACTGGAACCGTTAGCCGTTTTGAAGTCGCACGGCTCTAGTATTCTGCTTATCGTTTATTTCGTAGGTTATCCTAAAATTTACACGCCAAGACATGGAAATGCCACTTGCGAATTAAATATACTCACAGCATAGGTTTCGAAGCCTTACCGGCCTTTACCATAAAAGTACAGAGATGTACAAATGCTCGACACATTTACCTCGTAACAATACGCCTTTGCGGCGAACGACGTCGTTCGTCTTGTTATGGTGACGAAGACGAACGTAACTTGTGTAATGAAAACAATACTCGTGTTGCTTTATGTAGAAATGACCGAACATAGTTTTATGCTTGGAAATGCTTATTACAGGCAAAGAGGATTTCGCTTCATGAATTTGTAGGCCTGGATAAGGAGTACGGATGTTGATTGTTGTGATACATGGCGCGCGAAATTCAAAACATTCTTCGTACGTGTGGTGCGAATGAAAATCGTATAGATAACTACCGAATACGAAAAATATTGACACGTCCGTCTATTATAACTGTTTTAGACGTAAATTTACAATTTCTTCATTGACTTTGCTGTTGAAATGTGACTTTATTAAGAAAATTACTTTACCCCGTTGTTCAGCCATGTTCAACCATTGTCCGCCATATTGAAGCTCATTATTATTCAAAAGTTGTGGGCGGAGCAATGCCCTGTTATAGTGCGCCCTCGTGTTTAAAGGTACATGTAGCATGATCATCTCTAAAGCCAATGTCTACCAAATACTTTCAGTCAACATACATGTACATGTGTACTGTACATGTTGACCAAATGAGACAAACCTTTCCAGTATTTAAATAGGGGACTTGCACTAAGGTCACGTGAAACAGTGTCAACATAAACTCCAGAAATCAAAAGAGCAGCTCGATATTAGTAAGATATTATTATTGTAAATTAGCACGTTCACCTTTAAAAGAGTTCCGTGCTCAATCTGTGACAACGTGGTTTAATAATCTACCTGCCTACCTACCTAAGAAGGTAAATTTTCAGCTCGTATTGTTAGGTACAGGAGAAATTGCATTAAAAATAAATCGATTATTTTATTAGGATTCAATCATATGGGGAAATGTGCTGGATGGCAAGCTTGACTCTTATCAGGCGTACTGATTTTTAAGATCAGCAAACTGGTTTCTTTCTGGTGCACAAACAGCCTATATGATCTGAAAGAGTTTGTCTGAAAGAACATTTCTGGAAAGTTTCGATGGTATAGGATAAAATCTCAAAATGTTATCGGGGATGACATTTATACTAAAGTATGGGATTTTGCCGTCATGCGTTACAAGCCTCGTTTTGATGTTTTTTCAGAATTTAAATCGTTCATAACTTCGCAGAGATATATAATTTTCGTCATGAAATTAGTTATATAAGTATAATGTAAAAGTTTCATGACGAAATTATATATATCTGCGAAGTTATGAACGATTTAAATTCTGAAAAAACATCAAAACGAGGCTCGTAGCGCATGACGGCAAAATCCCATACTAAAGTCTATAAATGTCATCCCCGATAACTTTTTGAGATTTTATCCTATACCATCGAAACTTTCCAGAAATGTTCTTTCAGACAAACTCTTTCAGATCATATAGGCTGTTTGCACCAGAAAGAAACCAGTTTGCTGATCTTAAAAATCAGTACGCCTGATAAGAGTATTAGATTCCGGCTATTTTTCGTAACATTTATCCGTTGTGTCAAACATTGTGAGCTGAAAATTTGCGTTTTTGCTTATTTATTTATTAACTTTGTTACAACCAACCTAGTTGAGGGCATTGTCAACATGACATGAGTCCCACACGTAAAGACCAGCGAAACAAAAAGCAAATACCTGGGTCGTGACTAATTTCGAGTTGCTTTTTTCATTTTTTATTTATTTAAACATATAACACTTACATGTAGTGTTTGCCCCAAAAGCAAAGAGAATGCTTATCTAGGGAGCTCACACTAATATAAATTCCAGAAATGAGTTTATTGTTCTGTCTTTTGTACTTTCGTCCCTTTCTTTTTTGTCTTTCTTGCTTATTGGCTTAGAAATATCAAGCAAGAAAAAAAAGAAAGACAAAAAAGAAAGGGACGAAAGTACAAAAAAACAGAACAATAAACTTATTTCTGGAGTTCATTTTGCCACTACTGCTTTATTTAAAGGGGGTATTTGAGGCGGTGTAGTCACGTGACCTCTTAGTGCAAGTCCCCCCTAGATTGCTTCTATCATCTGAGTACAACATAATGGTTTTACTATCTTTCAGTTAAGGGATCTTGTAAGTCTTTGTATTAACCCTGAACCAGAGCAAAGACCAGACGTGGCATATATCAATGAAGTGGCTAAACGGATGCACGCCTCGCATTTACACTGACAGCCTACAATCAACTCGTGCAAAAATGCCTTTCCCCTTGATGACACAATTCTCCCTCAAAATTAAACTCGGGCATTCCACAGGAAGCCCGAGTAATTAATAATACGTGAAATTATTTGCATTTCCCTTGATATACAGCTATTTCAAAAAAGGTTGGTGAAGGTTGTGTTGCATCTTGCATGTTGCATACCAAGCCCGAAATGCACTATGGGTGATGTGAATGGAGTCAGCGAAAGGTCACAACAATATGGACTCTGGGAATTTTCCCAAACTTTATCTTCACAATATGGAGCCGGCATATTTTCTTCTGTATTTGCATGCAGACATTGTTGACATATGATCCACAATACATTTCGGGCTTGGTATGCAAGATGCAAGATGCAACAAAACTGGCACCAACTTTTTTTGAAACAGCTGTATCTATCTTCATGGGGTTACATGCATTGTTGCCTAGGAGATAGAGCCCGGGCGTTAGTGGGAAAGTTACGTTACCGTACCATGCCATGCCGTATTGAAAGAGTTTGATTGGATGGAATGCATCTGCCCGTTTTTTCATTGGTTTAGAAAATAAGCCATTTGAGTGTCACGGTATCGTAGGTTTCCCACTCGTACGAAAACGACTCTAATGTACTTTTACCAAGAATCAAGATAGGCCATATATGGTGTATCAGCAATGGGTGAATGTCGTGGATGCAACAACAAATTTTTCTTATTTTTCTTATGTTATGTCTTTGGTTATTGTAGAATCAGTGATAGGGTTTGGGGAATGTTCCACGCATGACATTCACCCATGCATAGCCTGCATAGCCTGCGTAGCCAGGCTCTAGCGGAAGGGAAGGGAATGGGAGGGGGTGGGGGAAAGGAAGGGGAAAAGGAGGGGGACTACGCAGGCTACCCAAGCATTGTGAAGTTGTTAGCCACAATTGCACTGAAGTGGATTTCATCTTGTAATGTATGTTTTCGCGCAGTGTTTATTGTTCTTCGACAACTAACTAAAGCCTCATTCACAGACACTAGCGTCGGAATTATCGGAATCGTAAGAGGAGCTTATGACCAGTGTGAACTAATAATCGGAATCGTAAGAGGAGCTTATGACCAGTGTCACTAATAATCGGAATCGTAAGAGGAGCTTATGTCCAGTGTGAACTAATAATCGGAGTCGGAAGCAGAAGGACGACGGATTCGGAATTTGAAGAATCAGAAGGTTTTCTTTTTCTTACGATTGCGTTGTTTTGATTCACACTAGATCGTAAGCTTCTTGCGATTGCGATTCCGACGCTTACCACGCTAACTAGTGAGAACCAGCCTTAAAGGTGCAGACACACGGTGCAACATTGCGCGCAACATGTACTAGTCTGCAGGGTATTAGCTCAGTGAGCACCGAAAAAAATACATTAGTTAAATTAAGATTCAATTTCATTTTTATCTCTCTCTCTTTCTCTCTATGAATAATTTTGTTGATATTGAATTCAATAATGTGTAAGATAGATAAACGTTAAGCAAATAGACTTCAGAACTTATTCAACATGAGGGACTTGTCAGAAATTAACAGGGGGTAGGGGGAGGGTGGATATTTTAAATTGAGCGTTAAAAATATTGTGATCCTCTCCTAGCGATGGGAATGAAATTTCCTGACCTTCCCCTTGGGCTTAGCCTAAAATACCAAAATACTCCCTTTTTCACTGCCTATTTTTCAAGAACCTCCCTTTTCAGAGGCTCAAAAAGTTTTGACCCTCCCCCATTTCCACCCCTTTCCCCCTGCTAATTTCTGACAAGTCCCTAAGATGATAAGGAAGCAGGCCTGGAAGTACTGTAGTCATTGAATAAATAGAGTAAGGGGACTGAACCTTTAATGGACATTTTATCCCCCTCCCCCCAAGGTGTAGAAATCACCCAAAGATTTCCCTTCCCTTTGGTACTTTATGATAAACAATTGGCTCCCCCCATATAGATTACTAATTTCAAGCTACCTAAACGATGTAAATGTATATAATACTTGTAAGTGTGATGGAACTGATGGTAGTGTACAGTGTATGTCTGAATTTAATGTGCTATTTACTAATTTATTAATGATATTTTACAGCATTACCAAGTGCATCAAAATAAACACTTGAAATGAGTTTCGTATGTTACTGAGCTATAAAGGGAACGTATAATAAACATATACAGCTAATTCAGATCTAGAAAACGTTGTCGGCGATCGACTTCAAGCCTACGCGACTAGACCGAAAGGGAGTATGGGTAGATATGATAATTCACTTGCATGCTTTTCGTATTTGATGACAATGGCAGGTGAATCTGTAAATGTATGCCTACGCGTTTTAAAACAAGGAAACAGAAGCAGATATGAATCATATTCCGTGAGAGACGTTCCTTTTTGATAGTGTATTTATAGACTCGTTGATTTTTACCATACTCCTTTTCGGTCTAGTCGCGTAGGCTTGAAGTCGATCGCCGACAACTTTTTCTGAATTAGCTGTATGACACAAGCCAACATTTCTGCTCATAGCGGGAGCAGATGTAGTGATAGCGCTCGATGTCAATAGACTTGCTACAAGTCGTCCACACTCTTTTTCTCCCTGCTTATGAAAAGAGAATTTGCTCATGAATTATTCATGAGGTTTAGAAGTAATGTTTCAAAGCCGAGAATGAGGACTAGACGGGGTTCTGGAAACCCCGTCTAGTCCGAATTCGAGGATTTGGAACGACTGACTTCTCATACTCATTAATTATTACATGCAATGGCCTAAAGGCAATAAATAAAGAATTCCAAGATTTTAGCCCGGAAAAGCAAGAATTCCGGTCTTTGCATATGCTCTGCTCATGCGCAGAGTCGAGGACATCGTAATGGTAGTAGTGTTGGTGGTTGTGCATGGGTAGAAGTGGTGGGTAGAGGTGGTGGTTGTAATAGTTGTGGTGGTGGTAGTAGCAGTGGTGATGGAGATGATCATGATGGTAGTGGTGGTGGTGGTTGTGCATGGGTAGAAGTGGTGGGTAGAGGTGGTGGTTGTAATAGTTGTGGTGGTTGTACTAGTGGCAGTGGTGATGGAGATGATCATGATGGTAGTGGTGGTGGTGGTTGTGCATGGGTAGAAGTGGTGGGTAGAGGTGCTGCCGGGTTGTAATAGTTGTGGTGGTTGTACTAGTGGTAGTAGCAGTGGTGATGGAGATGATCATGGTGGTGGTGGTGGTTGTGCATGGGTAGAAGTGGTGGGTAGAGGTGCTGCCGGGTTGTAATAGTTGTGGTGGTTGTACTAGTGGTAGTGGCAGTGGTGATGGACATGATCATGATGGTAGTGGTGGTGGTTGTGCATGGTAGAAGTGGTGGGTAGAGGTGGTGGTTGTAATAGTTGTGGTGGTTGTACTAGTGGTAGTGGCAGTGGTGATGGAGATGATCATGATGGTAGTGGTGTTGGTGGTTGTGCATGGGTAGAAGTGGTAGGTAGAGGTCAGGGCCGTAGCGCCCATAGGGACGGGGGGCCCGTGCCCCCCCCCCCCCCCCCCCCCCCCCCCCCCCCCCCCCCCCCCCCCCCCCCCCCCCCCCCCCCCCCAGTTTTTTCCCAAATTAAAAAACGTTTTTCCTCAAAATAATAATGATGATAAAATATATTTTTTGCTATCGAACAATCGATCGGGGTTTTTTTTGGACTTTAATGCGGCACTTTCCAGACGATTGTTTGTTCAGAGTGAAGAAGCCTTTGATCAGTTCTGGGCAAGAGTGCTACAAAGGAAAAGCGAAGTAGATGGAGTCGAAGAGCCACAGCTGCCACGGAAACGACGAGCTTCCGCACGGCGAGAGGTAGGAGACAGTGGCACGCACTACTTTCCTTCTACGGCCAAGGAGCACTTCCGCCATGTTTATTTTGAGGCAATAGATGCAACGACAGCGTGCTGTATTCGCGCCAGATTTAACCAGAAGGACTTCAAAATCTACCAAATAATCCAAGAGCTTCTTCTTAAGGCGGTGGCAGGCGAAGACCACAGCGAAGAGCTCGCGAAAGTGATGGCCGTCTATGGCGATACAGACTTGCAGCAGTACAACCTGGAGCCCCAGCTGTCCTTTCTGCCAGGGATAGTGCAGGCCATGGGGTACGACATACCCACTTTCAACATAATCGATCTATACTGGACTTTTTCCAGTCACTTGAGGATGCACACAAACAGTTGCTGAATGAGGTGTCAGTGCTTGTCATGCCTGCACTGACCAATGCTGTCAGTGAGCGCTCTTTCTCAGCGTTAAAGCGCGTCAAAGTCACCACCTGTCACCACGGGACAGGACAGGCTGAACCACCTGATGCTGCTTCACGTGCACAAAGAACTGACAAATGCCATGGACATGGTGGTGGCTAATTTGTTCTTAGGGGACAACCACCAGCGCAAGCAGTTGTTCGGAAAGTTTACCAAGAGTGACCTTCCAAAGCAGTCTGAGTTTGCTTCTAAGGCAACACAGACAGTTGAATGAACAAATTGTGATGATAAATCTAGCTCTAGGGGAAACATTTCGGCGATTGGTTCTAATATTATTATTAATATTATATACATTAAATGTTTAATAGGAATATCACCAGAGTGCATGTAATTCCATTAAAGGAATATCTATGGTTTAAATATTCTTTTTTTTTGTGATCATGTGTTGCGAAGTGACTTTGTGCCCCCCAGTTTTGCAAGGCTTGCTACGGCCCTGGAGGTGGTGGTTGTAATAGTTGTGGTGGTTGTACTAGTAGTGGTGGCAGTGGTGGTGGAGATGATCATGATGGTAGTGGTGGTGGTGGTTGTGCATGGGTAGAAGTGGTGGGTAGAGGTGGTGGTTGTAATAGTTGTGGTGGTTGTACTAGTGGTGGTGGTAGTAGCAGTGGTGATGATCGATCATGATGGTAGTGGTGTTGGTGGCTGTGCATGGGTAGAAGTGGTGGGAAGAGGTGGTGGTTGTAATAGTTGTGGTGGTTGTACTAGTGGTGGTGGTAGTAGCAGTGGTGATGATCGATCATGATGGTAGTGGCGGTGGTGGTTGTGCATGGGTAGAAGTGGTGGGTAGAGGTGGTGGTTGTAATACTTGTGGTGGTTGAACTAGTGGTAGTGGCAGTGGTGATGGAGATGATATCATGATGGTAGTGGCGGTTGTGAGTAGAGGCCATAGTAGAGGTGGTGGAAGTGGTAATGAATCAGATGATTCTGTTACTTGCTCTTCTATAGAGAAGGAGCTGATTGGAAACATTTTCGCCAATCTCTTTCTCCAAAAATGCTGAGACCCAGAGAGCTGCATGACAACATTGGCAACTTTTATGATGTCGTTGATGATGCACTGAAGAGTATCCGCCAAGAGAAGGCAACACTGAAGGAGAGATTTCAACCCTGTAAGAAGAGTTATCAAAATGCTCGATTGAATGTAGATGTGGCGGATTTAATGGGGGTTCATTGGGTGCTCGTGCACCCCCCTAGCTGCCCAGGAACAATTCAATAATAATACGATTTTTTTTAAATACTAAAAATCGGTGCGCGTAACATTTCCTTTTGGAGTGAACCCCCCACCTCAAAATCCTAGATCCGCCCCAGTGTAGGTATTGCTTATTGTACATCTGGTCCCGGTTGTACGAAAGGTGAATAGCGCGACATAGCGGAAAAACTGCAAAGCTGCTGTTTTCATACAGTTTTCATTAACTGGCAATGATACGTCAAAAACTGCAATTGATACATTTGTGCTGCCATTACTCAAAACCTGTTGCAAAACCTTGTTCAGTTACTGACAGTAAAGCTTCTCGGAGATATTTCATCTCTCCCAAAATACAAGGCCTTATATCTCTGAGACTGATTCACCAAATCTTGGTGGCATTTGACATTTTGTTATTTGAGCATAAAAGGGCTTGTATACAAAATATTGAGCTTAACAAACTATAAGTGTCCTTATTAGAAGAGGCTATAAAACGTTTTTTCTCCGTCTCTGTTGAATAGCGCTATCCCGACCGGATAAATCCGGCCTTATATCCAGTGGATAAGTTGATGCTGTTATATCTAATAAAGATAAACTGGATAAGGATTTATCCAACAGATTACACTATATCCACCTTTCGTAAGTACAACCGGATTCTTAAAATGTCTTGTTCAGAGATTTTACTACATATGTAAAAAAAAGTTTTTCACTCCTAATCAACCAGTCAGTACTAGTCAAGCTGCCACGGCAATTGCGCGCTCATTTAGTAATGTTTTTGCCGCTTCATGATATCATTTCAGCAATTGGTACACTAGTATTCGGTACCAGGATAGTATTGTATGAAGATCCGCCAAGAGATGAACCATTGAGGTTTATAAAAGCTGTCAATGATATGCTAGAATGCCTCCACAACCTCGAAGTTGGTCCTGAGAAAATGTTTTACACGAGGTTCAAAACATCCTCGTTCAAGAAACTTTGTCAAGCGATAGAATCTATTCGAGCAACTGCACAAACATACACGGATGCGAAGAAGGAAGAGTTGAAAGAAGGTTTGAAGAACCCTGACAAATTACTGGAAGGAGAAGGTACGACGCTTTTGATTTGTAACATATGATCGTAAACGCTCTATCAATGGAATAACGCATAACGCACGCACAACGCACGCACAACGCACACATAACGCACGCTCTTCAAACCTTGGGAATTCTTTGGAAATGTCCAAAACTTGGAAATTGATTATTTCCAGCGAATTTCCCAGGTTTAAAGAGAGCAACTGTTTCCATGTAGTGCATTTAACGTCGGGGCACAGGCACCCCAACCATTGCTTTTGAGGCTATTTATAATTATTAAAATAAACTGTTATTGGTAATCGTATGCGCTCGTCTTTTTTTTGATGGGTTTCCTGTGGTAGAGCGCGCGCGTGCGAAATACGTATTATGTTGGGCTCCCTGTCTGCGTCCCGCAAGACGCGCCTGCAGCAATGTGGTGTATTACACATATTTCACTACTACACTTGTGCGGGTGCGTCTTGCGGGACGCACACAGGGAGCCCAACATCATAAATTTCTATGCACAGGGAACCCAACATAATACGTATTGCACGCGCGCTCTACCACAGGAAACCCATAAAAAAAAGACGCGCGAATATAAATATCTTTTTATTTATTATTTAAGTAGCCTCAGAATAGCAATGGTTGGACTGCCTGTGGTTTAAAGAGAGCGCGTGTTTCCTTCCATGCAGTGTATTTAGCGTTGGGACGCAAATATAATGAGCACCGCCCCTCTAATAATCACCCCCTGCCAAAAGGCAGACAGCTATGGACAGTCTAATGTTACAATCACCGCCATTACACACACGTGCATATAATAGTCGTACATTGACTTGGTACATGCATACGCTAGATCTCTATTAAGCACCTCTTCTCTATCATCCCTCAAAATGATCTAGATAGACCATTGACGGTACTGGAAAACTGTATTGGTTATTGTAATGGTATGTCATATATATAGCAATAGGGTAGGCCGGGGGTATTGGAGGGGGGATTAGGGTGTATGGGGGAGGGGTAGGGAGATGGTACTGGAAAACTGTATTGGTTATTTTAATGGTATGTCATATATATAGCAATAGGTAGGGGGTATTGGAGGGGGGATTAGGGTGTATGGGGGCATAGAATTTGAGTTTGAGTTTGAGCATAGAATTACTTCAGTACGTGTATAGTGTTATTGAAGCCTTTGTAAGCTTAAATATCTTAAACAAAAACAAACGATGAAAGTTATCAGAACCATCTGACCCGATGCAACCTCAAGACGTACCAAATACGTCTGATTGGAGATGTTTATCTATGACTCACCGACAAACAGTCTCCCTCGTCACGCAACTGTCATTGTCATTGTCATAACGTTTGGTATGGCCGACCTGTGGACCAATATTCAGTATTCCGAGCTATAGACTAGCCTGCGGAGGAGGCTAACTTTCGGAACTTTACAGTATATCAGTAAAAACGTTAATAGCCCGACTTCACGCTACTAGAGCGTCTTGTTTCAATCTAAATATAGACGAGAATATATTTAGATGTTTGCCCCTTGACCTCAGGTGCTTCCCCTGATTGGTTTGTGCTTTGTAATCTTTCTTGTGGGTTTGCGAATAAAGAGGTCGTCGTGCTGAGATGCGTGTTGATAAGTCTCGTGGTCTCGTTCCCAGTCCCACTCGATTGCAGATTCATGACTCCGATAAGAGTAACAAAAAAAATAAAAACATACCAACTGTAACTATAGACTCGGCCCGGCCTTAGGCCTGGGCCCGAGTAATAATTGTGATCACGATCATCCAGACCTACTACTAGTAACAAATTTACGATAGTCAACCGTGGTATGTGTCTCATAGAGTCTGTTTTTACGAAACTAGCTCCATTGGATTCGCTCCATTCATAGAGTCTACCGCGATTTTAGCTTGACTGTGGGAGATGTTTGTTATTTGTGAAGATATATGTTTAAAATATCGGCAAAATGAGGGCTTTGAAAATGACGAAACACCAATCATTTCAGTGGAAGTGGTTATATTGTCCGTAAAGAGTAATAATAATAATAATAATAATAAATATAATCTTTAATGAGGATGCCTAGATCACTAATTAAAAGTGCTTTTCACTAAGGTCCTAGAAAAGTGAAATAGATGGCGAGTAAGTGTCGAATTCACGACCTGTCACGACCTGCAAATGAGATGCACGGCCGGTAAAAGGTCTTTACCGGCGGTACGGCCCGTATCGGCCCGTGAACATTTCAGGCCCCCTCTTGAAGGCAATTTTAATATATTCGTGTTTTGACCAAGGATACCCAATTCCCGACCTGTCACGACCTGCAAATGAGATGCACGGCCCGTAAAAGGTCTTTACCGGCGGTACGGCCCGTATCGGCCCGTGAGCAATGTGGCCGACCCTGTAGCCAAATTAACTATACGACACAGGGTGACCAATTCACGAGTGACCGAATTGAATATTCGATGGCGAACGGTATTATGGGTATGAATCATTTAAAAAATTCATCAATGTTGAATAACTCAAAATAATGACATGCTTTGTTTACGCATATTAATAAGATATATGAATAGTAATTACTTCACGACCTATACGGGCCGTAAAGGAGCTTTCACGGCCCGTATCAGGTCGTGTGTATTGGACATGTATGGACGCTCTGTGCGGGCCGCTGACCCCTCTGACTGACAACGCAGATTCGTAACTTTCCGAATATTTCCGAGTCCATGTAGCGAACAATTTCCGAAGGTTTTCCATGTAGTAAGTACGCATGCTCAATAGTTCCGCTGTACTGGATCAACGAAATTAAGCTCTGACGCACACCGCCTCTTATCAGATCATTGCAACTTAGGTTGGGCTGCGTCGGTGTATAATGATCAAATCAATGGAATCTAGCGAGTACACTAGTATGGGCTGCGTCTGTGTATAATGATAGATTCAATGGAAACTAGCGAGTACACTGGTATGGGCTGCGTCGGTGTATAATGATAAATAGAATGGAATCTAGCGAGTACACTGGTATGAGCTGCGTCTGTGTATAATGATCAAATCAATGGTTAAAGAAAATCTATAACATCGTAAATAAGACCGCCACAGCCCATACTAGTGTACTCGCTAGTTTACCTTCGTATTCCTTAATTTTTGTTTTGTTGTGTGCTTCCTTATTGTTTGTAACAGCGATGAACCGAAAACTTGGGATTAAAACACATGTTAAATGGTTATATTGTCAATGAATTAAAACTGTATAACTTATTTTAACATAAACCATCCAGTGATCTATCGCATATCCTGCAATCTGATTGGTTCGCTACCAGTGGTCTATCAGCTCATAGACCCCGAGTAGAGGTTAACAAACAAAATGGCCGCTTCGTCGTCGCGTTTTGCTATTAGGGACTTTAAGCATCGAGGACGGGGACGTGAGGACGACGGCAGACAGAACAATAGTGCTAATTACAAAATTCAATAACTTCGTGTTGGAATGTATGAAATGAGCTCGGTTTGGTCTTACTTCAGGCGTCCTGTGCTAAACTACAACGTGAATTGCCTCATGTTTGACGATGGCAAATATATTAATTGCATTGAACGAGAACGTCAGTTCGTTGTTTGTGCAGATAGTTGTGTTCAGTCAAAGTAACCGGACCACAAAAAGACGATGTTATTCATCAAAGAGGGCGCAAATTTAGTGAAAAACACGAAAAAATAAACAAATATGAAAACAATAGACAACAAAACACTTTATTCGAACTTCGTCGCCCTCACGTCCCCGTCCTCGATGCTTAAAGTCCCTAATGTTTCGGAGGAGTTTCTCGACGAATTATTGTCTGTTGCTTGTTTCTGTCATTTTCTACTGACCTACTGGATGGTTGATGCTAAAACAATTAGACTACTCGTTCTCATTTTTCTATGAGGATAGTCAACTCGACGCTACGCGCCTCATTGACTATGTAAGGTTAGAGAATAACGCGAGTGCTTTATGGGATTTAGAGCTCCGAGCAGCAGATAGAAGGCCACGAGGCGCGTAGCGCCGAGTGGCCCTTCTATCAATGCGAGGCGCTCTACTGAATTCCATAAAGCACGAGTGTTTATTCTCTAACCGTTTTAGAATATAGTCATACTCACGAGAGTATTCTTTGGCTGCATGTCTGTTGCTTTCCCAAAGGAATACTGATTTCAAATGCACATACGCTTATGCAAAGTTGTTCAGTTGTGTGTGACTTCAGTGGAGTGAAGATGAATATCCGAAGCTTGAGGCTTTTAAATACGAAGCTTGCAACGCTAGAAATTACCGGTATTTGTTGTGGAAATGAAGAGCAGAAATCTCAAAGTTTCTTCAAACCAGTTAGAACGGACGGAATTGAAAAACGAGAGAAATAATGGACACCAAAGAAAACTCAAGCACGATGTGGACATTTAATACTATTGAAAGATTGGGCTAACTATATCGCAATAATCATACGGAGAACTTGGATGACTGATGAATATCCTTACATCTACACTTCTTGTAGAACATGGAGAAACTCGTTTGTGATTTCATTTTGAAGAGTAAGTGACTCGCTACGTTTCTTTAGTGTTCAGTATAGTTATGATCTGTATTTCTGTATCCGCAGTATTCATGTATAGATCTAGCTGCTTAACGAATCCAAATAACTGTGATTTATTGGATTATGATATAATAATTAATATTTGAATAGTATTTGAAGATTAAACTAAGATTGTATTAGAATATTTCTTGTATATAGTTTAGTACACGTTATTCATGTAGAGTGCAAATATTATATCCGTGAAATAAGCGCTAACATTTAGTACCAATTAACATTTTACTACTAAGTAGACAACAATGATAAAGCATTTGGTGCTATTTATTAGTACTATTTAGTTAGTTAGCTATTTCACGGATATAATATTTGCGCTCTAGTATTCTCTAAGTTAGTCATTAGTATTCCCTATATAGAGAATACTAATAAGGCTTTGTAACAAAAGAAAACAAAGCTTTATTAGTATTCTCTATATAGAGAATAATAATGAATCCATTGTTAAAGCTCCTTTATGAGATATAGAGCGCACAAATGCTGGGCGCTGATTGGTCGAGTGAGTATGACTATATTCTAATGTCTCTTCTAAAACTCATTAATAATTCATGAGCAATTGGTCCAATCAGGGTTGTCCAATCGGTCACATGCATGGATCTTTATATGCCGATAAAACACGGTCTCTCGTTTTATAAATAGAAACCTCGAACGCGTAGTCTAATCGTAGTTAGTATAAACAAACTAGTGGTCTATCACATATCCTGCAATCTGATTGGCTACGCTACTAGGGGTCTAATAGTGATAGTCCCCTAGTAGCGAATCACCATGGTAACCATTGGCCGTGAAAGATGAAGCAAGATGGCGGACAAACCCGATAGTTGTTTTCTCGCTAAAAAGAGCTAAAATAGACCGAGAAACAAATCTCAAGAACAAGAAATGGAAAAAGCACATAAATATAGACATCTCATTGACAATTCCAGCAAGTTTTCTTTGGCTGACACTGCAGAAACTGAGCGAGAAACGATCGTTAAAGTTGAAGATTTTTCAGGCCGATTTTTTTCAACTTTTAAAACTGAGCAAAGCCAAAGCCAAATGGAGTACTGATAGTGATAAAGGTAATAAACGAAGGCTACACCACTCTTGACTCGTGGTTTAATTGTTCATTTGTTATTTGATTTATGAAAGTTTTTCAACAAAAGAACCAACTTTTCTGGTTTAGTTTTCAATTTGTTGATGGTAAAATGTGTACTTATGACCAGCATAAAATTCTTATTCTTTTTACCTATGCAAATTAAACAAGAAATATTGGTATAAAAGTAAGTATGCTAGTTTGTTTATACTAAAACAATTAGACAACTCGCCCTCGTTGTCTATGAGCTAAGATAGTCAACTCGGCAGGAGCCTCGTTGACTATCTGCTCATAGCCAACTCGAACTCGTTGTCTAATTGTTAAATAGACAGCTAACTGACTAGTTTAGTTCTCATGGTTATTTCAGTTAGCCTGTACCAAAAATATACATGTTGCATTTTACCGTATATCGTATCGCAATATACCGTATATTCTTATGGATATTTATGGTACCAAATAAACTATTGTCATTGTCATTGTTAAGAAATATATAACGTAAAAGAAACAAAGATTATATTAAACTCAAGGTACTTAAGGCCTGGTTCAAAAAGGCAACTTGGAAAATCAAATTTCTTGTAATAACTCGCTGCTCTAATTTACTTAGGCACTCATATTTAGGCATAAGGTTATATACAAGATTTGAGACAATTTAGATCTAACAATTGTGACGTCATGTGGTCACGTGACCTTATGGAGGAAAATATAGTTTTTCTTAAATGCGGTCGCGAATTCAATTCACAATGAAATACCTTTTACGTAATAGCGTTAAGGATAACCAGTTAAACAAGATAGCGTTTAGAAAACCTCGGAATTATATATAGTTTAAGAGAAAACTACAGAAATATAATCTGATGAAATGGTCACGTGACCTCTTTTCCGAAATATTCTCCTTGCAAAAAGCGGGAGACAGGTTTTCTAAACGAGGGTTAATAGATGATCATAAACGTGATTATACACAACTATTTGCTTTCACTTTCCTCTTAAACTGGCGACCGCATTTTATATTTTGTTTTCAAAATTCTTTGTCACGTGGTTAACCACGTGATACGCTATTTTGGATTTCATTCACTTAAATAAGTAGAGGATATAAAACTCTCAAGCTGTGCCAAGTTTTGTGATGTTTAGTCAAAATGATTAGACATTATAACGTATTAGTTGTCCATTGTTATTTCCATGTACATTTAATAGTGTTATTCCAACTGCGCCATGACGAAGGACGTTTGGTTCGATGCATTATGGCTTGGTAATTAAAAAGATTTTTAAAAGAACGAAATTGAGATGGACAATGTGTCCAAAAGCTTGGTCATTACCATTGAAATATCTGGTTGATAAAATGACATATGTACTTTTCTTTCATATGATTCCTACCTAATAATAATAATAATAATAATAATAATAATAAATAATAATAATAATAATAATAATAATAATAATAATAATAATGTCTTTATTCCTAGCCGATAAAATACATATCTATGGTTACAAATACTAAAAACATGAATACTAAATATAAACTATAAAATCGATAATTTAAATTTAAACTGATTAATTTGATTGTGCGCGGTCCAGCTAAAACAAATATATTAATTAAACAACTATTTAGACAACCAAGTTCGTATTTAAAAGCAAGTCTATTTCTATAAACACTTTTGTATCGTTCGTATCCTACAAAAACATGATTGGGAGTGGACAGTATCAACGGCCAGATAGTTTGATTCTTGTGAAATTAGATGCTCGCAGCTTAAAAGAAGCTAGAAAAACCCAGTTTAACAAAAGAAGTTTTGGTGTGAATGGGGCATTATAATGAAGGAGATATGTTAAAATGCTAGCTAGATTTCGTAAGTTTCTTATTTTCCATTTCCTATTTCTCTCATTTAATTTTGTGTGATTAACTGAGTCAATATCCACCAAGTATTATTGACCTTTTCTAACGCCTCCTAGTGGCATATTGTACCAGTTCTTGAATACTACGTGTACCATGTATGAATAAGATGCAGAACTCACGGTTGATAAGTCACTTCACCCGCTTTCGTCCGCCATTTTAAATTGGCGCAAACGCGCGAAAATATATATCGAGAGAGAGAGAGAGAGAGATCTCGATCACTTTGACTTCCTATTCTCGGCTTTCACCTACGTCATTGAAAATTTTCCCATGACTTATATAGAACAAAACCTTCATAGGCCGAAAGAGCAGCCAAAACCACATATCTCAGCCGAAGGCTTAGTTAAAAGAAGTTTTAGATACGAAGATATGAGCGATCGCTTATGCTCATAATTTAGTTAAAATGTATGGGTCCGCCATCTTGGTGTCCCATCGAGGGACACCAATATGGCGGCCAAGTCACGAAGACTGAAAATCATGTTTATATTGCAAACATTTCAATTTTTAAACAGCTATTTTCATCAAAATAAAGTTACCCATCATTTACTAAGTTAAAATCGTATAATTTCAAACGAATTTTCCTATTTCTACGGCTTTGAAATGCGCGTGACAGTATTGCGTGACAGAATTTGACTCGCAATAAATCGAAAACAAAACATCTAAATTACCAAATTATTTTGGTAAGACTTTTCTTATAACGACAAAAACAAGATATCCAACAAACAGTTTTGTGAGGTGAATAGTTTGGATTTTAGCTTTTTGATGACGTCACGTGAAAACCGAGAATCGACTCGATCCGCTCACACAATTTTGTTTGATTTTCAAAAACGTACCTTTTTAGAAAATATATTTTCTTTGTTATTTATCACCTTTGATACGATAGATATTGGAAGGCTACAAATCGAGAAAATAATTCAGATTTTTGTTTTCAAAATAAAACGTTTGGCGCGTGAAAAATGTAATGGATTCATGGTGAAGAAAGATTGACTCGTAAAAGGCAGTTAAAACACCTACATTGGTTTTATTTTCAGTCCAACAACTGGTATACATGCCTACTGATTATTGAAGTTTAAATTTTGAAAATCCAACAAAACTGAGCGGAGTTATGAGACTTTAGAATTTAGACTTTTAGTCAAAGTGATCCAGATTTCTATCAATTTTCGCGCGTTTGCCCCAAATCAAAAATGGCGGACGAAAGCGTGAAGTGGCTTACTGTATTAATTTTACCTACTTTTATTATGGTTAATTAAAAGATAGACATTGTCTTGACAGAACTATCTCTCTTAGAGTGATTCCAATCAACCTGGGCACTACTAATTAGCTTTCAGTGTTTATTAGATGCAAAGAAACAAAAGAAAACAAATTAAAGAGTGAGTGTCTAATAGTGTGTATTGGTGTAGTTAGTAATGCCCAGGTTTAGAGTGATTCCAATAAACCTGGGCACTACTAATTAGCTTTCAGTGTTTATTAGATGCAAAGGAACAAAAGAAAACAAAAGAGTGAGTGTCTAATAGTGTGTATTGGTGTACGGTTAGTAATGCCCAGGTTTAGCGGAGTGATTCCAATAAACCTGGGCACTACTGATTAGCTTTCAGTGTTTATTAGATGCAAAGAAACAAAAGAAAACAAAAGAGTGAGTGTCTAATAGTGTGTATTGCCGGTGTAGTTAGTAATGCCCAGGTTTAGCGGAGTGATTCCAATAAACCTGGGCACTACTAATTAGCTTTCAGTGTTTATTAGATGCAAAGAAACAAAAGAAAACAAATTAAAGAGTGAGTGTCTAATAGTGTGTATTGGTGTAGTTAGTAATGCCCAGGTTTAGAGTGATTCCAATAAACCTGGGCACTACTAATTAGCTTTCAGTGTTTATTAGATGCAAAGGAACAAAAGAAAACAAAAGAGTGAGTGTCTAATAGTGTGTATTGGTGTACGGTTAGTAATGCCCAGGTTTAGCGGAGTGATTCCAATAAACCTGGGCACTACTGATTAGCTTTCAGTGTTTATTAGATGCAAAGAAACAAAAGAAAACAAAAGAGTGAGTGTCTAATAGTGTGTATTGCCGGTGTAGTTAGTAATGCCCAGGTTTAGCGGAGTGATTCCAATAAACCTGGGCACTACTAATTAGCTTTCAGTGTTTATTAGATGCAAAGGAACAAAAGAAAACAAAAGAGTGAGTGTTTAATAGTGTGTATTGGTGTAGTTAGTAATGCCCAGGTTTATTGGAATTACTCTAGCTTGTTAGGTTGTTTTTACCTCATTACCTAAGTTAGTCTCAAACTTCAACTGATGATGTTTGTCTCACTAGCTACGTTTAAACAGTAAACCTCAATCGATCATTATATTGTACAATTTATCCCTATAGAGTGCAATTTAGAAAAGTGTGAAATAGTACTAACTTTAAATAGTACTAAATAGTGCTATTTCTATTGTTTTCTATTGTTTCATTAGTGCTATTTAGTACTAATTAGTTATTTAGTTTTCAAGCTTTTCTAAATTGCACTCTATAGATTCGCTGTGTGTAAAGTACGATTTACAGATGTCTTCTACGCTTATGATTTTTATTGAATGTATTTCCCTCATTAATAATTATTCATGAATTTGATAATGTAAGTATAGTTCGATGAGAGATAGCGAATAGTTAATTAAGATAAAATAATTCAGCCACAAGCTAGGCTGAATTACAGTTATCTTTATCTATGGTTTGATTGCAAAGATAATCTTAGAATGCAAATAATCCCCGGGAAATAATCGTGATTGTAAGCTGCTTGACTGACGTGGAAGCCTTTCATATGCAGCCCGAAAGAGTCACCCTAAATACATCGGTTGTAACGACAGAACTTGGACAAACGGCAAAGACAAAAAAAAAAAATGTGGCCAAACTATAGCATACCCCAACCACTGTATACAGCTAATTCAAAAAACGTTGTCCTAGGTTTGTTGCATATTGCATTCCCAGACCGAAGTGCATTATGGACTGATCAATACATGTGTTCTTTTGCGTTGCGTTGCCGAAACTGAGATCATGGTTGACTGTCAGGGATTCCCTGATATTTGTTTGCGGGTTTTGGAACCCCAAAATAGAAGAAGATACATAATTTGGTCTGAGAATGCAATATGCGAATATTAGAAGCCCCTTTCACGTTAACCGTTTGAGGTCAAAGACGAAACAGCAGTTTTTAGAGTCGGGCCTTCCACAGGAAAGCGGTTGGAAAAATGCATGCCCTGCTTTACCTGTTACATTATATTATATTGTTTATATGTTTGTGTTCATAAAAAGCTCTCCGTCTTACTCATCGATCCATGTATTTATTTCCCCGCGCTCCGGTTATAAGTAACTCATAATTCATGTGGTAATTTTATGAAATCAAGCCGTCAACATATGATGACGTATTAGAATTTAATGACATTTTAATTAAATGTAAATACAATGCGATTCCAACAACGCAATCCTCGCTGATGTACTTGGAAAAGCCTTGGCGGGATAGCAAGTGGTCTCCGAACGGTAAGAAAAATAATTCTATCATGAAACTATCAGAAAAGAGAATTTTAAAAGTTCATTTAAAAATAATTATTAGACAGAAACATATATACAAATAGTAGTTTTATTGATGGCTTATTTCACGGTACAGTAAAGAGTACTGACGCCACGTTGTAAACTGAAAGAGCTCCGGTTGATTGACTGTTTTTCTCATGAATTGTTATCATTGAGTATTTCAAAATACGGTCCTCAAACTCATTTATAACTCTTGAGGACAACACATTGGAAATTACTACCGAGCACTGTGAAGGAGGTTTGATAAGTGGTCAACTTTAACTTTGGATTCCTTTCCAAGCCGAATTATGAATGGTATTAGAAGCTCTATGAATAATAATAATAATAATCAATTTATATAGCGCTATTTCTAATTTATCCAATAGCGCTTTACAATAAAAATAATAATAATAACAATATATATGATATTCAAACACTTCAGTCGAAGTTGATTAAAAAAACTGCTCGGCTGCATTCGCCATGTTTGTTTTTTTGCCTAATTCTCGGTGTTTGGATAACGGGATGAAATACTCTTTCTCGTGTTTGGTGTATTACTTGAAAGCTTTGTCTAAGTCATGTCAGTCGGCATTGCGCTTTCCCCAACCAAAAACCGAACGATTCTGAAAACGAACTTTTGTTATGTAATGATAGATAGATATAGAAAGAATATTGTTATAATCATTTGCACTTTTTTTTTTGCAAATTAGCTTGTTTAAATATTATAATTATTTCGATTTCCCTTTTGATTAGATTTTTTGTTGGAGGGATCATGTAATTTCAAAAACTCATAGGACAAAACATGAGTATCATAGCTGGAAAAGAGCTCGTTGAAATTAGTAAAAATGTGAAGTTTGGAAAAGATCGCTTCACAAATTGCGAAGATATGAATTTTCAAAACTCGAAATTTTGTACTGAAAACCTTTGTTACGCTGGTAGCCGAACTGGGTCGCAATTTGTGAAGCGATCTTTTCCAAACTTCACATTTTTACTAATTTCAACGAGCTCTTTCCAGCTATGATAATCAATTTTTGTCCTATGAGTTTTGAAATTACATGATAAACGTAACCCTCATTCACGGTACCGCATGTAGATCTTAGCAGAGCTTCCGGTGAACAGTCGTTACTGTTGGATTCAAGACTGATTGATTGATTTGTATCTTTTATCGTTATTGAGCCAGCCTTCGTACGGTGACAGCGGTAACCATGCCTACGCATTCCAATCCAAGTCTAGAGGGTCCAGAATCCATTGATACCATATTTTTGTTTGAAAATAGATTTTATTGTTATTCTTAATGATCAGCCATGCACGCTTGATATACTAAAACTCGGTATTTTGATCTTAAATTTCATGATCGTTCAAAGCTAGCTCTTACAGTTTAGTCTTCTTATACTTTATTTATACATTTAGAAAAAGACAGAACACTTTTGAAGCACAGTTATTTCAACTCTCGGCGAAGACTTTAATTCAAGTTCCCGAGAAGCTTTTTCGAAGAGTCAAATAAAAACAATACTTTATACGGATTAACGTTGTCCAGCTGAAAAGAGATTTACACTACAATAAATGGCACGTGTCTCATTCTACATTCGTTTTGCACGCGTGGAATTTTAATTTCCAAAGCATAAAACACCTCTGCTTGTGAAAACGAGCATTGTTAACAGTTCTGTTCTCACACTGAGTTTGCTTTTGAAATTAAAATTCCACGCGTGCAAAATAAATACAGAATGAGACACGTGACATTTACTGTCTTTTTATCTGGACAACGTTAATGACATTTACTGTATATTTGATTATTAAAATATTATTACTCGTGGCGGTGCTGGCTGTAATAACAATAATTGTTCAACTTAATCTCAATATTTTTTTGGGATAGAACAAAGGGAATTTGAAGTTTCGTTTGAATGCAATATGTTAAATTTTAATTACATTTTTATTACATCCCGTAATTTGACATTTTCAAAGTTCAACAATCGATCCGAAATATCTCGAAAATGAGTATTTTCATATCAGTCTCTACATTTGTAAATTCGGTTCATAAATATTATATTATTGTCTACTACAACTCACAGCATGTAACGACTAGTTAATTTAGTGTATAGCTGGGAACAGAACGGAGAATGTTTGAAAAAGGTAGGTCTTGGGCTTAGAGTTATACAGCTATATTGACTTGAAAAGACTTGCAATTGGTTCGTCAGGGAACTGAGTTATTCCAGAACTTTGGTTCTGCATGTAACAGGCTGACGTATACTTGAAGCACTCGGAATTGGAAGAGGACGAGAGAAGTATTATTCTCGCACTTCTAGAGTCTTCTTTCAATTCCCGAGTCCATTTACATGTAAACAATAATAATAATAATAGCATAGCATAGCATAGCATAGCAATAGAAGACGAAATTCCGTTGTTTACTGGAGAAATAGGTCACTCAGGATGTTGGGAGAACACAATAAATCAGAGCGCGCATACTATGTAAGCTACTAGGTATATTAAAACTGAAACTGGATAACTACAGCTGTCCAATTTTGTTCGCTACGAAAAATGTAGGCTTTGGCAAATCAGAGCGCGCGTTATATATCATCGTATATTTTTAAGTTATTTTTTAGCCAAGGCCTTGAAAAGCGTACTAAAATAGCGCTAGACTTGGAAGTTGCCGGATTTAGAAATTAAACGTAGCCGTATTCAAGTTTCCCTCAAGCGAAAAACTTGATACCGTCTTAAAGTTGAAATACTTTTTTTAAAGTATTTCTTATTACCGAGTTACAATTTTGGAAAACCAGGTGTTACAATTACTACTCAGTATACAACATGTTTAATTTGAATCCATTCAAAGATAGATCGATAGATCGATAGATAGATCTCAGTGTGAATACAACCAGTAATGATAAAAATACGGCTTGTTTGATGTGTGGAGCCTAATTGACCAAAACTGCGGTTACTAGAGCTAGAATTATTCAGTTTTCTGTTTCAGTCGTTGCTTCGTTTTGGCCATGGTTTCTCCGTGCGTCCACTCGTAAGTTTTGATTCCATGTTTTATATTCATATTATATGTAGTTCAGTTATATATTCATAAGTTATTTATGGTCTAAAGGCATTTACTGACTCAGACAGTATGTTTTAGATATGGATTTCAGCGTGTTTTCAATTTGAGAAAACGTGTTTTCTATTTCGTTTGTCCTTCGATCGTCATTGATCGATTCTATAAACCAAGTTAAACGGAACCAAAATGTGTGAAGAGCTTTGTAAGGGAAATGGATCCGGATGGATGACGACGTGTTGGATGGCGTGACCATTTATGTAAATATGATACTATAAACGATTTTCCGCCTTTTGAAATCACAACCTTCCTTCGTCGCTTCATTTCATTATCCAGCGACACTTATTATAATACCTCACTATGAATACATAAATCATATCAAAGAAGTATACAAATACCCTTACAATGATACGAACATGATGGAGGCTGAGAAGCCGGAAACTAGACACGTTTTGGGCTTCCTGTGTTTTCTATACCTGAGCGGTCAATACCGTGATATGGCGACAACGAAAATGTGCTCTGTTTAGTCTGTTTAGTCGACAGAACAAGGTAACAATAATTACTGAAATAGAGATGTAGCGTTCTATTGATAAACAGCAAATGTGTATATTTGAAGATGAAGTAAAAACTTGCTATTTCAAGTTGGCAGAATCGATATGATGTACTGTTTGATAAAACATTCTTTGATAATACAGTACACTGTCGTGTCTATTATACCGTCGTTCTAGAAGACATCACATCAACTGAGTGCTATAAAGTGTCTCCCAACTCAAGTCAGGTTCTGTTCCGTGACACAAGAAACTGCCATTATAAATAACACTTGACGGTAGGCACTGACGCTTTTCGATCAATTATGTTAATCCTGTTTTGTTCATTCATGTATTTTTGAACTCGAAACCGTATGATTACCTCTACTACTACTACTACTACTACTACTACTACTACTACTACTACTACTACTACTACTACTACTACTACTACTACTACTAAGTACTACTACTACTACTACTACTACTACTACTACTACTACTACTACTACTACTACTACTACTACTACTACTACTACTACTACTACTACTACTACTACTACTACTACTACTACTACTACTACTACTACTACTACTACTACTACTACTACTACTACTACTACTACTACTACTACTACTACGGCTACTACTACTACTACTACTACTACTACTACTCGGCTACTACTACTACTACTACTACTACTACTACTACTACTACTACTACTACTCGGCTACTACTACTACTACTACTACTACTACTACTACTACTACTACTACTACTACTACTATTACTACTACTGACTACTACTACTACTGCTGCTGCTGCTGCTGCTGCTGCTGCTGCTGCTGCTGCTGCTACTACTACTACTACTACTAATAATAATAATAATAATAATAATCTCAAGTATGTTAAGGCCTTGTTCATGAAGCCATCACTCAAAATCACGTTTATTTTTAGTATTCCCCACGATTCATTTCTATGGCATTGATATTTAGGCATAAGATTATATTCAAGATGTTTGATGATTTATTCCTAAAAATACTGACGTCAAGTGGTCACGTGACCTAGGCATGTGAAATTTCGTTTTTTAAATATGCGATCGCGAGTTTAAGTTATGCTGAAATAGTTTTTATGCTACAACATTAAGGACAACTAATGAAAAAAGATAGCGTTTGGAAAACCCATAGTTTTAGTTATCGAGAAAATTGAGAAAACGTATTCTGGCTAAATGGTCACGTGACCTATTTTCGTAAATATCTCTCTTAAGAGAAATCAGAGACAAGTTTTCCAAACGCAGTTGTGTAGAGAACTAACATTGACAACATATGCAATTGTTTGTTTTTACACTGTTCTTACAACCGCGACCGCATTTTAAAATAAAATTTCAAAGACTGTTGTCACGTGGTTAATCACGTGTTCAGTTTTTTTGGTATTTTGTTGACTTCAATCAATTAAGGATGTCGAACTCTATGGCTGTGCTGAGTTTCGTAATGTTTGGTAAAAAGGAAGTGACATTACGATTTTTTACATCTTTTTCTCGTTTTTGGGCTTGAACCAGGCCTTAACATAACGATAAGTAAGGATTTCGTAATACATAACAAAATAAAACCAAGCGAAAGTATACGACGTTTCGGCGTCACAGACGCCATTATCAAGTGAGTTTAATGAACAATGTGAGAGTTTATAAAGGCATCAAGATGAATAACAATGAGTTATTAAATGAAGAGTTTGGCCCTCAGGGAATATTTAGAGAAGGTCTTTTGTCTCTTATGAAAAACATTTCATACAATAGGCAGTCAAACTTATTAGTGCATTTTTTCAGAATCGAAAAGTTATTGTTCAGATCTTGTGGAACGTCAATAGAGTGCACGTTCCTGTAGTGTCGGCCCGTACTCGATGAGGTGTTCTTGTGTTCTTCTATTCGCTCGTGTAGGTGGCGGTAAGTATAGCCAATATATCTTGCATCGCACAAGTGACATTGAAAGGTGTATACTACACGTTGCTGGTTAACTATCTGGGGTTTCGGTTCTTTAATCTTTTAATCTTAAAAGGTACGTCTTGGCTAATTTTCCGACTTGTGAAGACTGGTTGAATTGATGTAGTAGCTGTCTTGGAGCTTAAATTCTCGAGTTGTTTTCGGACAACATCAGCTGCTCGTTGATCTTTGAACGGTAGAACAATGCGAACAACATTTTCAGGTTCTTTCACCGTGGTTGGCTCTTGTTGCTCACATGGTGGATGGTGGCACTTACCAGCTTGTCAGGGTACTTGAGACGAGAAAATAATCGTCTCAAACGTTCACACTCCTCGTTGAAATAGGACCAGGAGGATGATAAACGATAGGCTCGGTGAACTTGTTACTCGGTCTAGCACGAGTGGTGTCGTCGTGTCACAAATCTAGGCCCTCACGGTCGTGCAAAGTGAAACCATGGCAACCATCTGTCGCTCCTTGTGAAATCGATTTTGTCTGTTGGCTTGTTGCCCAACTGACTTTGTGTGCCAAAAATATACACGAAATTATGTTTGCAGTGAAAAAGAAATGCACCACATATGTTCATTAACTATTGAACTTTATTTCTTGGCTAAATTTACAGTGCGACTACACCAACCAAGGCCACCCAAACAAATTTTCATACAAATTATCCAATCATAATTGAGTATTTAAACAATAGAATCTGCACAAATTTTCACATTTTCGCTTTAAAAGCATATATTTTACTTTATATGTGTATGTATATGATCAAGAGTGAACAAGAAACAGTTTAAATTGTAGAATTCGACATCATTCTGTTATTCAGCGCCACAAATGTGATTAGAAAATTTGATTCAAAATTTGTTTGGGTGGCCTTGGTTGGTGTAGTCGCACTGTAATAGCATTTGCTGCCCAAATAGATACAAATAGAAGAGAAAATCCCTTGATACATAAATCTAAATACGCATGCATGTTTTTAGTCACGCAACGAGGTAGTCACGCTGCGATGTCTATAGAATGTACCTACAAGTTCTTTGGCTTTTAATATAATCTAAAGATTTACAATTTTTTGGTACTCGTTGATCAATCTTCATTTCAGTAGCACTCCCAGTGAAATAGTATATAATAAAATGTAAAATCAGTATTTGCCATAACTATCTGAAAGAAAACGGTCATTTTCAATTCACCGATTCGGCGCTAGAGCTCACGTGGTGTACTTCATGCAGTACTGTCACCAAAAACTGAGTTTGTACATTGTCTTATGTTTTTCATCGTATTGTGATGACTCGGGAAACGTTTCATGCAGAGGCAAAATATAGAGAGTCGAAAATACGCCTCCCTCTAATAAATGCCCCCTCTAAAACTTCAAATTTTAAATAAACGCCGGGGGAAATACAGAGAACAAAGACACCGCAAGCGTCTCTTACAAGGATTTCTTTCAAAAATAATAGCCGTAAATAACTGAAAAAGTCACATTTCTAGCTGATGTGCACAAGTCTACAAATATCTCTGCCAAAATGAAATATATTTGCACCTAGTACGGTGGCCGAGAAGGCTCACCAAAAGTGAAAATGTCAAATGACAAAAGCGAAAAGCAAAAGTCGAAATGGCAAACTTACTGAAGTGAAATGGCAAACTGAGCGAAAATGCAAAAGTCCAAAATCAGATTCAAACTTCCAGGCGTTCCTTGAGAGGGCAAAAAAGAGACTGGTAACTAAACCTGCGCAACTACAGGTAACCCAAGCTATGTGATGAGAAAATGTATGGTTACTTGAAGTGAGGTCGATAATTCTGCAAAAAATAAAGCAATTAAGAGCGAATGCCAGTAAGGTCGAGACTAATTCTTCAACTCAAAAAATTCGAATTTAATTTTCTTTCGCCATATCATTCCTTTCGATGACCTATTTTAGGGAAAAATACTAAAAAGTTCCAGCGATTTTTATTTTAGGAGAAATTTCCAGTTTTTAAAAACCCGTCTGTCGACTGAAAATTTTCGGCTAAATAATAAGCCAAATTTGAACAGTCGGTGTGTGTTCGCCTCTAGCTCTACAACAATGACATTCAGTACACTGAATAAACGTTTCATGGTCTTTTCTACTGCATAATTTATTTTTCTGTAACTTCTGTAGTTGTTTTTCAAATTTGGTTTTAAAAAGGTATACTGAGCGCCATGAACGGAACGTTGAAATATAGGCAATGTTTGAGATACGAAAAAGGAATCTGGTACATAAATTTTTGAAGAAAACGCCATGCCCCAGGAAAGCTTCACGTTTGCTCTTTCAGTTTAGAAAGTTTCCAGCTTGGGAATTCAATGTAGCATTTTTGAGAAATAAAACTATTAGGCTTGGGACTGCCAAAATTAGCATAATTTTCGTCCTGTGGCGGACATTTTTGTCGTTAAAACACAAAACTTAATTCCAAAACACGGCTATCTTGCACTTTTAGTTGATCGCTGCCAACTGATAACTATGGTGGCCCGTTAGAACAATTTTTTTGTGAGCGCGCACGTCGAAATTTTTTAGAGTACGCACGCAAACCTCAGGATTTATCTGAGTACGCACGCAATCAAGGTCGAGATCTTTTTAGAGTACGCACACAAACCAGAACTTATTAGAGTACGCACATAAAGAACTTATTAGAGTACGCACGCCAAGAAGAACTTATTAGAGTACGCACGTCGTCAACAAGAACTTATTAGAGTACGCACGTCAAACTAAGGAGTTTTCTTTGGTGAACTGATACTAGTTAAGAGCGATATTCTCTAAGGACCAGCTTAAAATGGTAAAACGCGAAAATTCGGAATCCTTCAAATTTAGTCAGAATGTAGGACTAGGTGAACTCGTTATGTTGTGTAAGTTTTATTTGAATCGGGTTATTATTTTAGGAGAACGGCGCCGATTAACGATTTTCGGGATCACTTCCGGTTTTGAGAGGCGATATCACGGTACTCGTAAAACCAATAATAACAAATAATGTCCTAAATTTCGCTGAACAAATGATATCATTTCGGGAAATTGAGATAATGTCTAACATTTTGTCGTGTTTATCGATGATCTCTAACAAAAAATAAATATTTTATCGATTTTCAAAGTATTTCCACATTTTTAGCGTTTTTTCAAAGGCTATATTGACAGGCTAATATCTCCACTGATACATCGATCCAAATAGAGAAAGTACACCTCAGCCAAATAATACTATCTCGTCTTGTAATATGTCGAATAACATTTTGGGTCTAGAAGACGAAATGCAACCCCCATTTATGCGAAAAAATCACGACTTTCCAGGTCACGCTTGGGGAAAAGACAATTATTTAGTCAGTTAAACCGTTCAATGTCTTGGAAATAAATTCAATCAGGCCAAAGCGAATACTTGTAGTGACATTTTGAAAGCGTTTCAAAGCATTGTGAGAACTGAAGACGAAACTTTTAGAAAAATTATCACACCAGTATTGAGGCCCGAAAGCTTCGTTGACGGTTGAATTCGAATCTCGACTGAAAGCTTGGCTTTCAATACCTTGTTTTGAGTCGATATGTTCAAGGAATATAATACATCAATGAGTTACCTTGATGTAATTGTATTGGAGAATTAAGCCATTAAATTACAGAGTTGTGAAACGAATAGGTCAGTAAACAACTATAATAATAATAATAATAATATAATAACTCAACTGACAACACGACCAGATTGCGTGACAAACACCACAGGAAGCCCGTCATAGCCGGAAACTGAAATACAGTCCTTGGCTCAAATCAGGGTCAGATTTCCCCCGTTAACTCGAACCGTTTTCCATTTCCCTTAGGAGTTTGCGAGAGTTAGCGGGGTTAACTACAGTATCCCGCATGTAAATTGACAATTTATGCATGGTTTCTACTGAACAGTTGCAGTTCCCTATTTGACGGACTTACTTGTACACATGAGACATACATGTATACTGGAGCAATGCCGATAAACCAGTTTATTTTTTATTTGTTAGTTTTTGCCGGTTCGAGTGCAATTTAGAAAAGCTTGAAAACAAAATAACTAATTAGCACTAAATAGCACTAATGAAACAATAGAAAACAATAGAAATAGCACTATTTAGTACTATTTAAAATTAGTACTTCATATTGTTTTTGCCTAGTATTTATTTAACTTTCCATCTTTCACGCACTACAAAGATCTAATTGCGATGACTAGTTTCGTTCCTCTTTGAACCTTCTCAAATCGCTGATACAATGCGTATTTATGTATTTATGAAAGAGAAGAAAGAGAAGAAGAGATCTTGGTACAAGAGGGGTGGATACAAGAGCGTCATTTTTGTACCAGCGACACCTGACTCACAGCTCAAGAAAGAACTGGAGCAAGACATAAATGAATCGGGCGTAAAGATCAAGGTGGCAGAGAGAGCTGGGAAGTATGAAGAGAATACTTCAAAGATCAAACCCGTTTAAAAGGAAAACGTGCGGCAGAGAGGACTGTTTAGTATGTACAACAGGAGGGAAGGGACCATGTGATGCACCGCAAGGGGTAACCTATGAAGTCAAGTGTGTAGATTGTGGACAGAAATACATTGGTGAGACAGCAAGGAGTGTGTATACCCTAGGTAAAGAACACCTAAAAGCAATAGACCAAGGAGATCAACAAGCAGCTCTGGTAAGGCATTCCCGAGAGAGACACCAGGACGTTATACCTAACTTTATTGTGAATGTAACCGGTGTCTCGTTTCAAGGGCCGGGATGCCATGCTTAGACAAATCAGTGAATCCGTCAGGATAAGTAGAGAAAAGCCAGAAGAACTTATCAACAACAAAACGGAATGGAACTATGTCCATATACCTCGTGCGAGTTTCTCCAGATAGTATAGTTTTTTATTAGAACTTATCTTCTTTTTCGCGAGCAGCGTACCGTTATTTTCAGTTAGTGCGCGTGCAGTTGTTTATATAATCACGCGCATAAATACATAAATACGCATTGTATCAGCGATTTGAGAAGGTTCAAAGAGGAACGAAACTAGTCATCGCAACTAGATCTTTGTAGTGCGTGAAAGATGGAAAGTTAAATAAATACTACAAAAACAATATGAAGCTAAGCAAGTCTTTCGCTATCTCAACAAGAGAAATATCCAGAAAAAAAAAATTAGTACTATTTCACGCTTTTCTAAATTGCACCGCTATGGGAGGTTTTATGGAATCTTCTTCTGACGTAAAAATGATCACGAGTGGCCGTCAAACCGTCATTTTACTTGCTCAAAACTTCAATTTTAGATCGGTGAATTCTAAATATCTGTCAAATATAAGTTACTTATAAACAAACAAGACCCCTTTTTTGGGGTCTTGTTTTTGCGTAATGGACTTTTTTGGTTCGGTATACTTTTTTTCGGTATACTTTTTTTTGGACTTTTTTGGGGTTAACAAGTTTGGCCTCATTCGCACCTCCCCGTCATTGATACCCCTGAGTACCCCATGCAAGAAGTTTTAATATAAATTTACATTTATATTTATATGAACCTGTTTTGCTTTGCTTGGTTAAACAGGTTCTTATATTTTAGGGTATTTAAATGACAAATGTGTGCCTACAGGTTGTTATACACTAGGTTTTTACTGCACTGTACCCTCTAAACAAAACTGTTTATTTGTACCCTGATGTTGTTTACAATGAGACATATGCGAGCTGGCGTGTGCTTGATCAACGTCTTTAAAATAGTCAGCATACTATCATATGAAAGTTTGAGAAAACGAACCAGGATCATAAATAATCAGTCTTTCTATTCTTACCTGCTTTTGCAAGGGCCCGATACCGAGGATGGGTCCAGGGGGATAGGACCCCCTCATTCGTTCCTTTTTTTGTCAGCATGCATGCAGCTCATAAAAGAGAACAGAAACTGAACTAGTTCACCTTGTCCCACCTGCCATTGTTCAGAAAGACAACATGTGACGTACGGTAGTGCGTTTGCGTTCATTTATGATTTTGACAAACGTGAACTGAGAGGCTCATTGGTATTGTAAGTTAGAGTATTAGTAAGGCCAACACAAGAGAGATTATTTCTACAGTCAAGCAAACCGAATACAGCCGGTTCAATTCATCGATCTTATGCCAATGCATGATCTACTCTGCAAGTACATTTACAGTTAAATTACTGATGGGAAGTAAATTATCGGAGTAAAGTAACGGTAAAGTAATGTGTGTTTCGATCGTCCATCTGTCTGTCATGCCGATCGATCACTGACCTAACACGATACCATATGCGTAAATGGTACTGCCTTGACGACGGAGGGACGGCTTCTTCTGGCAAAGCAAGGGCGGATACAGGCAGTTTTGAAAGATGCGTATAAGGGACGTTCCAAATTAGTCAGTCAACGAGCGTCCATGCGAAAATCTGATAAAGAACAGGCTTAACAAGCGTAATAACACTTTATTTTATTTATTTAACGAGGAATTTCAGATAAAGCTCTGCTTTTTTCCAATCTGGTCCTCCTAATAATAAATATACACCTATTTCAAATAACGTTGTCGCGTTCAAAGCAACAAGCGTCAAGCCAAGACTGAAGTGAATGCTCGTTTTGTGTTGTCAAATTAATCAAATCAGACCTATTTTCTATGGAACGAAGTGTGATATGCAAACAAGCACGTGAAAATGTTCACATTTTGTATTAGTCCTTATTAGTCGAGCATTCACTTCGGTCTTGGCTTGACGCTTGTTGCTTTGAACGCGACAACGTTATTTCAAATAGGTGTATATAAGAGTGGCACGAGGCGTAGCCGATTAAAAAAAAACTGTTTTATGAGGCAACTGGAACAAATTCGTAATACACCCTCTCTCTGGTGAGTGTGTGGGGGAGGGGGGGCCACTATATTATGGGGCGCCAAGTGTCCAATAATTATATGTCAAAATTATATGAAAATTATATATAAATTATGTACATAAATGATATTATGTCACATAAATTGAAGTCATCCTATTTGCTTTATGTTAAACAATTGTGCTGGTTGAATTTCATTATGTCATATAATAACAGCCTTCTAACTACATTATATGAAACCATGGATATCACGGTCCTTTCATTATATCATATAATGTAATCCTGCCTACTACATTATATGAAACCATAGACTATCACGGTTCTTTCATTATATCATATAATAATGGACATAATGTATTATATCATATAATGTAATCCTGCCTACTTCATTATGTCAAACCATGGATATCACTGTTCTTTCGTTATATCATATAATAATGGACATAATGAATTATATCATATAATGAATTATGTCATATAATGAATTATATCATATAATGAATTATGTCATATAATGAATTACATGTATATCATATAATGAATTATGTCATATAATGAATTATATCATATAATGAATTATATCATATAATGTAAATACGTTTCAATTGTATGCGCGATTATGTGCGCAGTGAGACAGCTATACGCGAACGAACGAATGCCGACGGCACGACTGCACGCCGAAGGCTGGAGAAGAAACCACCCCCGAGGCCTTGATTTACCGATCAAATCATATGACCTAATGTAATCGTTCCACAAAAGGCCATTATGCGACCATTCTCGCGATATAAATAACAATGTCCTCTCTTTGGAATTCTGTTTCGCCACCGAAGATCATGGTTTAACTACGAACTTACGATAAGAAAACAAGTCAGAATCATGCAGCTCACAGTGGATTTGAAATGGAAATCTGAGGCAAAAAACGTCATTCGAAACTCGCGCGTCAGGTAACTAATCAAGCCGCCGTACCAATATATACCAATAGCATCGCTGGTTACAGAAATAGGCGTACACGTAATGGTTATGTGTTTCTGTCGAGCTCACCCATTGGCTGATCAGGATATCCCGTGGCGAAGGTCACATCCACAGGAGACTTTCAAAAACGCGCGTCTTTGGTATGTCACTTGACAAGTGTCTTGCTGTGTCATGATCTCTCAAATAATCTTCGGTGGCGAAACAGAATTCCAAAGAGAGGACATTGTTATTTATATCGCGAGAATGGTCGCATAATGGCCTTTTGTGGAACGATTACATTAGGTCATATGATTTGATCGGTAAATCAAGGACTCGGGTGGTTTCTTCTCCAGCCTTCGGCGTGGAGTCGTGCCTTCGGTATTCGTTCGTTCGCGTATAGCTGTCTCACTGCGCACATAATCGCGCATACAATTGAAACGTATTTACATTATTATGATATAATTCATTATATGATATAATTCATTATATGACATAATTCATTATATGACATAATTCATTATATGATATACATGTAATTCATTATATGACATAATTCATTATATGATATAATTCATTATGTCCATTATTATATGATATAATGAAAGAACAGTGATATCCATGGTTTGACATAATGAAGTAGGCAGGATTACATTATATGATATGATATAATACATTATGTCCATTATTATATGATATAATGAAAGAACCGTGATATCTATGGTTTCATATAATGTAGTAGGCAGGATTACATTATATGATATAATGAAAGGACCGTGATATCCATATGCATGGTTTCATATAATGTAGTTAGAAGGCTGTTATTATATGACATAATGAAATTCAACCAGCACAATTGTTTAACATGAAGCAAATAGGATGACTTCAATTTATGTGACATAATATCATTTATGTACATAATTTATATATAATTTTCATATAATTTTGACATATAATTATTGGACACTTGGCGCCCCATACTATATAGATGAGAATATGATTTGACAAGACAGAAATAAAAGTTTTGCATCGTGTAACCGTTAATACATGAATACTTGGTTATCACATCAAAATAACAAACAAAATTATATATTATACTAGTCGTTGCATTTGCAAGTGAAGTACTGCGAAAAAATGCAGTATGGTGTTGCTTAAATGCTAACACTATAACAATCTGGTCATAGACAGAGAGCTAGACTTTCAGCAGTCAGTGATCACTTTTATTCTCACCATTGCATAAAGTTTGTACTGATATGCAGTAATTAATACAAATATGGATTCTATATACAAATGCTAACACTATAATAATGTGGTCATTGACAGACAGCTATAGACATGTACCAGCACTAAAAGCATGCAATACTTTGCACTATTATGTTGCACACTGTTAATAGTTTGTACTCTACTGATATGCAGTAATTAATACAAATATGGATTCAATGAAATAGAGAATTGTGTTTGGTGTATATTATATACAATGTTAATACTGGCCAGATATCAGGAAAGATGTCGAAGCCTCATAGCACACTTGTAGAAGATAAAAGTACATCAGGATGGATCGTATAATTTGATTCAGTAGTTGCCTCAATGCCAATGGCAATGGCATGGGCCGGATTGGTTTGACGAAGACCAACGAGCTCGATCAGGTAGATACATGTAGGTCAGCGACAGCATCGGGGATACTAACTGTGTCTTTCAAAAGCATTCAAGTACGAGTGCTGTCTCCTTCGGTCAACCGGCTCTGATCGACTGTAGAAGTATAAACTTAAGCTTATGTACTTCATTGTGGATACTGGACGTGACTGAGCACTGAAAACTCATAAAAGAACATTGTCTTCCCCTTGAAATGTCACTAAATTGTTCATGACCCTGACGAATGCTTCCAACAATGAATAAAGTTGCATTTGACATAATAGATTTGTAGAAAACAAACACTTTCCTGGCTTGAATCAGCGAAAAATAAACGATACTCCAACCAGTATTGAACGTGTTGTGAGTGTGCGCTGATCAAAAGTACCGGGCTCACAAAATCATCTCCACAAACCCACACACACACACACAAACTCCGTGAAATGCAGTCTCGACTCTCGCCGCATCCACATAAGTGCCCAGATCCCACACGACCACACATGACACAGGAACTCCGTCACGATTAGTTTCGCTGCTCGCCTGGAGGCTCGCAGCAACTCGCAGCAATTATATATACCGTATTCACCGGCGTATAAGCCGCACTCGCAGATAAGCCGCACCCAGAGTTTGGCAACGCAAATTTTGGAAAAAAAGTTTTTTTGAATAAAATTAATAGAAATCACACATTGAGTGGAATCTTGAGAAAGCTATATGCTTTGCGTTATCGGACGTAAACTCCCAGAGCATACTTGAAAGGCTTACCAATAATTTTAACTTTGTAATAGACTAATCATAAAGACACTTTTTCAATGGAACTCTTTACGACAAATCACGTTCCAATGCAATCCTATGACTGATTAAAAACGTCTTTCCCACCAACTTTCGGCATTATCAGTTCTAAAATCGAAGGTTCGTTAGCGTGCACGTGAGAATGTTATGTTTGAGACACTTGATTGACACATGTTGTGTTAGCACGTGAACCAACCCGCTCATCAATGAAAAGCACTTTAGCAAACCCATTAGCACGATTGTTAAACTGTCTGAAAAGGTATTAGCACCCATTAATTTACCTGTTTAACGTCTAACCAATTGCCAATGCTTTTAGGAGAAACTAACAGCAAATGTTCGTACTCTTTTATACTTTTATGTTAATTATATGTAAATTTCTGGTACCAATTCCCGATGTTCTCCAAGATAAGCCGCACCCCCAACTTTGGATCGATTTTCGGAAAAAAAGGGCGGCTTATACGCCGGTGAATACGGTATATATATGTAATGATGGGGCCCGGCATTTCAGTTTCCGGCTATGACGGGCTTCCTGTGGTGTTTGTCACGCAATCTGGTCGTGTTGTCAGTTGAGTTGTTTACTTCTGACCTATTCGTTTCACAACTCTGTAATTTAATGGCTTAATTATTCTCCAATACAAGTACATCAAGGTAACTCATTGATGTATTATATTCCTTGAACATATCGACTCAAAACAAGGTATTGAAAGCCAAGCTTTCAGTCGAGATTCGAATTCAACCGTCAACGAAGCTTTCGGGCCTCAATACTGGTGTGCTAGTGCAGTTCTAAAAGTTTCGTCTTCAGTTCTCACAATGCTTTGAAACGCTTTCAAAATGTCACTACAAGTATTCGCTTTGGCCTGATTGAATTTATTTCCAAGACATTGAACGGTTTAACTGACTAAATAATTGTCTTTTCCCCAAGCGTGACCTGGAAAGTCGTGATTTTTTCGCATAAATGGGGGTTGCATTTCGTCTTCTAGACCCAAAATTTTATTCGACATATTACAAGACGAGATAGTATTATTTGGCTGAGGTGTACTTTCTCTATTTGGATCGATGTATCAGTGGAGATATTAGCCTGTCAATATAGCCTTTGAAAAAACGCTAAAAATGTGGAAATACTTTGAAAATCGATAAAATATTTATTTTTTGTTAGAGATCTTCGATAAACACGACAAAATGTTAGACATAATCTCAATTTCCCGAAATGATATCATTTGTTCAGCGAAATTTAGGACATTATTTGTTATTATTGGTTTTACGAGTACCGTGATATCGCCTCTCAAAACCGGAAGTGATCCCGAAAATCGTTAATCGGCGCCGTTCTCCTAAAATAATAACCCGATTCAAATAAAACTTACACAACATAACGAGTTCACCTAGTCCTACATTCTGACTAAATTTGAAGGATTCCGAGTTTTCGCGTTTTACCATTTTAAGCTGGTCCTTAGAGAATATCGCTCTTAATCAGTCGAAGTGATCGCGTTACGGACGACGGCTTACCAAAACACACGTATCCAATTCTAGTTTTGTCTGTCTTTGAAATGTGTATATCTCATCGTGTAATTACTCGGGCCCTTCCGAAGGAAGCCCGAGTTAATTAGAAAATACACTTTCTTTTTTTTTTTTTTTTTATCAGGTGAAGGAATGACAAAAAAATGCGAAGAATGCGATGTATTTGATCCTATCGAGTTTCAAGATTTCTCATCATAGATCTTCAAGCTATTAAGTTCAGGATTGTAGTTGATCATTCCACGATGAAGCTAAGGCGCGTTTGCTTTTGTTATAAATGAAACGACATCTTTCAGAGTGGGCCCACACGAATAGCCGTATGCTTTTGTCTGTGAAATGAGCCTGTTTAAAGCCCGTGTTTTATCGGCTGTTCTATAACGCCTTTCCACGAACTCGAACTCATATCCAAAAATGAATTGAGACAAAGGCGATCGAGCAAGGTCAATGTTCGAAAATCCGTGTTCTTTTCAGTAAGATGACAGTTGTAAAGTGATCCTTATCTGAGTCATACATCTATTACCGGCGACCTAATTTTAGAACCGTTGATTTAAAACCGAATTTCCACGCTCAAAACAGGTCAGTGAACGGCAAAAATACAATCGAAATCAAAACTTCCTTAGATTTTAGGGATCTATTATAGAAGAAGACGCTCAATGACGAGGGAGACTTGTGTCTGACTCATAGATAAAGATCTCCGCGGACTCTTGTTATAATTAAACTCACGACCAACGCCGTACAAAACGGTCATGTATAACTCCATCTATTGACAGAAAGCTATATATATATGTACAGAAGTCATGCAAACAGTCGAGCCAGTCGAGTTATTTTCAGTAGCTCATGATGGATGTTTATTTTATTCCACGTTTGAAAAATTCAGAAGGAAAAGGAATCGTAAAAATCGTTCTTCAAAACTACATCAAAGCATTTAAGGCAAGCAAGGTCAATGTTCGTAAATCGTATAGCCCTTCATCTGGCAGACATATAATCTCCCTCGTCACGCAACTGTCAGTCATTGTCAGGTCTCTCCTCACGCAACTGACATTGTCCTTTTCATTTTATATAGAACTGCCGCGTAGGCTATTTAAAACAGAATTTCCACGCTCAAAACAGGTCAGTGAACGGCAAAAATACAATCGAAATCAAAACGTCCTTAGATTTTAGGGATCTATTGCAGAAGAAGACGCTCAGTGACAAGGGAGACTATTTCGGTCGGTGACTCATAGATAAAGATCTCCGACTCTTGAAAGTACGCTGTCATACGTATTTAAACGTATTTGAGGTCACTTGAGGTCACATCTTAATCTAACAGAAGCAGCTTTTGATTTTTAATCGATAATTCCTTTCTGATTTCGAGATAAATCGAACAAGATTTTTTAATATATAGGCAGAGACAGCAGATTGGTCGAGCTTTGTCACATCATACTGAATCAACTGGATGTTTAAAAATACGAAGTTCTAACTCATGATGGATGTTTATTTTATTCCACGTTTGAAAAATTCAGAAGGAAAAGGAATCGTAAAAATCGTACTTCAAAACTACATCAAAGCATTTAAGGCAAGTAAGGTCAATGTTCGTAAATCGAGATCGTATAGCCCTTCATCTGGCAGACATATAGTCTCCCTCGTCACGCAACTGTCAGTCATTGTCAGGTCTCTCCTCACGCAACTGACATTGTCCTTTTCATAAGCCCGAGTGTACGCTCATTGAGCGTCTTGTTCGTGTAATTGTCTTCGTACTGTGATATGTGTTGTGTTAATAATGGTCTGAATCGGTCTAAAATAATCGAATACAGCCATAACAGGCTTTCATGCTGTGACAGACGAAGAAGTCATCCGGCATTATTTCGATCCTTTGTGGCTGGAAATACAAAAGCATTTTGGCTTTCATCAACAAGTAGTTTGGCTTAAACTGGAAGTAAGTTGCCTCTTCGGAATAACTTCTCTTTGAATAAAAAGTACTTCAATTTCCTAAGACTGAAAAGAGAAAGGTTCGAAGAAAGGTCAGGATATATGTAAATAAACGATGTCGTATTAACCCCGGCGTAAAGCATATTGCCAAATATAATGCTAGTTACTTAGAATTCGCAACTTACTTCCAGTTTAAGCCAAACTACTTGTTGATGAAAACCAAAATGCTAAAAAACTAAAAAATTTCGACGTGCGCGCTCGCAAAAAAATTGTTCTAACGGGCCACCATAGATAACAATCTTGGAGTTAACAAGAGTTATTTTCAACCATATTTGAGCTATTTCAGCCACATAAGCTCCTAAAATAGTGACAATTAGCATATTCATTGATCAAATATAAACACCGTTTCCGAAAATTGTGGTTCTTCACTCTAAAATGCTTAGAGTTTGCTCCAAATAAGATTTACAAACAATTGCACTGATTTCTAGTTCAAACTGGCGCTTTATCATGAAGAGTTCGGATATTTTGACACGATGCTCCACTTTGTTGACAAGCCAATTATGTAACGCAATGTAGCTGCTGCAAGTCACGCTACTGCCCTTCGAATAAAATTTTTGCGGCATGAAATAATAGTTTTAATCATAAAATACAATACTAAACAGAATTCATACTTGCTTGAATGGGTGGAATTTCGTATAAACGTTGTTTAAACAAAATTCGTATTTTGCTGTTATCTGATCGACCATCTATGCTAATTTTAACTTTTGCGAGAGTTATTTACGACTATCGAAACACAAACATTGTTGAAAATCATTCATTGTTTTCCATCAGCAGCAATCAACTAAAAATGCAAGATAGCCGTGTTTTGGCGTTAGGTTTTGTGTTTGGATGACAAAAATGTCCGCCACAGGACGAAAATTATGCTAATTTTGGCAGTCCCCAAGCATAATAGTTTTATTTCTTAAAATTGCTACATTGAATTCCCAAGCTTGAAACTTTCTAAACTGATAGAGCAAACATGAAGCTTTCCTGGGGCATGGCGTTTTCATCAAAAAATTATATACCAGATTCCTTTTTCGTACCTCAAACATTGCCTATATTTCAACGTTCCGTTCATGGCGCTCAGTATACCTTTTTAAAACCAAATTTGAAAAATAACTGCAGAAGTTACAGAAAAATAAATTACACAGTAGAAAAGACCAAGAAACGTTTATTAAGTGTACGTAATGTCATTGTTGTAGTTGTAGAGGTGAATACACACCGACTGTTCAAAGTTGGCTTATAATTTAGCCAAAATAATTAAGTATAGATAGACGGGTTTTTAAAAACTGGAAATTTCTCCTAAAATAAAAATCGCTGGAACTTTTTAGTATTTTTCCCTAAAATAGGTCATCGAAAGGAATGATATGGCGAAATAAAATTAAATTCGAAATTTTTGAGTTGAAGAATTAGTCTCGACCTTACTGGCATCCACTCTTAAACTCTTGCTTGCCTGAAAGTGTTGTTTTTGTCTTTCATGTCTTATGGGAGCGATATTATTTATAACAACTTCAGGGCATTTCGACGATTTTAGCCAGTACACGTCCTAGTACACTGCCCTTTTAACCGCAGAACTGAACTGATATTCTTTGTTACCTTGGTTCTCACTTGCATGGAATCTTTTGTTTTTATTTTGAGTAATGTCTGAATGTGTCCAGTACACAAAGAAGATGCCAAACTTTCCTCTCCTCTTACCAGAGCCGGGAAAGAAAGTAAATCAGTACATACCGTATTTCCTCGATTAAGCGCCCCCTCCTCTTCCCCACTGAGAAATATGGTCAGTAAGAGATAATTACAGAATATGGCATAAAACTTGCGTTTTATTACAGTTACGGCATGTTCCTTTATGTAGTAAAGAGTATGTGTTCCGAGTTCACTGCAAATCACGTTTTTATATCAGTACTCCCCCCTTGATTAGTAGCCCCCCTTGATTAAGCAGTGCCCTTGACCACAAAATTTGAAATAAGCGCACGGACCATGATTTATTAGGAGGGGGGCTACTGTCAAGACAAACAATTTTTTTTCTAGCTTTGCCTGTCTGCAAACATTTTTTTTCATAATCACCTGTCTGAAAACAATTTTTCGTGCTTGAATAAATAAAGGGGTGCTCATATTTTCTGTGCACTGATCACACAACAAAAATTAAAGAAAAAAGAAAAAGTACAGTTCTCAGTACCTTTTGGTATCTTTTTCGCCCTGCTAGGGGGGGGGGGGGGTAGGGGGGGAGGGCAACTCACGAAAAATAGTTTTCAGACTGGTGACTATGAAAAAAAAATGTTTTTGCAGACAGGCAAAGCTAGAAAAAAATTGTGTTTGTCTTGATAGTAGCCCCCCTCCTAATAAATCATGGTCCGTGCGCTTATTTCAAATTTTGTGGTCAAGGGGACTGCTTAATCAAGGGGGGCTACTCAAGGGGGGAGTACTGATATAAAAACGTGATTTGCAGTGAACTCGGAAAACATACTCTTTACTACATAAAGGAACATGCCGTAACTGTAATAAAACGCAAGCTTTATGCCATATTCTGTAATTATCTCTTAGTGACCATATTTCTTGGGGGAAAGGAGTTACCAGTCTCTTTTCTGCCCTCTCAAGGAACGCCTGGAAGTTTGAATCTGAGTTTGACTTTTCGCTTTTGGACTTTTGCCTTTTCGCTTTTGCCATTTCACTTCTATAAGTTTTGACATTTCGACTTTTGCTTTTCACTTTTGTCATTTGACATTTTCACTTTTGGCGAGCCTTCTCGGCCACCGTACAATAGACTACTTATATCATTTGACTGATTTATATAAAAAATGGCATGTATTCCGGCACTCTTTCTCCAGTGAATTTGACTCCATTTTACAGCAATTACAAATTCAGCAGCAACTTGATTCGAACTTATGGTTATACATGTACTTTAAGTACATGTCATGCAAATCGCTCAGTCACGCCAACATTTCATTTGGTCAGGGCGTAAGTTCAGCCCGAGTGAACGCACACAGTGCGTCTTGTTCTTATTAGACTGCGTTTATACCTCTCGTCGACGTGGCTCTGATGGTGCAGGAGGAGACCGGTGTTGATTGGTCTTGTGTATACCTTCGTCTCTATATAGGTGGACCTATTCAAGAGTTGCATGCCAAGAAATGGAAGCATATCGTTATTTGGCATTTCCATTGTGAATTGGATAGAAACTGATGACATTGATTGAGATCGTGTAGGAAATGTCTGGCATCTGCTTCACTAGCTAGGCATTATCGTCAGTGTGTCGTCGACATATCTCTTGTAGTAGTTAGGAATTTTGCCCAGAGCCTGTTGGAGAGTGTATTCGATGGAACACATAAAGACATTCGCTAGAAAAAAAGACCTTCTCTAAATATTCAATCAGACTTCCTGAGGGCCAAACTCTTCATTTAATAACTCATTGTTATTCATCTTGATGCCTTTATAAACTCTCACGCACATTGTTCTTTAAACTCACTTGATAATGGCGTCTGTGACGCCGAAACGTCGTATACTTTCGCTTGGTAGTAATAATAACATTAATAATAATAATATAATAATATAATAATAATAATAATAATAATAATAATAATAATAATAATAATAATAATAATAATAATAATAATAATAATAATAATAATAATAATTAATAATAATAATACACCGAATCGAAATATGGCGACCAATTTGAATAACTATTGTTCTGGACTGACCAGCCTCTCATTCATGTGAAAATGCTTTTGTGTTTCCACGTGAACACGAGGTTGGTCAGTCAAAGAACAATGGTTATTCAAATTGGCCGCCTTATTTCGATTCGGTGTATAATAATAACAACATTAATAATAATAATAATAATAATAATAATAATAATAATAATAATAATAATAATAATAATAATAATAATAATAATAATAATAATGATAATAATAATAATAATGATAATAATAATAATAATGATAATAATAATAATAATGATAATAATAATAATAATAATAATAATAATAATAATGATAATAATAATAATAATGATAATAATAATAATAATAATAATAATAATAATAATAATAATGATAATAATAATAATAATGATAATAATAATAATGATAATGATAATAATAATAATAATAATAATAATAATAATAATAATGATAATAATAATAATAATGATAATAATAATAATGATAATGATAATATATAAATAATAATAATAATAATAATAATAATAATAATAATAATAATAATAATATAATAATAATAATAATAATAATAATGATAATAATAATAATAATAATGATAATAATAATAATAATGATAATAATAATAATAATGATGATAATAATAATAATAATAATAATAATAATAATAATAATGATAATAATAATAATAATGATAATGATAATAATAATAATAATAATAATGATAATAATAATAATGATAATGATAATAATAATAATAATAATAAATAAATAATGCTATTGATTGACGTCACACATACATGTATCAGTTTGTTCTCAATAGATATTAGAAACACATTGCTTTGTATTCAAACAAGATGGCGTCGCTACCTCAGTTGGTAAGGTTCACACAATTGTGTTCTCTGTATGTAGTCACAAAGAAAAAGACACATTCTATTCCAGTTTCCTAGGATAGGATAGAAATTGAGGGAAAGTTAAATATCAATTAGTCAACGAGCGTCCATGCGCCTATTGCGTTATAGACGCAGGAGAGAAAATATAAAGAACTCTTAACAAGCGTAAGAGTGAGAAAGTGTTATAAAGATGCCCATAATTAAGTTCTTCTGAGCTTTAGCCCTAGACAGAAAGGACAAAAAGAAAAATATCTGACCCACGACGCTCGGAACAGATCACGGACATCCCACAAGCTAAAGCAACCATAGGTTATTAAAAACATGACAATTCGCGCCAAAAATTCACTAAAAATCAAACAAAATCGAATTTTCGCGGCAAACCCTGAAAAATGGATTTCGCTCATATTATCAAGTTAGATAGGGTAACATGTAATTAGAATCGCCATATAGTTAGTTTGGCTAAATAGCGTTTTATTTTCGAGAAAAATGAAAATTTCGAGACACACCCGAAAATGCTAATTGCACCTTGAATTTTACCTCGAGTTTAGGTATCTCGCGTCAAGAAATGCGCCATCGAGATTGCATAAAAACACCTACAGTTTGTTGTACTATCCTTCCTTGGTTGATTGCGTGATTTTCAAATCGATCGTCCTATTTTTACCCATTGAAATAATTTTATTCTCTACGCTTACAATACAAGTAGCTCAAAGTATCTCCTATAGAAAACGGGTTTTCAATATGTGCGAAACCTTTCATTCGCTTGAGTCTCTGCTGGTTGGATGTTATAAAGGTAAGCTTTTAAATACCGAAGAAATTTATCTGGGCAAATGTTTACGCTTCAATCTAGAGCTCTTGAAAGTTGGCTAATATTTCCGGTTTGTGACCTCCAAAGGTCAACAATCGAATCATGTTCGCATCGTTTCTTGGTCTATAAAAGTGTCTAAAACGCTAAACGATCTTGAAAATACTATGCAAGTATATAGTTAAAACGAATTCTAACCTTTTTGTATCAATTGGATTGCATCTTGAGAAGTTCTGTCCGCTTTAATACTCCGATCTGTCTTTTTGTATACGTCGTTCGTGATTTCCAGTCACACTACAACTGTCAACAATAAACTGATCCTGGGTGGCCGAGATAAGCACACAATGATTTTTGTACAGAAACATTGTACTTACGAACACTTTCAAAACAAAATAGCTAGCTTTATAGAGCACAAATGAAATCGGCTGCCACGTAAAAACGGCCGATGTAAATCGCAACAATTAATTTATACCAATTACACTATGCTAATTACACATATTGACGAGTAGTACAAACTGATTAAGCACAAGTCAGTTCTGCTTTCGTTTTATGGGCCGGATGATGAAATCGAGCTAATATTATGTATTCGCACAGGAATATTTGCAAAGCCTGATTAATTTCGATGACTTGCATTGCACCGGCGCTGTGCAAAACCTGCCATCTAGGGTCGAGTAGGACACCTACAATAGAATCAGATGTAGTGCCAATCGTGCTGTCCAACCATTGGAAAGAAAGAAGGTGGACAAAAGGAGAACGGTCGAGGACTATGGAAGCAGGCCGAGTCTTGCACTTGATCATCATGTTGAACGAAAACGTTTATGTTCGAAGTAGTAGTAGAAGTAATGCAAGTAGAACCCCAGTATCTCGACCTTCCAAGGGAAATGTAGCCTGCTTTCAGGCGCGGGAGGGGGAACAAGGATTGCGAGAGGAAGGAAAGGAAGGAGGAAGGGGGACCAGAGATGAGGGAGGGAATCAGACAAATATAAGTATGGCACTTGTATCAGGAACGCAACTAACAATTGGTACCATCACTCCTTAAAGGGGCACTGTCACGACACGCGCATGCGCGAATCTTGGCTTCAATCTTGAAATCGTTGACCAACGCTTTCAAGAGACCCGAGGAAAATTCAAATTCAGTGTGTTAATATATCGAATGATATCATTGTAATCCTTGCACTCTAGAAGATTTACTTATTCAGTACTTAGACTGATTTGTTTGTTTTCGTATTTGGAGGTAGTTATTTTTTGGTTTGAAGTCCAATTTTATACGCTTTTTTATTAATCGGCGAGAGCGATGGCGATGGCTTCTCCATGGCGGCCGCCGGGACAGTAGTGGTTTGACAACGAATGTATTCAGGCGACAGATTTATAAGTTTTTGGTTTACTGGAATACGGTTATACTACAGATTTCTGAGTTCGCTATACTTTCTCCATTTAACAGCTCTGGAGTACAAAGGAGTAGTAGGAAAATATTCCGAATGACAACAACAATCGTTTGACAACGAGTTCATTGGACTTATAGTTCACTCGAAATTATTAATGTTCTCAAAAAGATACTCACGTTGTATACCTAATAATGTATTTCCTTCGGAGTTTTGAAGACTGAAGCATATTTGCAAACAAACTGTCCATATTTGTATGAGTTTTTATTTCTGCGTGAGGTTTAGGAGTAGTGACCACAACGACAAAGAGAAAACTCAGTTTGAGATTGACCTTCATGACTTTTCAACACGGAATTATATTGTTGCAGTTCTTTCTGCACTCTTTTGTACTCTTACAATTTAGAAAAACACGAGTACCTTATACAGTAGTGACATGTACATCTTCGTTAGTCTTTTTGAAGCAAAGAAGTAATACGGACTTGGTTTTTAGCGATGTGAAATGTGAATAACTTCATCTGAGACCTGAGTTTGTCACCTCGATTGTCTGCTATTTATCGACGTTCCTTCATCGAAGTCGACCACTAATAAGTACTTATTTCATGAAATATTTAGGTCACACGCTGTAAAGGTTGTATATTCTGACTAGACTTGGAAAGCACCTCTGCGAAAACTTGATCGTAAACACTTTCAAACACAACATTTGAAATTTACTAGCGCGATTCTCTTCGTAAACAGACGAGTTCGTTGACTTCTGCATATCATTAAAATCTCTGAATATGAATTACAATCTCTGAATATCATTAAAATCTCTGATATCTTTAAAAATTGACGCATGCGCGCGTCGTGACAGTGCCCTTTAAACAAAGTGTCAATCTCGTCCCCCAGAGCCTGCGTTACTTTCGGCTGCAGCGACGAGAACGTAGGCTCTGGCATAATCCATTTTTGGGAACAGGATTTCTTGTTCTTCCGGTTTTAGAGCGCATGCTTAAGTTAGCTTGGGCAGTTGGTTGCTGTCGATTCAAATTGTCGATTCAGTTTCAGTGAATCCTTCGAAAGGTTTTCATTAGGGAATAGAGTAGTACGCTTTAAAAAGCACTTGGTAAAGAAGATACAACCGTGAAAGAAGCGCAGTATCTGAAGTCTTTATTAAAAGCAGTGGTTTTACAGCAGAAGGATATGCGAACAGTTCTTCCTACGGTTTATATTTACTCGTGTCTACTTTACATATCAGTTAATTATTTGAATCTATCATCTTCATCTTCTCTAGTTATTGTTGTCTCTCCTTCAAAATGTATTTCTTTTGAATCTTTTCGCCTTCGTAAGCACCTCGATTGGCACCGCCTTTCAGTTGCTAGCCTAAGAATATTAGATTTCACGATCGAACATATGGTTCTTTGATAACCATCACTCTTAAGCTTCGTGTAAAATTTTGAGCTTCGTTTTGAAAACTTTCCAAAGACACTTCGAGATACATATTTAAGCTTAGATAAACTGGATTTTTCTCTCTGTGCTGAGATATTTTAATATTGGCAGATCGAGGCGACATGTTTAAAATAACATGGTCATGAAACCCGTTGAAAAATGTTAAATTTTTTGTTTTGAACGGAAGTTGGGACACCGGGTTGTTTTGACAACTCAATTTTCATTGGATTATATTTCATTTCCGGAATCTTGCGCGTGCGTAGTTTCTAAATGGAATAGCCAATCAAAGTGTCTCAAAAATGGATATGCCAGAGCCTACGTTCTTCGCCGCTGGTCGAAAGTAACGCAGGCTATGGGGACGAGATTGACTAAAGTGTATCTGATGACGGACAAATTACTTTCAATCGCGCGATAAGACAGCCGAAACGACCACGCGTTACATCCCACTGCCAACAACCACGGTACAAATAAAAGCGCTATTACATCAACAGTGTAAACTCCAATACAATCACAATACATTTATTTTGCATCAGTGACGAGCAGCGGCAAGGGTTTCCAAAGGTACATAGTCATAATTGTTGTTGTTTATATCTCATACTTTTCTTATAGTTGATATGTAATCTATGAACATTCATTTTTTATTACTTTGAAGGGGTAAAGTTGCCTGTGAGATATCTTTCTATATATGAGCTATAGTGTGCACTATATAAATACTTATTGTTATTATTCATAATTACTAATTATCATAATTATCATTAATTATTATTAATCCGTTTCTTATTATCAGATTATCGTATTATTATTGATTTAGATAATGTATTTGAAGGCTCAATGAAGTAGACATGTATACTCATATTACGATATTTGCTAGAAAGTCAAAGTGGTTCTTTGCTTTTTAAAATGCTTTCATAAGCGACCACTGCGGTGGCGATGTCCGTATGATTTAGTCAGTATCAGAATCAATATATGGCAAACGCTTATTTAAGCCGGCGCAGCAAGGTCTTTTTCAGGCTCTACAACGCGGAAGGTTTTTTCTTTTTGCTCTCGTCCCAACCTTTCACGCGCCAAAAAAAAACGAAAACACTCCCGCGCTTGCGGCGAAAAAAAACGCTGTGATACGCAGACGAATGGTGTTTTATTGAACTAGATGCGGACTTTACTAGACGAACCAAAGTTATTCGTATTCTTCATTTGAAGGGATGCTGTCACGGTTGAGCGTTTATTCAACCGGCACTCAATAAACTTCTTCAATCACACGCCTTAGACTCCAGATAATGTTTGTGTGAAACGTATCATCAAAAGAGCTAAAACGCTCTCGTAAGCGGACCAGCCTCTATTGTGGTCAGCTCGTGGTCGCTTATGAGAGCCGCATTCTCATATGTGACCAGCGCTAGTTTAAGACCACTTTTTCGAATTCCCGTTGTGGTCGCATACGATAGCTTTGACTTGGTAGTATGGTAGTAGCTGAACACGACCCCACCACCATCCCTATCGAGGAACCACGGAGTGCATGCCACATTCCGAGTACGTGTGGACTTGTAGCCCAATGTTGTATGCCCATAAATACTCTATTATTGTTTAGCTTTCAACAATCGTACTTTATAATAAAAATGTCCTAAAACTGAGAACTTACTAGAACAGTAAATAGAAAATTACCGTGTTGCCTACAGTATATGATCGTAATGTGATCCAAGGCCTTTTGTGTACATTCAGACACTGACAGCTTAGATAATGTATCATAATTTTCAAAACCAGGTTGATAGTCCACAGAAAAGACCTTCCTTCCATGACAAAGTTCGTGTGCTTGCCCTCTTTGATTCGAGCTCCTAGCGCTGGTTTGGTTTAGGAGGTTCTGAAAAGATCCGTACAGAGGTCGTATATAAAGCGTGCCAGCGCGAGGATAAGTTTATTGTTGGACAGTTGTGTAGTGTGATTGGAAATCATCGACGCGACATATACAAAAACCAAAGATTCAGAGTCTTAAAGCTGACAGAACTATCTCAAGATGCAATCCAATTGATACAAAAAGGGTTAGAATTCGCTGTTAACTATATACTTGCATAGTATTGTCAAGATCGTTTAGCGTTGTTAGACAATTTTATAGACCAAGAAACCGATTGCGAAAATGATTCGATTGTTGACCTTGGACGGTCACAAAACCGTGATCATATTAGCTCAACTTTCAAGAGACTCTAGATTGAAGGCGGGTAAACATTTGCCCAGATAAATTTCTTCGTGATTTAAAAGGCGTTACCCTTTCATACCATCCAACCAGCAGAGAATCAAGCGAATGAAAAGGTTTTCGCACATATGAAAACCCGTGCGTTTTCTATAGGAGATTACTTTGAGCTACTTGTATTGTAAGCGTAGAGAATAAAATTATTCACATGGGTTTAAAAATAGGACGGATCGATTTTTTGAAAAATCACGCAATCACCAAGGAAGGATAGACAACAAACTGTAGGTGTTTTATGCAATCTCGATGGGCGCTTTCTTGACGCGAGATACCTAAACTCGAGGTAAAACTTCAAGGGCAATTAGAATTTCGGGTTCTTCTGTCTCGAAATTTTCATTTTTCTCGAAATAAAAAACGCTATTTAGCACAAACAACTATAGGGCGATTCTAAGTACATGTTACCCTAGCTAAATTGATAATATGAGCGAATCCATTTTTCCGGTTTGCCACGGTTTGTCTGGTTTTTCCTGACATTGACCGTAGGTGGTGCACATAATGAATGGAACTGCATGTGGCTTGCCGTTATTTTTAACTCGCTCGCTCCGCGTCAATATTGCTGGATTTTATTCTGCTTAAACAAAATACTAATTAACTATTCTGCGTTTGGAAGGTTTATTTAAAATTATCCATTGTAAGCGCTTGTGAATGCAGCCTGATATTAAACCGACACTATTTTCCACTAAAAAATGCTTGCCAAACGGTTTTTCCTCGTCGATTTTTTTTAACTTCGTGACGACCGTTAAGGTCCATAGTGGAGTTCTGAAGAGGACAGAAGAAATTGTTCGAGCCGAAAGTCACGTAACAACGAGAGGTCCAAATATGACAACAAAATATGACACTGGTGAGTTCGGCCGATCACTTTCCTTCTTACCTCAGTCAGAACATTACTAGGGACCTTAAAAGGTCGTTTCACGAGTGTTTAAAACAAAAATCGTAAGATGGAAAACCGTTTGGCACGCAGTTTTAGTGACAATAGTGGTCGTTTGAATATCAGCTGGCATTCACACAACGGCGGTCGTGACAATGATAATGTGAAATACAACCTTCCAAACAGCCAGAATAGTTGCCAATTTTAGAGTCAGAGTGATGTCTGCTGTTAGCATAATAGAGAATCCAAGCAATATTGACGCGGATGCGAGCGATGTTAAAAAAGTATGGCAAAACCGGTCGATTCATTATGCGGGAAAACCACCTTAAAAAATCCTTAGATGATTATATACTGCGATTACTAGGCAAAGAGGCACGCGTAGCAGACTCAGTAATTATCATAACAGATAGAAATCGAGACTGGCTTCCTGTCTCCCCCTGTGTAGCTGCAGCTGGTCTCACGAGGGTTTAGCGGCCACGGGTTCAAAATCCCATCAGGGTCAGATATTTTTCTACTTTTCGACCTTTTCTTTTTAGGGCTAACGCTCAGAATACGAAATAAATTTATAGATATCTTTATAGGACTGCAACTGACGTGTCCCATCAATTCGATCTGTTTCTGATAAATGCACGGCCCATCCTTTCCTAGTATGTGTATCACTAATAGGATATGGTGTATGGTTTAAGATCGATGGTCACCATGACTCAAGCCCTGCGGACGTGTTATCACAGTTTATTGAGACTGAGGACAGATCGAATCCCTAGTTCTAGTATGCATATAATAAATCATCATCAATCCACGTCATGTCATCACATACAGCACGATTGTCATCTTTATTGGTTAGCCATATAGTCATGTATGTTGATGTGTATTTTATTATAGAAACGACACTTCCTTTTCCTCCTGAAGTCTGTCAGTATATCCTGTGCTCCTCCTTACTCTATTGATAAAGACCCACTCTATGAACATGACCGGTTGTGCCAGAACCGGTACGTAAGTCTGGTCGAGAACGGGTGGCGCGCAGTGTAGGCAATTTATTGTTGTCCTCTATTAATCTATTGATAACGACTTCCACTCCTAGACCATGACGTTTGTGCCAGGACACGGTAAGCGTACGTACTTGTCGCGGGTGGGGACCTGTACAAAGTAATCTGTTGTCCCTTTCCTTATTGATAAGACGGCCCACTCCATGCCATGCCGTTGTTGCCCGACACGGTAAGTACGTCTTGTCGAAGGTGGGACCGTACAACTTATATTATGTTCCTCTTACTCTATTGATAAAGCACACACGACTCCTATGACGAAGACCGTTGGAGCCAGACCGCGGTAAGACGTGGTTGTCAACGGTGGGACCTGTACAACTATATCTGTTGTCATCTTTACTCTATGATAAAGACCCACTCCTAGACATGACCCGTTTGTTTTTTTTGACAGCACGGTAAGTACGTCTGTCGAAGGTGGGGACCTGTACCCCTTATATTGTTGCCTCTTTACTCTATGATAAAGACTACTCCTATGACCATGACCGTTGTTGCCAACACGGTAAGTTTACGTCTTGTCGAGGGGTGGGACCCTGTCACTTAGATCCTGTTGTCCTTCCTCTTTACTCTCTTGATAAAGACTACTCCTATGACCATGACCGTTGGCCCAGACAAGGTAAGAGTCTTGTCCACGGTGGGGACCTGTACAATTTATCTGTTTCCTCTTTACTCTATTGATAAAGACCCACTCCTATGACCATGACCGTTGTGCACAGACACGGTAAGTACGGTCTGGTCGGTGGTGGGGACCCCTGTACAACTTATTATCTGTGGTCCTCTTTACCTACGGATAAATGACCTACTCCTAGTGACATGACCGTTGTGCAGACAGCGGGAAAATAGTAGTCTCAGACTAGAGGGTGGGGACCTGTACAAATTATATCCTGTTGTCCCTCTTTACACTATTGATAAAGACCCACTCCTCGGACCATGACCGTTGTGCCAGAC
>JAUJYZ010000897.1:0-117339 GCA_033675265.1 Actinostola sp. cb2023 | reverse complement strand
CGTTACCAGTCTTTTTATTTTAATGTCGCGAGTACCTCTGTAGCATACCTTCTCTGTGGATTATAGTGAATTATTTTTCCGCAAACTTCGATAAACTTTGTAACATTCAATAACTGTGTAATTCAGTCTGATAACTTTGCAACTTCGATAACTGTGTAACCTTTGTAACTTTTGTAACCTTTGTAACTTTGCAACCTTTGCAACTTTGTACCCCGATAACTTTGTTCTTGGTAAAAAAAAAAAACAAAAAAAACAACCTTGTAAACTTTGTTAACCTTTGTAACCTTCGATAACTTTATAACTTCGATCATCTTTGTAACCTTTGTCACTTTGTAACCTTTGTAACTTTGTAACTTCGATAACTTTGTAACCTTGTAACTTGGAACCTTGTAAACTTGATAACTTTGTAACTTACAAAAAACTTCGATAACTCGATAAACTTTGAAACCTTTGTAACCTTGTAACCTTTGCAACTTCGATAACTTGCAACTTCGCTAACTTTGTAACCTTTGTAACTTCGAAAACTTTATACCTTCGATAACTTTGCAACTTCGATAAACCTTTGTAAACTTTGTAAACTTCGATAACTTTGTAACTTTGTAACTTCGATAACTTTGTAACCTTGTAACTTTGTAACCTTTGTAACTTTGTAACTTCGATAACTTTGCAACCTTTGTAACTTTGATAACTTTGTAACCTTTGTAACTTTGTAACCTTTGATAACTTTGCAACTTCGGATAACTTATGCAACCTTTGTAACTTTGATAACTTTGTAAACTTTATAACTTGCGATAACTTTGTAACCTTTGTAGCTATGTAACCTTTGTAAACTTTGCAACTTCGATAACTTTGCAACTTCGATAACTTTGTAACTCCTTTGTAACTTCGAGAACTTCGATAACTTTGCAACTTCGAGAACTTTGAAACCTTTGTGAACTTCGATAACTTTATAAACTTCGATATCTTTGTAACCTTTGTAACTTTGTAACCTTTGTAACTTCGAAACTTTGTATCTTTGTAACTTTCGATAACTTTTTGTAACCTTTGGTAACTTTGTAACCTTCTGCAACTTGTAAACTTCGATAACTTGGCAACCTTTGTAACTTTGATAACTTGTAACCTTTGTAACTTTGTAACCTTTGTAACTTGTAACCTGTTGTAACTTTGGCAACTTCGATAACTTTGCAACTTTGTAACTTGATAACTTTGTAACTTTATAACTTCGATAACTTTGTAACACTTTTGTAGCTATGTAACCTTTGTAACTTTGCAACTTCGATAACTTTGCAACTTCGATAACTTTGTAACCTTTGTAACTTCTGATAACTTTATAACTTCGATAACTTTGCAACTTCTGATAACTTTGTAACCTTTGTAACTTCGATAAACTTTATAACTTCGATATTTTGTAACCTTTGTAACTTTGTAACCTTTTGTAACTTCGATAACTTTGTAACTTGTGTAACTTCGATAGTAACTTTGTAACCTTTGTAAACTTTGTAACCTTTGTAACTTATGTAACTTCGATAACTTTGCAACCTTTGTAACTTGATAACTTTGTAAACCTTTGTAACTTTGTAACCTTTGTAACTTTGCAACTTCGATAACTTTGCAAACCTTTGTAACTTTGATAACTTTGTAACTTTATAACTTCGATAACTTTGTAACCTTTGTAGCTATGTAACCTTTGTAACTTTGAACTTCGATAAACTTTGCAAATTCGATAACTTTGTAACCTTTGTAAACTTCGATAACTTCGATAACTTTTGCAACTTCGATAACTTTATAACCTTTGTAACTTCGATAACTTTATAACCTCGATATCTTTGTAACCTTTGTAACTTTGGTAATTTTGCAAAACAAATGGTAATCCCTTTTGGCAGCTGGAATATCGGCTGATAATGTCCCGCGGCTGAGAGATGGTCCGAAAAAAATGAAAACATTTTGGCAGAGAAGTTTCGATGGGAATGTTATATTTTGAGGGGGACCTTCCAAAGTCTAAGCCATGAATATTATAAATTTTATACTGAACCCTCTAAAAAAATTTCTACGCTCGAGGAAAACCCAATAATTCATATCAGTATACATCTATATTAAAATACCCTCTGCCCAATATAACGACGAGTCTGAAACCCCAACGTATACTAAAGTGCCGTACACATTGCTGCGCAAATGCGCAAATAAAACTTGACGAACAATCTTGATTGGCTCTTACACATTTTATTTTCTTTGATTGAATAACGAATTGACAAGCTGGTCAAATTGTTACAATAGGTCGGTTTCACGGATCAAATAAAAAACTATATTACGGCCCTCATTTTCAGGTACCTATTAGATAATACAACCCTTCTGTTTTCCCTCAAGATGTTTTGCTTTACTAAAATCTGAGAGGTTTCCTTTGTTTGTTCGTACAGGAGGCTATCAATTCCCTTGTTTATTTCAAATGGCTTCTTATGGGCACAACTAATCTATAAGTAGAGAAAGAAACGGATGCGTGGGGAGTGGGATACAAAACTAATGATTTTCCTTATTTTTGGGAACGCTTAGTTCCCTTGGCCGAGTCTTTACACCACACGAATCCTGAGTTCAACCTCTCTAACTTCACCTGCAGAGTATATATACAAATGAGTTAGAATAGCAAAATATATGATACAGTGTATGTATGTCGAAAATTATTGTTCACTTGATATGTGATCTCTGAATCGCGTATATATACAGCATTTCAAAAAAACGTTGGCATCTGAAAATCTGAATCTGAATATGAAATCTGAGACAGAGAGGGATTGTAATGCACAAAAAACTTTATTATATTGTGGATATAAGTTAATGTGACTTTAATCTTGTTATTTCTGGAAGTATTCCATGGGCATGGCCTAGGCGAAGACCTGTATTGGCGAATAGTGTGGCTACGAGTGTTTTTAGGTCACAGATGCAGATTTCAGATGTCAACGTTTTTTGTGATAGGTGTATTAATAACAGCTAATTCATAAAACGTTGGGTGCTTGCTAAAAGTTTTCAGTTGCATATTGCATTAACACTTCCCAGGGTGACCGAAGTGCATTATGGGGGACTGATTAATTACATGTGGTTTGTTTTCTGGTCAGTGCTTTCCCTGATATTTGTTTGCGGGTTTTGGAACCCCAAAATAGAAGAAAACACATAAAGTAATATGCAAAACAAAACCTAGGACCACGTTTTTTTTGATTTAGCTGAATACACTGATTTTTTTATCTGGAGATATGCACCACACACCACACAACGGAGCTTATAAACGACGGTGACGGCAAACCTCCTTAGAAATATGCACTTAATTAAAAAAAATACACATAAAAATTAGAGGAAAATAATCATATTTCACCATCCTCAGCCAAATTAGCTGTGTGGACAACGCGAACGTCATAATTAGCGAGCAACCTGATATTCGTTTGGCATCGAGGAGAATGTATATAGATTATATTCAGTAATAAAAGATATAAACTACAAAAAAAACAGTTTAAAACGTGAAAGAAATGAATTGGGAATTGTTTAAAATTGTTTAATTAAATTTACAGCTCGACCGATTCATTTATTACGGCTTTTAGTGCATACATTATCACTGAATTCAACCTATTTTGTGAATATAGCTTCGCCTTTTCAGAACAACAGTTTCAGTTTCCCCAAGTGATTTAATATCCCCGTATACCAATCGATCGGTTCCCCGATCTCACCTCGCCTCTTCCGAGTATTTTTTTGATATGTTCCTGTTCGTTTGTACGTGTTCGTGTGTTCTTCTCTTCTTCTCGCACTTTTCATTTCGACTCCTTTAGCGATTCCTTTGGCTCCTTTAGCGATTCCTTTGGCTCCTTTGGCTCCTTTGGCTCCTTTGGCTCCTTTGGCTCCTTTGGTTCCTTGGGCTCCTTTGGCTCCTTTGGCTCCTTTGGCTCCTTTGGCTCCTTTGGCTCCTTTGGCTCCTTTGGCTCCTTTGGGCTCCTTTGGGCTCGGGCTCCTTTGGCTCCTTTAGCGATTCCTTTTGCTCCTTTGGCTCCTTTGGCTCCTTTGGGCTCCTTTGGCTCCTTTGGCTTCTTTGGCTCGGGGCTCCTTTGGCTACCTTTGGCTCCTTGGCTCCTTCGCCGGTCTTTATTCTCTCTGCCGAGTCGTCAGGCCTATCTCTTTTTTAGCTGCACTTTCTCTCCCCGTGGTCGTCACTTTCATCTCCCGTCTCATCCTCTTTTTCTCCGTGTCATCCCTGTTATTTTCCGTCTCATCCTCTTCCACTCCGTCTCCATCTTCTTTCTCTACCGTGTCGTCCTCTTTCTCTCCCGTCTCGCCACTGTCATCTCCCGTCTCATCACTTTCATCCTCCCGTCTCATCCTCTTTTTCTCCCGTGTCATCCCTGTTATTTTTCCGTCTCATCCTCTTCCACTCCCGTCTTCTCATCTTCTTTCTCTACCGTGTCGTCCTCTTTCTCTCCCGTCTCGTCACTGTCATCTCCCGTCTCATCACTTTCATCTCACCGTCTCATCCTCTTTTTCTCCCGTGTTCATCCCCTGTTATTTCCGTTCTCATCCTCTTCCACTCCCGTCTTTCATCTTCTTCTCTTACCGTGTCGTCCCTTCTTTCTCTCCCGTATCGTCACTGTCATTTCCCGTTCATCACTTTCATCTCCCCTCTCATCCTCTTTTTGCTCCCGTGTCATCACTTTCATCTCCCGGTCTCATCAACTTTCATCTCCCGTCTCATCACTTTCATCTCCCGTTCATCTTTCTTTCTCTACCGTGTCGTCCTCTTTCTCTCCCGTCTCGTCACTGTCATCTCCCGTCTCATCACTTTCATCTCCCGTTTCTCATCCTCTTTTTCTCCCGTGTCATCCCCTGTATTTCCCCCCCCCCCCCCCGTCTATCCTCTTCCACTCCCGTCTCATCTTCTTTTCTCTCTACCCGTGTCGTCCTCTTTCTCTCCCGTCTCGGTCACTGTCATTTTCCCGTCTCATCACTTTCATCTCCCCTCTCATCCTCTTTTTCTCCCCGTGTCCCAATCACTTTTCATCTCCCGTCTCATCACTTTTCATCTCCCGTCTCATCACTTTCATCTCCCGTATCATCACTTTCATCTCCCCGTCTCATCACTTTCATCCTCCCCGTCTCATCACTTTCATCTCCCGTCTCATCCCCACTATCATCTCCTGTCTCATCACCTGTCATCTCCCATCTCATCCTTTTTCTCTACCGTGGTTCGTCCTCTTTGTCTCTCGTCTTATCACTGTTCACATCCCGTGTCGTCCACAACTCATCTCCCGTCTCATCATCTGCTTTCCCTTCGCTGTTTATGTATAGTGGGAATGTTAAATTTCGTCCCAGTTGGAAACGAACATGTGGAATATTCACTTGAATCGCAAGTGATCTTTCGTCCTCGTTGTAGTGTTTTCCACGCTGCTGTATAACACGGTGGAAGATTACCCTCCTTTGACATTCCCTCTGCAACAATGTGCCCCGTCTTTCAATAGCCAGCTGGTGTTAGGTGAACCTAGACAGAAATAAATACATACATATACCAGAAAGTACATAACATGGATTTTTGATAAAAAAAGAAACAGGAATGGTGAGAAAAATGGCAAGAAAGTTGAGGGGATTCTGTTGTGTTTTTGAATAATAACAAAAAAACTGTTTTAGCGAGTGAAGTGCGCGCGCTACTGACGCCAGTTTTTCGCCATCGTGCGCGCGCTTGGTTTGTTTTTCTTCAGAATTTCCAAAGGTTTGGCAAAACAGCCCGAAAAAAAAATAAGCGTCAAACCGTGCTCCGTTTAACCAAAATTGACATCACTTTTTTATGCGTTCTGTCCTCTTATTGACGATAAAGTTTCGTCATCACATTGTCAAAAGTTAGTGTGCGGATCCACTCGGGGCTTTCGCCTCGTGCATCCACTACTAACTTTGACAATGTGATGACGAAAAACGTATCGTCAATAAGAGGGACAGGACTATTTTTCGGCTGTTTTGTTTTTTGAACCAAAATTCTGAAGAAAAACAAACCCAAGCGCGCGCTCGAAGGGCGTAACTGGCGGTCAGTAGCGCGCGCACTTCACTCGCGCTAAAATGTTTATTCAAAAAAAAAACACAACAGGAAATCCTCCATGCAAAACTTTCTTTTTTTGCCATTTTTTTGATCAAAATCCCGTAATTTTCTATATAGGGTCTATATAATAAAACAATTAGAACAAGCTTCAACCAAGCACTTAGGAAGTGCCGAGAGCACTCATGTTTTCTCACCTACACTTCTTTCGTGCTGTCGTCACTTCCTTCGTGCTTTATTAGGGACCTACGCACGAGGAAAATTGTAAGACGGGAAACGTGAGGACGACAGCGCGCGCACTGACGAATAATGTTCAATTAAAAAAAACGGACTGTTGACGTCCGTGACGGCAATCTTACGGGACGTGAAAAAAAACAGGTAAAGTGCCGTCGTAGATTGCCGTCGCGGACGTCAACTCAAGCATGTTAAAAGGCCTTGTTTTTTTCACTAGTTCATGAAAAAAACTAAATTTTCCAAAAATATCTCCTTCCAGTTTCTACCCATGAATTTGATGTTTTGGACATAAAGTGACAATTAGGGAACTTAACATTTCAAGCTTTAAAAAAATGCTTTGGGTGGTCACGTGACCTTAAGGCGAGGAAAAAATAGATTTTTGAAAATGGGGTGATGGTTTTCATTATTTCCAAAAAATCGTTTTGATGTGAAATTGTCATGTATTATGTGCTTAAACACAAGGACTGCGTTTGGAATGGATGTCCTTTGTTTTGTTTTCACAAGAAATATGAAATATATGCAAATACTTGACTTGGTCACGTGACCTCATTTGCTAATTACAGGCTCGTTGGCAAAAAAAAAAGTCATCCATTCCGAAACGCAGTCTTGTTAAGGTGATTCCCTTGAAATAGAAGCAAATCCTAGAATTTCTCTATAACTTGGCAATGGTGATACATTACGGTATGGAGTTTCAAAAAAAATGCACTAAAAAAAAACAGGGGGTCACCGCGCTCATTTTTGCGCTACAATGGCTTTGAAAAATTATGGGTTTTTTTTTATTTTTTAGGTCTTTCAGTCGAGTCTCGCGTGACATCGGAAATCGGGTAAATAATTTTCCACAACTTAAAAAGACAAAACTATTAATAATGAACTAAAGTGGGTTGATATAGCTTTTGTATCTCTAGCCTACCTTCTGATAGTAAGAAAATGCTCAAATTTTGCATAGTTGTCGAAAAATAGAACAAAAAACACAGATGTTTGAACCACCGACAGGGTCTAAAAAATCGATACTCCGTATGCTTTCATTCAATTTTTTTTAATGTTTGAAATCATAACTTTTTTTTGAAATACTTTGCTATATACTAGAGAACTATAGTGTGATGAAAGTTTATTGAATAAAAAAACATGGGGGTCACCGTGCTCGTTTTCGATTTATTTTGAAGAAAACTTCAGTTTACACTTGAAAATATTTAACGATTTCCAATGGGTCTCCAATGTGCGCGAGCTCGATGGGCGTAAGTTTGAGCGCGCGCTCGTCAACTAAAATTTTATTCAGAATCGTGCGCGCAGTAGAGCGTGCGCAATGCAAATCAAAGGGAATCACCTTAAGCAAGTTATACGTGACAAGTTCACATCAAAACGATTTTTGGAATGAATGAAAACGTCACCCCATTTCCAAATTCCTATTTTCCTCATTCTTGAGGTCACGTGACCACTGAAAGTCAAAAACTTTCTAGCTTAAAAAATGTTAACTTTCTCCAGATGTCACTTATGTCAAAACATCAGATTCATCGTAGAAACTGGAAGGAGATATTTGGAAAATTTAGTTTTTCATGAAACTAGTGCTTTGTTAAAAAAACAAAGACCTTTTAACATGCTTGAGTTTGGGACGTCCGCGACGGCAATCTACGACGGGGCACTTTACCTGTTTTCACGTCGTAGGATGGCCGTCACGGACGTCAACAGTCGTTTTAATTTGAAACATTATTCAATCCAGGTGCGCGCGCTGTCGTTCCTCACGTTCCCGTCCTAGAATTTTTTCTCGTGACGTAAGGTTCCCTAAAACTGAACGGAGCACGGTTGAAGCGGTTTTTTATTTGTTAAATACTTACAAACAATAGAGATACTTGTGTTCTTTCATTTTCATCTGTCAAAAAATGTCCTATGTGTCAGCATTTTTAAAAAGTCGTGTATAATAATAACTAATATGATTATATGGCACAAAGCTACTTCCGGTAAAAATCGCGCGATCTGATTGGTTGTTTAGCGGGCAAGATTATCCGTTAATGACCGTGGGCGATTATATATTTTTTTGTCCTGACAAAAATAGCCTTTCCTCCATTAAAAATGCCATATAATAAAAAGCTTACATTACTTAATTTTGCAGACTTCGGTCTATTTCAGTGTACAAAAAACCTCGCTTACTGCTCGATTATTAATGGAACCTTGATACAGCAATACGAGGTAAAATTGGCATTGTCTCGTACGATCGTGAGCGAAAATCTTAGGTAGTAGATTAATGGGGGGTTTCTTTTTTTAATGCATGCTCAGTTCCCCACATTAGCTTCCCACCGAGACTCATCTGTAATAATACAGTCAATGAGGTGATTTGTGCGTCCTATACTTACCAAATTTCCTCTTTCGGGGGCGTGTATTCAAAAGATGAGAAAAGAAATGAAAAGTTCACAATTAATACCATTCAATTTTTTTCGGAAACGTTTAATTTCCTGGATACAGTCGAACCTCGCGAAGTAAGCGACCACCTAAAATGTCAAGCTTTGTGGTCTGAACTTTGTGTGTCTGAAACTTTTGGTATTTTGGAAAAACTGGTCGCTTCAGGAGAGGTAGACTGACGCAGGGCTAAGGAGAGGTGGTCGCTTACGAGAGTGGTTACAACAGGAGGTTCAACTGTATATTTAGTAAATATACACCTGTTTCAAAGAACGTTGTCTATGAACTTAAACTGGCTCAAGCGTACGCGACTAGACCGAAAGGGAGCATGGGTAGATGGTACACCATTATGATGTTTATTTGCAGGTTACAACGTTAAATCATTTGTTGAGTTGATAAATCACGTGCCTTTATCGAGTCTTGTGCGCAAATTCTTGTTGATTGCTGTCCGTCTAAAGGTGCACGCCCTCTTCTTTCTTTCGCCCACCACTGTACTGAAACTCTCGATCACGTCCACGTCCCCGAGTTTCACCATCTCTTATGGCAATCAGCACATTCTCCTTGTCTATTCCTTGCTGCTTGAGAAACGCCAATCCATCTGTCTTCGAAATTGCATATGCCCATTCCCGCTTCCTTATTAGAACAGCGAACAGCTGGATTATAATACTGCCGAACCTGAAATAGATTGTATAATATCATAATATACAACTTAAAAACAAAAAAAAAAAAAAACCATTAGTTTCATATTTATGCATATTAGCGGATGAAAAAGAATAGGAACTACACGATATGGGCCCCGATGAAGGATTAAAAAATAATAATAAATTGCAAATGTATTAGTTGCCAAAGGCGAATCACATGCTACAAAAATAATAAACTATACAATCAAGCAGATTGTCAATAAAAAAAAAATACATGGATCTATGAAAAGAACCGCAGTATGCAAATTAGTACACAATATACACACCCTGATCTTGTCCATGGAAGATAGGACATGAGCCATACTCTCGCCCACTTCAGCAATTACCTCTCCTGGCATTGTCATGGCGAGACCTTCAATCGGGGCTGTTTGATATGATTGCACCTGCGGACAATCCTTTCCTGGAAAAATGACCATAGTTCCTCATTGGGTAGGGGAGCACCTCTGATAAATCTTCAGCCAGCTTAGATAAGAAAACACATAAACATTCTCAACTTGTAATATATTAAATTCGAGCTCAATAATTACCAGCCGCGTCTACACGAACAAGTCTCCCTTGCTCGTGTAGATGAAAAAAAAACATCTACAATTTGTCCTTGTCAAGGAAAAACTTGCTCGTGTAGATGCGGCTTAGCTGTTGAATTTGTAACGTTATGACATCAAGCCAAAATATTATTGCGATCAATGTATTTTAACCAAGTACCTTCAATACAAACATCATTAGCATGGAATAGTTCTAGTCACGCGATGGTGTTGGAAATGCACCAAATCGTTCCTCGATTTCGGTGATGACGCCGTTGTTGGTAGATGTGGTCGAGTTTTTGGTCAGAGCAATTATTGCCCGATCCCCTTACTGGCTTGCTTGCAATTCTTTTTGTACTGCTGCTTCAAATTTCAATGATCACAGAGGGGGTTGCATTCTTCAATTTTTGAGAAATGGTATTATAACCACCGGCTGGAATCTCTGAAAAAATAAAATAAAAAGTATTGTTAAAGCTCTATAATCTCAGGACAGTAAGGAATTCGATCGTGTCGGTAAACCCTTCGCTTCTATTTTATCTCTTATGTTGATAATCATACTTACTGAAAATCTTTGAGCAGATTTGATAACTTGGACTGGTTAATGGTGAACATGCATCCAGTTTTAGGAGTGGATGTTGCCTTGATGTAATGCGAAGCTGTCCATTGAAAGTGCTGTTGATAAGCCGTTTGACTTCGGCTATGTTGTCTGGATATCATAGATGTACGGAAATGATGATTTTGAGAGCAATGTGTCGAGCCTTCTGCTTCTGTCTCCTCATTTCCAACAAGGTCTTTTTGTTCTAGGGCCAATTCCATGGGGGAAAGAAAAACCTTGCTGGCGGGTGTCTTTCAGTCCCTTTGGGCCCACGGCCTAAGGGGTTGGGCCACTGCTGGAATGTCTCCAGATTGTATTCATAATGCGTTAGCATTGCACCAGCGGCAATGAAATAAAATGAAGAGGGGACGAAGCTTTTTTCTGGAAATAAAAGCGATAAGCACCACTTTCAGATATGGGACAAAACGTAATTTTTATGCAAAAGGTGGATAACATTTAGATAGTATTTTGATAGTGTAACTGAACCATAATCTGATCCAATGAGGTCATGATCAGGGGCATTAATTTGCTTGCTTTTGCATGTGACCAACTAGCTCTGCTATTAATTATCACTGATTTTGTCATTACCCACGCATTTCCAAGGGCGCGAAGAACTTTTGGGGATTGCATCTTCGTTCATCTACGGACCGGAGTAGGGGCGGGCGTGGAAGAGTGTTGGGACTACTTTATGGGTCTGTTAGTTTCGGTTCCCCCCCCCCCCCCCCCCCTAACCCCCCCCCCCCAGGGTATCCTCGTCATCGGGGGAGTTTGATTGTTTTTTTCCGCGGTTGGTCTTCTCCTCGTTAGATGAAGAAGATGCAATCCCAAAAGATTCTTCGCGCCCTTAGGAAATGCTTGAGGTAATGACAAAATCAGTGATATTAATAGCAAGAGCTAGTGGTCACATGCAAAAGCAGCAAATTAATGCCCACTGATCATGACCTCATTGGATCATTTATGGTTCAGTTACACTATCAAAATACTATCTAAATGTTATCCACTTTTGCATAAAAAATTACGTTTTTCCCATATCTGAAGTGTGCTTATCGCTTTTATTTCCAGAAAAAAACTTCGTCTCTTCATTTTATTTCATTGCCGCTGGTGCAATGCTAACGCATTATGAATACAATCTGGAGACATTCCAGCAGTGCCCAACCCCCTTGGCCGTGGGCCCCAAGGGAACTGGAAAAGACAACCGCCAGCAAGGTTTTTCTTTCCATGATTGGCCTAGAAACAAAAAACCTTGTTGGAAAAATGACAGAAGCAGAGGCTTCGACACATTGCTCCAAATCATCATTTCCGTACATCTATGATGATCCAGACAACATAAGCCGAAGTCAAAAGGCTTATCAACAGCACTTTCAATGGACAGCTTCGCATTACATCAAGGGCAACATCCACTCCTAAAACTGGATGCATGTTCACCATTAACCAGTCCAAGTTATCAAATCTGCTCAAAGATTTTCAGTAAGTATGATTATCAAACATAAGAGATTAAATAGAAGCGAAGGGTTACCGACACACGATCGAATTCCTTACTGTCCTGAGATTATAGAGCTTTAACAATACTTTTATTTTATTTTTCAGAGATTCCAGCCGGGTGGTTATAATACCATTTCCAAAAATTGAAGAATGCAACCCCCTCTGTGATCAATTGAAATTTGAAGCAGCATTAAAAAAGAATTGCAAGCAAGCCAGTAAGGGGATCGGGGCAATAATTGCTCTGACCAAAAACATCGACCACATCTACCAACAACGGGTCATCACCGAAATCGAGGAACGATTTGGTGCATTCCAACACCATCGCGTGACTAGAAACTATTCCATGCTAATGATGTTTGTATTGAAGGTACTTGGTTAAAAATACATTGATCGCAATAATATTTGGCTTGATGTCATAACGTACAAATTCAACAGCTAAAGCCGCATCTACACGAGCAAGTTTTCCTTGACAAGGAAAAATTGTAGATGTTTTTTTCATCTACACGAGCAAGGGAGACTTGTTCGTGTAGACGCGGCTGTAATTATTGAGCTCGAATTTAATATATTACAAGTTGAGAATGTTATGTGTTTTCTTATCTAAGCTGGCTGAGATTTATCAGAGGTGCTCCCCTACCCATGAGGAACTATGGTCATTTTTCCAGGAAAGGATTGTCCCGCAGGTGCAATCATATCAAACAGCCCCGATTGAAGGTCTCGCCATGACAATGCCAGGAGAGGTAATTGCTGAAGTGGCGGAGAGTATGGCTCATGTCATATCTTCCATGGACAAGAATCAGGTGTGTATATTGTGTACTATTTGCATACTGCGGTTCTTTTCATAGATCCATGTAATTTTTTTATGAACAATCTGCTTGATTGTATAGTTTATTATTTTGTAGCATGTGATTCGCCTTTGGCAACTAATACATTTTCATTTATTATTATTTTTAATCCTTCATCGGGGCCCCATATCGTGTAGTTCCTATTCTTTTTCATCCGCTAATATGCATAAATATGAACTAATGTTAAGTGTATATTATGATATTATACAATCTATTTCAGGTTCGGCAGTATTATAATCCAGCTGTTCGCTGTTCTAATAAGGAAGCGGGAATGGGCATATGCAATTTCGAAGACAGATGGATTGGCGTTACTCAAGCAGCAAGGAATAGACAAGGAGAATGTGCTGATTGCCATAAGAGATGGTAAACTCGGGGACGTGGACGTGAATCGAGAGTTTCAGTACAGTGGTGGGCGGAAAGAAGAAGAAGAGGGCGTGCACCTTTAGACGGACAGCAATCAACAAGAATTTGCGCACAAGACTCGATAAAGGCACGTGATTTATCAAACTAAACAAATGATTTAACGTTGTAACTGCAAATAAACATCATAATGTACCATCTACCCATGCTCCCTTTCGGTCTAGTCGCGTACGCTTGAGCCAGTTAAGTTCATAGACAACGTTCTTTGAAACAGGTGTATATTTACTAAATATACAGTTGAACCTCCTGTTGTAACCACTCTCGTAAGCGACCACCTCTCCTTAGCCTGCGTCAGGCTACCTCTCCTAAGCGACCAGTTTTCCAAAATACCAAAAGTTCAGACCACAAAGTTCAGACCACAAAGCTTGACATTTTAGGTGGTCGCTTACGCGAGGTTCGACTGTATCCAGGAAATTAAACGTTTCCGAAAAAAAATTGAATGGTATTAATTGTGAACTTTTCATTTCTTTTCTTCAGCTTTTGAATACACGCCCCGAAAGAGGAAATTGGTAAGTATAGGACGCACAAATCACCTCATTGACTGTATTATTACAGATGAGTCTCGGTGGAAGCTAATGTGGGGAACTGAGCATGCATAAAAAAAGAACCCCCCATTAATCTACACCTAAGTTTTCGCTCACGATCGTACGAGACAATGCCAATTTTACCTCGTATTGCTGTATCAAGTCCATTAATAATCGAGCAGTAAGCGAGGTTTGTACACTGAAATAGACCGAAGTCTGCAATTAAGTAATGTAAGCTTTTTATTATATGGCATTTTTAATGGAGGAAAGGCTATTTTTGTCAGGACAAAAAAATATATAATCGCCCACGGTCATTAACGGATAATCTTGCCCGCTAAACAACCAATCAGATCGCGCGATTTTACCGGAAGTAGCTTGTGCCATATAATCATATTAGTTATTATTATACACGACTTTAAAAATGCTGACACATAGGAACATTTTTTGACAGATGAAAATGAAGAGAACACAAGTATCTCTATTGTTTGTAAGTATTTAACAAATAAAACAGCTTCAACCGTGCTCCGTTCAGTTAGGGACCTTACGCACGAGAAAAATTCTAGGACGGGAACGTGAGGACGACAGCGCGCGCACTGATGAATAATGTTCAATTAAAACGACTGTTGACGTCCGTGACGGCAATCTACGACGTGAAAACAGGTAAAGTGCCGTCGTAGATTGCCGTCGCGGACGTCAACTCAAGCATGTTAAAAGGCTTGTTTTTTTCACTAGTTCATGAAAAACTAAATTTTCCAAATATCTCCTTCCAGTTTCTACCGATGAATCTGATGTTTTGACATAAAGTGACATCTGGAGAAGTTAACATTTTAAGCTTAGAAGTTTTGACTTTCAGTGGTCACGTGACCTCAAGATGAGGAAAATAGGAATTTGGAAATGGGGTGACGGTTTTTCATTCATTCCAAAAATCGTTTGATGTGAACTTGTCACGTATAACTTGCTTAAGGTGATTCCCTTGAATTGCATTGCGCACGCTCTACTGCGCACGATTCTGAATAAAATTTTAGTTGACGAGCGCGCGCTAACTTACGCCATCGAGCTCGCGCACATTGGAGACCATTGGAAATCGTTAAATAGTTTCAAGTGTAACTGAAGTTTTCTCAAAATAAATCGAAAACGAGCACGGTGACCCCCATTTTTTATTCAATAAACTTTCATCACACTATAGTTCTCTAGTATATAGCAAAGTATTAAAAAAAGTTAGGATTTCAAACATTAAAAAAATTGAATGAAAGCATACGGAGTATCGATTTTTAGACCCTGTCGGTGGTTCAAACATCTGTGTTTTTTGTTCTATTTTTTCGACAACTATGCAAAATTTGAGCATTTTCTTACTATCAGAAGGTAGGCTAGAGATACAAAAGCTATATCAACCACTTTAGTTCATTATTAATAGTTTGTCTTTTAAGTTGTGGAAAATTATTTACCCGATTCCGATGTCACGCGAGACTCGACTGAAAGACCTAAAATACCATAATTTCAAAGCAGTGTAGCGCAAAAATGAGCGCGGTGACCCCCTGTTTTTAGTGCATTTTTTTGAAACTCCATACCGTAATGTATCACCATGCCAAGTTATAGAAAATTCTAGGATTTGCTTCTATTTCAAGGGAATCACCTTAACAAGACTGCGTTCGGAATGGATGACTTTTTTTTTTTGCCAACGAGCCTGTAATTAGCAAATGAGGTCACGTGACCAAGTCAAGTATTTGCATATTTTCATATTTCTTGTGAAAACAAAAACAAAGGACATCCATTCCAAACGCAGTCTTGTTAAGCACATAATACATGACAATTTCACATCAAACGAATTTTGGAATAAATGAAAAACCATCACCCCCATTTTCAAAAATCTATTTTCCTCGCCTTAAGGTCACGTGACCACCAAAAGCATTTTTTTTAAAGCTTGAAATGTTAAGTTCCCTAATTGTCACTTTATGTCCAAACATCAAATTCATGGGTAGAAACTGGAAGGAGATATTTGGAAAATTTAGTTTTTCATGAACTAGTGAAAAAAAAACAAGCCTTTTAACATGCTTGAGTTGACGTCCGCGACGGCAATCTACGACGGCACTTTACCTGTTTTCACGTCGTAGATTGCCGTCACGGACGTCAACAGTCGTTTTTAATTGAACATTATTCGTCAGTGCGCGCGCTGTCGTCCTCACGTTCCCGTCTTACAATTTTCTCGTGCGTAAGGTCCCTAATAAAGCACGAAGGAAGTGACGACAGCACGAAAGAAGTGTAGGGAGAAACATGAGTGCTCTCGGCACTTCCTAAGTGCTTGGTTGAAGCTGTTCTAATTGTTTTATTATATAGACCCTATATAGAAATTACGGGATTTTGATCAAAAAATGGCAAGAAAGTTGCATGAGGATTCTGTTGTGTTTTTGAAATAACATTTTAGCGAGTGAAGTGCGCGCGCTACTGACGCCAGTTACGCCTTCGAGCGCGCGCTTGGTTTGTTTTCTTCAGAATTTTGGGTTCAAACAAAACAGCCGAAAAATAGTCTGTCCTCTTATTGACGATACGTTTCGTCATCACATTGTCAAAGTAGTGTGGATGCACGAGGCGAAAGCCGAGTGGATCCGCACACTACTTTGACAATGTGATGACGAAACTTATCGTCAATAAGAGGACAGACGCATAAAAAAGTGATGTCAATTTGTTAAAAACGGAGCACGGTTTGACGCTATTTTTCGGCTGTTTGCAAACCTTTGGAAATTCTGAAGAAAACAAACCAAGCGCGCGCACGATGGCGAAACTGGCGTCAGTAGCGCGCGCACTTCACTCGCTAAAATGTTATTCAAAAACACAACAGAATCCTCAACTTTCTTGCCATTTTTTCTCACCATTCCTGTTCTTTTTTATCAAAAATCCATGTTATGTACTTCTGGTATATGTATGTATTTATTTCTGTCTAGGTTCACCTAACACCAGCTGGCTATTGAAAGACGGGCACATTGTTGCAGAGGGAATGTCAAAGGAGGGTATCTTCACCGTGTTATACAGCAGCGTGGAAACACTACAACGAGGACGAAAGATCACTTGCGATTCAAGTGAATATTCCACATGTTCGTTTCCAACTGGGACGAAAGTAACATTCCCACTATACATAAACAGCGAAGGGAAAGCAGATGATGAGACGGGAGATGAGTGTGACGACACGGGATGTGACAGTGATAAGACGAGAGACAAAGAGGACGACACGGTAGAGAAAAAGGATGAGATGGGAGATGACAGTGATGAGACAGGAGATGATAGTGATGAGACGGGAGATGAAAGTGATGAGACGGGAGATGAAAGTGATGAGACGGGAGATGAAAGTGATGAGACGGGAGATGAAAGTGATGAGACGGGAGATGAAAGTGATGAGACGGGAGATGAAAGTGATGACACGGGAGAAAAAGAGGATGAGAGGGGAGATGAAAGTGATGAGACGGGAAATGACAGTGACGAGACGGGAGAGAAAAGAGGACGACACGGTAGAGAAAGAAGATGAGACGGGAGTGGAAGAGGATGAGACGGAAAATAACAGGGATGACACGGGAGAAAAAGAGGATGAGACGGGAGATGAAAGTGATGAGACGGGAGATGACAGTGACGAGACGGGAGAGAAAGAGGACGACACGGTAGAGAAAGAAGATGAGACGGGAGATGAAAGTGATGAGACGGGAGATGAAAGTGATGAGACGGGAGATGAAAGTGATGACACGGGAGAAAAAGAGGATGAGAGGGGAGATGAAAGTGATGAGACGGGAAATGACAGTGACGAGACGGGAGAGAAAGAGGACGACACGGTAGAGAAAGAAGATGAGACGGGAGTGGAAGAGGATGAGACGGAAAATAACAGGGATGACACGGGAGAAAAAGAGGATGAGACGGGAGATGAAAGTGATGAGACGGGAGATGACAGTGACGAGACGGGAGAGAAAGAGGACGACACGGTAGAGAAAGAAGATGAGACGGGAGTGGAAGAGGATGAGACGGAAAATAACAGGGATGACACGGGAGAAAAAGAGGATGAGACGGGAGATGAAAGTGATGAGACGGGAGATGACAGTGGCGAGACGGGAGAGAAAGAGGACGACACGGTAGAGAAAGAAGATGAGACGGGAGTGGAAGAGGATGAGACGGAAAATAACAGGGATGACACGGGAGAAAAAGAGGATGAGACGGGAGATGAAAGTGACGACACGGGAGAGAAAGTGCAGCTAAAAAGAGATAGGCCTGACGACTCGGCCAGAGAGAAGAAAGACGGCGAAGGAGCCAAAGGAGCCAAAGGAGCCAAAGGAGCCCGAGCCAAAGGAGCCAAAGGAGCCAAAGGAGCCAAAGGAGCCAAAGGAGCCAAAGGAGCAAAAGGAATCGCTAAAGGAGCCAAAGGAGCCCGAGCCAAAGGAGCCAAAGGAGCCAAAGGAGCCAAAGGAGCCAAAGGAGCCAAAGGAGCCAAAGGAGCCAAAGGAGCCAAAGGAGCCAAAGGAACCAAAGGAGCCAAAGGAGCCAAAGGAGCCAAAGGAGCCAAAGGAGCCAAAGGAATCGCTAAAGGAGCCAAAGGAATCGCTAAAGGAGTCGAAATGAAAGTGCGAGAAGAAGAGAAGAACACACGAACACGTACAAACGAACAGGAACATATCAAAAATACTCGGAAGAGGCGAGGTGAGTACCGATCGATTGGTATACGGGGATATTAAATCACTTGGGGAAACTGAAACTGTTGTTCTGAAAAGGCGAAGCTATATTCACAAAATAGGTTGAATTCAGTGATAATGTATGCACTAAAGCCGTAATAAATGAATCGGTCGAGCTGTAAATTTAATTAAACAATTTAAACAATTCCAATTCATTTCTTTCACGTTTTAAACTGTTTTTGTAGTTTATAATCTTTTATTACTGAATATAATCTATATACATTCTCCTCGATGCCAAACGAATATCAGGGTTGCTCGCTAATTATGACGTTCGCGTTGTCCACACAGCTAATTTGGCTGAGGATGGTGAAATATGATTATTTTCTCTAATTTTTATGTGTATTTTTTTTAATTAAGTGCATATTTCTAAGGAGGTTGCCGTCACCGTCGTTTATAAGCTCCGTTGTGTGGTGTGTGGTGCATATCTCCAGATAAAAAAATCAGTGTATTCAGCTAAATCAAAAAACGTGGTCCTAGGTTTTGTTGCATATTACTTTATGTGTTTTCTTCTATTTTGGGGTTCCAAAACCCGCAAACAAATATCAGGGAAGCACTGACAGAAAACAAACACATGTATTAATCAGTCCATAATGCACTTCGGTCTGGGAGTTAATGCAATATGCAACTGAAAACTTAGCACAACGTTTTATGAATTAGCTGTATTAATACACCTATCACAAAAAACGTTGACATCTGAAATCTGAATCTGTGACCTAAAAACACTCGTAGCCACACTATTCGCCAATACAGGTCTTCGCCTAGGCCATGCATGGAATATTCCAGAAATAACAAGATAAAGTCACATTAACTTATATCCACAATAATAATAAAGTTTTTGTGCATTACAATCCCTCTCTGTCTCAGATTTCATATTCAGATTCAGATTTCAGATGCCAACGTTTTTTGAAATAGCTGTATATATACGCGATTCAGAGATCACATATCAAGTGAACAATAATTTCGACATACATACACTGTATCATATATTTTGCTATTCTAACTCATTGTATATATACTCTGCAGGTGAATTAGAGAGGTTGAACTCAGGATTCGTGTGGTGTAAAGACTCGGCCAAGGGAACTAAGCGTTCCAAAAAATAAGGAAAATCATTAGTTTTGTATCCCACTCCCCACGCATCCGTTCTTTCTCTACTTATAGATTAGTTGTGCCCAAGAAGCCATTTGAAATAAACAAGGGAATTGATAGCCTCCTGTACGAACAAAGAAAACCTCTCAGATTTTAGGTAAAGCAAAACATCTTGAGGGAAAACAGAAGGTTGTATTATCTAAAGGTACCTGAAAATGAGGGCCGTAATATGTTTTTAATTGATCCGTGAACCGAACTATTGTACAATTTGACAGCTTGTCAATTCGTTATTCAATCAAGAAAATAAAATGTGTAAGAGCCAATCAGATTGTTCGTCAAGTTTTATTTGCGCATTTGCGCAGCAATGTGTACGGCACTTTAGTATACGTTGGGGTTTCAGACTCGTCGTTATATTGGGCAGAGGGTATTTTAATATAGATGTATACTGATAGGAATTATTGGGTTTTCCTCGACGTAGAAATTTTTTTAGAGGGTTCAGTATAAAATTTATAATATATCATGGCTTAGACTGAGAAGGTCCCCCTCAAAATATCACATTCCCATCGAAACTTCTCTGCCAAATGTTCATTTTTCGGACCATCTCTCAGCCGCGGACATTATCAGCCGATATTCCAGCTGCCAAAAGGGATTACCATTTGTTTTGCAAAATTACCAAAGTTACAAAGGTTACAAAGATATCGAAGTTATAAAGTTATCGAAGTTACAAAGGTTATAAAGTTATCGAAGTTGCAAAGTTATCGAAGTTATCGAAGTTACAAAGGTTACAAAGTTATCGAAGTTGCAAAGTTATCGAAGTTGCAAAGTTACAAAGGTTACATAGCTACAAAGGTTACAAAGTTATCGAAGTTATAAAGTTACAAAGTTATCAAAGTTACAAAGGTTGCAAAGTTATCGAAGTTGCAAAGTTACAAAGGTTACAAAGTTACAAAGGTTACAAAGTTATCAAAGTTACAAAGGTTGCAAAGTTATCGAAGTTACAAAGTTACAAAGGTTACAAAGTTACAAAGGTTACAAAGTTATCGAAGTTACAAAGTTACAAAGTTATCGAAGTTACAAAGGTTACAAAGTTACAAAGGTTACAAAGATATCGAAGTTATAAAGTTATCGAAGTTACAAAGGTTACAAAGTTATCGAAGTTGCAAAGTTATCGAAGTTATAAAGTTATCGAAGTTACAAAGGTTACAAAGTTATCGAAGTTGCAAAGTTATCGAAGTTGCAAAGTTACAAAGGTTACATAGCTACAAAGGTTACAAAGTTATCGAAGTTATAAAGTTACAAAGTTATCAAAGTTACAAAGGTTGCAAAGTTATCGAAGTTGCAAAGTTACAAAGGTTACAAAGTTACAAAGGTTACAAAGTTACAAAGGTTACAAAGTTATCAAAGTTACAAAGGTTGCAAAGTTATCGAAGTTACAAAGTTACAAAGGTTACAAAGTTACAAAGGTTACAAAGTTATCGAAGTTACAAAGTTACAAAGTTATCGAAGTTACAAAGGTTACAAAGTTACAAAGGTTACAAAGATATCGAAGTTATATAAAGTTATCGAAGTTACAAAGGTTACAAAGTTATCGAAGTTGCAAAGTTATCGAAGTTATCGAAGTTACAAAGGTTACAAAGTTATCGAAGTTGCAAAGTTATCGAAGTTGCAAAGTTACAAAGGTTACATAGCTACAAAGGTTACAAAGTTATCGAAGTTATAAAAGTTACAAAGTTATCAAAGTTACAAAGGTTGCAAAGTTATCGAAGTTGCAAAGTTACAAAGGTTACAAAGTTACAAAGGTTACAAAGTTATCAAAGTTACAAAGGTTGCAAAGTTATCGAAGTTACAAAGTTACAAAGGTTACAAAGTTACAAAGGTTACAAAGTTATCGAAGTTACAAAGTTACAAAGTTATCGAAGTTACAAAGTTTACAAAGGTTATCGAAGTTGCAAAGTTATCGAAGTTATAAAGTTATCGAAGTTACAAAGGTTACAAAGTTATCGAAGTTGCAAAGTTATCGAAGTTGCAAAGGTTACATAGTTACAAAGGTTACAAAGTTATCGAAGTTATAAAGTTACAAAGTTATCAAAGTTACAAAGGTTACAAAGTTACAAAGGTTACAAAGTTATCGAAGTTACAAAGTTACAAAGGTTACAAAGTGACAAAGGTTACAAAGATATCGAAGTTATAAAGTTATCGAAGTTACAAAGGTTACAAAGTTACAAAGGTTACAAAGAACAAAGTTATCGGGGTTACAAAGTTACAAAGGTTGCAAAGTTACAAAGGTTACAAAGTTACAAAGGTTACAAAGTTATCGAAGTTGCAAAGTTATCGAAGTTACAAAGTTATTGATGTTACAAAGTTATCGAAGTTGCGGAAAAATAATTCACTATAATCCACAGAGAAGGATGCTACAGAAGGTACTCGCGACAGTAAAATAAAAAGACTGGTAACGAAATAACGTCCTATAAAAAACCAGGACAATTCATGTATGCTTACACGAAGTCCTGACCCCTGAAAAACTACGAAAACCTAATTTAAAGCGACACGGCTCAAAAACCGCACGCATGCGCATTAGGATCATGAAAATTCGAAAACAAAATGGCGGACGAAGACGGCGTCTCTAAACTTCAACTTCATGGAGATATAAACCCAATAATTTAAGCTCTTTTCACGAAGAGAGTCAAACCAGGGAAAGGTTATTAACTTATCTACCTGTCTGAAGTACTCCAGGTTCCAAGAGATTTGCAGTTTTTAAAAATCAAAGACGGTAAACGTAGCCATCTTCACGGACATATCGGTTCTTGGAAATTCGACATCGCCTTGCATTTTACCCAGACTTAAGGTCAGGTTTGCAGACATAAGGGTTTTTGATGTGCTCAAAATACTTTTAAGGCCTCTACTTATAACATATCAAAAAACCACTTTTTTTTCATCGATGACCCATTTTTGTAATTTGCATTTGAAGTTTGGTTATTCATGCAGTCGACAAAACGTAAACAAATCGAGTAGTTTGTGGTACACTCGTTTTAAAGAAGTGATTCCCAGCGCCCAAAGTTGTAAATTATTGATTCAAAAACCTATTGTTTACTTCAAACTGGACGCACACAGGGATCCCAACATCATTGTGTATGGTCTTTAAGACATAATAAACTTTGTTTGGCCTTACAAAGTTCGTACAAATCATTTTATTTGTGGAAAATATCTATGATCATTGCCACCACGATTCTGAAATATGCCAGGGATATTATTAAATTGTACAAGATTAGGCCTGATTACACTCAGAATGTAGGTATTAAACCACACAAAACAGGTTTGTACTCCCCAAAAAGGTACAACTTTGAGGGTGTATACAGTACTGCCAAATGTTATTAGGACGATATATAAAATCAGCATCAATGATTCCTGGAAGCCAAAGGCATGCAAACACCATTAGAGCACCTTCAGTAATTGGTTTATGTTCAACGAGTCACATTTTGACAATAGTATGACATTCTAGGGGTGTAAAATCGAGACTTTGGAATACTACAGTACAAAATAGAGCCTTAAGACTTCACCCTGTACCATAGACTCTAAAAATGTGAGGCTGAGACATGGACAGGAGAAAATTGAGATTTTGAGATCTGGTTAAATAATGCAATTGAAAGGGTCTGTGCAAGAATAACGTAAGTGACCTCGGATCAAAGCCTAAATTATCCTTGTTCTTTGAATTTCAAAGGAGAATTTGGGTTTTGATCACAAGTCACTTACTCTGTTCTTGCAGGGACCCCTTCAATTCTCAGGACCATTTTGCCACCCCCCTCATTCTGGAGAGCATGCGTTTGGTTCGGCCAGTCCCTCTCTTGCATACCCTAAGAGTCAATGATAATGCACAAAGGTTTGTTCAGGTGGCTATGGGGACAGGGGTTTGCTATTTTTCTTGTGTATATATTACATATGTTGTATGACATAGTCGTTAAATCAGGTTGTATGGCCGGGTTTAATAAACAATGAATACAACTGGTTTGTGGAATTTACAGAGTCGATCATCAGATAGAACTCTACAAGAGGCTAAGTGACATTCTATATAATGCAAGACACAGTTTAAATTCCAAACTGCCTTACAATATGACAGGATATGGTGTTATATCTACAAATAATTTTATCAACAAAATTACTCTGAAGCACAAGGAAATTGTTTGATAAAAATATTTTAAATATGCAGAGTGAAATGCACGTACTCTATAATATTCCACTTGTGAGTCCTTGTCCATTTGAAATACATGTAGATTTTTATTTCAAAAAGTCATGCAGTACACAAAAAATCAGGGTTGATCTACATTGTAAAATGTTTTATGAACTACACGGTATAACTATATTGATATCTTGAATACACAAGAGACAAGAAAATTGGTTTGAGATAAAAAATGTATTGATTTTGTCAGTGGAAATATTGGAATTTTATTTGGTATGGTCTCGGGTAGTTATGGTAATTAAAGCAAGAACATGTTTATTAGTAAGAATTAAACTGACTTTTATTGTGAAACAAAACATCTAATTCGTAACTGAGGTAAATAAAACAATGACTGTGTACCTGTTGATATTATTTATACATGTATATGTAATAAATTATTGGTATGTAGTGTTGTACTACATGTAGCTGATAGCATTTGGTTCAACATCTTGCCCATTCCCTACTGTGGCTCATATGTTCAAAATGACTTGCTCTGTAGCCTTCATTTTTCACTTTTTAATTATATGGTCAGTAAATATACCCCAAACAATGAACAAAATGACATGGTCAAACAATTTTAAAAGGCAACTGGCCACACAAAAGAATAAGGGAATCAATTCAACCTTATCGGCTTATGGCAACATTAGTAGCTAGGATTTGTATGTCACTGGGTCCTGGTTTGAAGTAAACCTGCAAGCCGTGCATTTTCAAAACTACATGTATCTTGATGGCAAACAATATTTTTTAATATTCTTAAAAGCACCAACAAAGTCAAAAGAAAGGCAGAAAATGTATGTCATCAATCTTGATGTACAATGAACTCCTGTTATTAGTAGATACTCATGCTGTAACCTACAAGAATAATGACATAATTAATATATCTTTATTATTATTACATACTATATTATTAAACTGTGATCAATTTACTATGTACCTCAAAATGCTATGAGTTAATAACAGCTCAATGCCATAAGAAAATCAAATCCTTTCATGAAAAAGGGAAATGAATAGGTAAATACCATAAGACGCTATACAAGCAATTATTATAACATTATTATTATAAGGAAATCAAATCAACAACAGAAACCAATTTGAAGAATAAATCTGAGGGTACTGTACATAATGGGAGTCATGATTGTCTAATCAATAAAATTATTAATTCATGTTGTTACTCCTAAATGGACATGAATAATGCCTCGTGAGTATACAACATTTTACCATGAAATGTAACTTGTAATGAAGCAAAGGATGAAGGATGAAGGAAGCCGAATAGATGGCTCTAATATTCATACTATTATTATTTTAGGAAAGAAGATGCAAGAAAACATTCGATTTTCTTGCATGTTCTTGAGTAAGCTTAGTCGCCCCTATAACACTCAATTTCGCATTTTTCAATCATTCCCTGACAATGGCCATCAAGAAAGTTGATATCTATATAAAAGAAAGTTTTAAAAACTTACCAACATTGCAAGAAGTAGCGGAAGGCTTGTTGTACAAACATATCCAACACCTGAATAATGGATTGGATGGCATTCCAGCTCTTGCTATGCCTGATTTTAATGACTGGCATCGATGTCTCATTGACGATTACTGCAGAATAGACCTCTTTAGCTTGTATGCAAATTGCCCATTTCAGATCATGTGATGTAAACACTGATATTCTCTGGAGAATTGTTCCTTTATATTTCTGAAATTTATTAGTTCATATTGAAAGGACTAATTCTCCAGAGAATATCAATGTTTACATCACATGATCTGAAATGGGCAATTTGCATACAAGCTAAAGAGGTCTATTGCCTCATAAAGAGACAACCTATTCAAAAAAAATATCCTCAAGGAAAATGATCACCTGATTATTGAAGAACACAAGGGAGAATGCCGATATACCGATGTAGTTGTTTATGATATTCCTGACACTTCCTCCAGATGTGGTGATAGTTTTCTTTGGCAGTTAAGCTACTATATTGGAATTGAAGCCCATATTTCAACATATCAACTCAGGTTCTACAATATCCTTTGATTAGAAGAGAGTTTTCGTAAGAGAACAGTGATTGAAACAACTTTTTGTGGGGAAATTTTCTTGTCAAGAACGTGTCTCTTCGACCGCCATTTTGAACAATGAGCCCGCGCTAAATTAAGCGGTATCCTTTACTGCGCACTCTCAAAGCGAAAAAATATTAACCAATCAGCGGTTTTTGAGCCGTGTCATTTAAAGCAATGAATTTGTACAAAATTATACAACAATACACAACACATGTAGATAGTAAGCCATACAACGCTATGGTTAGAGTGAAATAGAAAAATAATATATTGACGCGACTCCACATGTACAGTTTTGGGGAGTTTTTGGGTCATTTGCACCCTGAGCATCCCATAATGTTCTAGCCAAAACAATAGAATCCAAAATGGCCGCCGTATCGGTAAAATGGTCTATTAGAAACACTGATAGAAACAATGGAAATACACGTCTAATAACTACTACTTATATTGCACGGTTTAAGTGTTTACACTCTAATAGTAATATTAGCTACTTTTTCACAAAAGTTATCTTGAAATTTCCAAGCCAACGGAAAGAGGATAATATCTTCGCGGGGGGTTTTAATGAGGAAATAAACAAAGCTGTTTTACGGACATTACGGGGAAAACTGAGAGTGGTTCTATAGCAGAATTTAGTCAGGTTGGGCATATCTATAGAACTGCAAAGTATGACGTTGGTAACAAATATGACACAATTTCGGAGCTATGCCGCCGGACTAAAAGGGTTTAGAGATCATTAGAACTTAGAACGAATCGAAGTGAGTTGATACACGCAGTCAGGGGAAAATTAATAGGGGAGTCCATCTTCCCTAATGCCCTTAGATCCATCAGATTGTTAGCATGGCTATTTTTAGCAACAAGCTATGATTGGTTGGAGGTAAATGACGTCACTTGCAGTAAACATGGCGGACATCTCCTTCGTCGATGCTGAACATTTGATACCACAGCTACATTTACATGTAGTTATTAATAAATTAAATTGATAAATCGTTTATTATATGGCTATTTTTTGCTTTTAAAATGTGGTTTTTGAATTTTTGATTTTGTAAGCGGCCGCGCGGTTTCCCGCCATTTATGTAAATAAGAAATCTGCTCAATCAAATTCAAACAAGAAAGTCAAGAAAACCCGTTCAGTTAAAACCCATCCAATTTATATAACGATTACAAACTGCTCAAAGCCGTTCGCTATTCTACGTGAAATCTCTTCATATAACACCGTAAGGGATTTATTTCTTTGAAATGGAGCTGTAAAGTTTGAAAAGAGTCAAAAAAAACTTCGCCGGTGAGTCGGATTGACTCAACTCAACATGAAACCAAAAACTACAACTATTGTCTATACAACTGAGCCTGCCGAGTGTCGACATTTGTACTTCTATTTCTTCGTTTATTGCTTTGAACTAGGATTTTTTGATTGAAAGTTCTGAATTCGACGAAAAGAGAAAAACACATTCAAAGAGTGACGAAATATTGTCTAAAACATTCCTTCAAACACATTGAATCTAAAATAAAAAAGCTAAAGTCAGAGACAAAAGTATATCTTTAATTTAAAACATGAATCCTGACTGCAATTTCAACATTTTTAAAAACATTGAATCTCTTTGGATCTATTTGGTGGCTCGTATTTCTTACTATCTCGAGTGTTTTAGGAGTTAAAGAAATAAAACAACAACAGAAAACAACAACCTGAGAGTGAAACTGAGTCAACAAATACGAGGGATTCAAACAAGATTTGTGAAGGTAAAGCGTGCATAGATTATGGTTCTTTTTTTTTCGCCAACGACTGCAAAGTGTGTGAGGATTATTTTTCTTAGACTTAATGATGTTTACATTCCATCTTTGAACTACCTCTCAGTTGTTTGACTGATTTTGTCTTTTTGATTCATTGAAAATTTGTCGCTTGATTGTAGTCGTTTCTCAAAACATTTGCAATAAAATTCGACGAGTCGTGTTGGGACTTGAAGTCAGTTTTGTTTGCCATAGATTTGTGTTTTATTTATACATAATTGTGCCAGAACAAAGCACATACATGATCTTGTGAGTAGTTGGATCTGATCTGATGAGCTTGATAAGTCGCTTGATAATTTCTTTGAGTGGATCGCTTTCTTTCTCGGCTTTTGATTTTTCTATATTTTTTTCGCGGTTATTCGTGATTTCACGGCGTTGTTAGCAAGTTTTACCACAGGTAGCCAAGCTCTACTCATGGCAGCTTTGCCTATCAGTTTTATTGAAAAACCTAAAAACACAATTTCTCTGAAAATTCTGAATAAAGTTCACTAAAACAAACACAGTGTGTTTTACTATATATTCTTCACATCTGGAGTGAATTTCAGCTCATTTTAATCATTTTGGGTATTTGTTTTCCCCTCATATGTATACTGTGACAAGGTAGGAATCAAAGCACAAAAAACGAATTCAAACGGCCACAAATTCAAGCGTTTATTTCTCCAAAAAAGGTTTACATCCAAAATTGAAACTCATCACAGCTTGAATAGACAATATATACATCTGAATATCCCCAAAACATAACCCTACCTCTTTCCACGAATTTAGAAATGATCTCCAAACACGAAAATCCACCGTTGAAAATCATCAAAACAGGCGTGACCTAAAAAAGTCGGACACAGAAACGGTAAAAAACTGGTAATGAGTGACAAAATACACCTCACCGGGCGTAGAGAAGGGCAAAATGTAGTGTCGAATGCGTTCATCCCCTACCCCCACTGATCCCCTATCCATCTCATCACTCCATTCATCCGATCATTCATCCATTTATTTATCGATCTGGTCTATAGTAACACTTTAATTTATAATAACGAAGTACTTTACTCACTTGTCTGACTTCCGCGGTTCGATATTAAGTCAACACAACATTTTTTCCTTAGCAAAGTCAAACTGTTGTGTGGTTCCAATCTACTTATCGGTATTGCTATAACGGCTGAGCGGTTAATAATTATTTATTTTTTTCCCTCTTTTAAAACTCATGCGGTACTCGACGGGTTCTTGTGCAAAGTCATCACCAGGCCACCAGAGAAACCTTGGAGCATCATAATCGTTGGGATCTACCTTTACCTGGTGAAACATGCCTTCAATATCGGAGGCTATAGCTACGTATTAAGGCTTGGCTCAGAGACTAATTAGCATAAAATCACAATTTTTGAATTATTGAGTCAGGAATTTCACCTACCAAGCTGAAACTCGGCTAGCTAGTAGCTGTAGTTCGTTGAATCAGATACAACAAACCATGTGGTCACAAATGTACGAAAGACTCAACAAAAAATGGGGTGTACAGAGACTTTTCTTAGAATAATAAAATATATATTAAATAAGGACAATTGTATAGGTCTTTCCAAAATAGCCTTTTCTCGTTGTCCATCATTGTTAGTTATGGAGATAATTGACAAAAGAGGTCACGTGACCAAGCTGAAAATTGTATATTCTCATTTTTCTCTTTACCGTTTAGCTGGGGACAACCATCAAAGGCTAACTTAGGAAGACCTCTTCAAACATCATCAAATGACACCTATTTTATTATTCTAAGAAAAGTCTCTGTACTCCCCATTTTCAATTTTCTCTTTTTCTCATTTTAAGGTCACGTGACCCTTGGAAATTAACATAATTGTACTTAAAATTTTACAAAACCTAAATACCTCCTAAGGACCAAACACCATAATCATGTGTTATAAATTGATAGAGATATTGTAAAAAATGTGATTTTACGTGTTGCTCTAAAAAGCCAAGCCTTAATATACCTGAGACCGGCTCTTGTCTGAATCTTGTCAAGATGCCTATTAAATTATTCGATAAGTCTGGTCCTTGGAGTAACTTGTCATTTAACGATGTTCCCTTATATCTAGCTGCGCAGTCAAATACAATTCGTACTTTACCCGGTTTCATTGGGTGAATGACGGGGTGGTGTGGCAAGTACCACACTGGGTTGTTCTTTACTTTGATCTCTTCTTCGGGAACTCTTTTGGCGTAACCCTTGTCGATGTAGTCATTTATTGTAGTCTTGTACTTGTTAAGCAGACTTTCATCAGACGCTAATCTTCTCTTCAAGCATACTAATCTTCGCTCCGCTAGGGGTCGATTGTTTGGTAGGCAAGGAGGATCTTCTCTCCATGGTAAAGACAGCTGGTAATGTCCATCTACGGCTTTGACTGACTCCTTCATTGCTGCTAAAGCTCTTTTATCCTCAATTGACATAGCTGTTTTTACTGTCAGCATTTGAATCAAGAAAGTCTGTCTTCCAAAACTGTTCCAATTGCCTTAGCAGCTGATGATCGTCGTCTTCTTTCTCAGTGTTGCCATCCAAGCGTACAAAGTTCACACTGAAGTTCGCATTCTCTTGGATCTTATTAGTGGGACCAAGTAGTGTCCATCCTAAGAGAGACCGTACAGCATATGGCTCTTCCGCCACGCCTTTCCTCTAGTACCCAGAATGCCTCTGGTACTCGTTACCACCTATCAGTGTCCATCCTAAGAGAGACCGTACAGCATATGGCTCTTCCGCCACGCCTTTCCTCCAGTACCCAGAATGCCTCTGGTACGTTACCACCTATCAACAACTCTTAGGCTCTATTTCTGGTAGATCTACTCCAATCAGATGAGACCACTTCTCCACGTCGCTTTGTTTTGGAATACTAGTGCTTGATATGTGAAGACTTTCCACCGACCACACCTTGGGTATTTCTAACTGTTCGTCGCCATTCGTGATTCGTCGATTCTACTATAAGCTTAAGGTGACTCCGTTATCATTCTCGGCGCACTCGTCTATGACAAACTTTGGGTCATAACTTCCTCTGCTTTTATGCAATTGCCATAAAACATTGGCAACAATTAGAGCTATCATTCACCTATGATACAATATAATTCAATTGCACTGCAGAACATTTTTCAAAATAATATTAGAACTTGAGTAAAGTCAATGTTTTGGATAAAATTGGATATTGCGAAAAATCTGTCCGTTTTTTTTTGGATGAAAGTTTTGGAATCACTTTAGATTGACATAATTCATAACCTGAGCAAGTTTTAGCAAAATCGTTGGAGCTAAAGCACGGCCGCATGAAAACAACCATAATTAAGCACGGAAATTAGCTCCAACGATTGCTTTCGCTCCAACGATTTTGCTAAAACTTGGTCAGGTTATGAATTATGTCAATATAAAGTGATTCCAAAACTTTCATCCAAAAAAAACGGACAGATTTTCCGCAATATTCAATTTTATCCAAAATATTGAGTTTACTTAAGTTCTAATATTATTTAAAACAATGTTCTGCAGTGCAATCGAATTATATTGTATTATAGGTGAATGATAGCTCTAATAGTTGCCAATGTTTTATGGCAATTGCATAAAAGCAGAGGAAGTTATGACCCAAAGTTTGTCATAGACGAGTGTGCCGAGAATGATAACGGAGTCACCTTAACTTCTAGCCCTTTCTTGGCGCTATCTTTCTTCTCTTGCGTAGTCAGGAAAAAGTCTCTTTCGATGCCACTGATATCAAGTTGCTTTAGCAAGCATTTCTCGCATAACGATACGAGAACATTTCTAAATTTTCAGGGAGGGCATGCCCCCTCACCCCCCTAGCAGCTCACGCCTTCGGCGTTCGTTGCTATGTGCGTACATTGGGGAAAAAGCACGCCACACCCTGGCTTTCCATCACCTTCTGATATATCCCCAAGAGAGGATATATAAAAATTATGAAGATTTATTTTACGTGCGTGGTGCGTCAACAGGATAATTTATTAGTCGGGCTTCCTGTGGAAGACTCGACTCTAAAAATTAAATATGCAGAGCGGTCGTATTCTTCGTCTTTGGCTTCAAATCGTAAACTGGGTTCTACAGCGCATGCGCCCTGTGCCGGCCGCTCAGATAATTACCGAAGGCTCTGATCAACACGAGACATTCTTCACAAACAAATATTTCTCAAAACAACTCAATCGAAACTCAAATATCGCTAAAGTGACCTCATGTGTTGAGTTAAAATGTTGAAATAATGGGGATCAAAGCAAGCGAGAAGTTTAAGAAGAGAAATATGCTATCAATATCGCACATGAGAATCGCAGAACAGTACTGACACAAAATTAAAATCTAAACGAAGTCACACTGTCTTCTATTCTTTGTACCGCTGTAATTGTAATTTAACAGTCAGTCAGTATAAAATCATTGTTGTTTCTGCGGCTGTATTATTGTGGTAAGCTAATACACTGATAGATCGATCTTTATTTTGCTGAGTTTTGAAATCGGTTCAGTTGAGTAGGAAATATTGTTCATGATTGTTCGAGTCACCATGCATGTGGATCACGTTGCGATGTCTAGTTTATTTATATTTGTCATGATATTCGCGGCTTGGGACTTTTTTTGGGTATCAATTTTGTGGTGGCCTTTTTTTGATATAATGATTTTGGCAAGGACTTTTTTTGGGGTTGATAAAAATGATATCCTACCATTCTCGATTTTATGCGGAGAAAAATTGGACTTTTTTGGGGTTACGATTTTGGGTCGTTGGACTTTTTTGGGGTCTTGTTTTTGCGTAATGGACTTTTTTGGGGTTAAAAAGTTTGGCCTCATTCGCACCTCCCCGTCACTGATACCCCTGAGTATCACCCCTGGGGTTTCTTCACAAACCTTGTCAGTTGGAGGAAGGTTACTAGTATGTCGTCTTGTTTTCAAACTGATAACCACAATAATTCATAGAGATGCGGATTTATCAATCAAGTACTAGTTCTGCAAATAAGGGTTTAGAGATCTTCAGAACTTAGAACGAATCGAAGTGCCTGTTGATACACGCAGTGAAGAGAACAGTTGTGAGGTTTTCAGACACCGAGCCGAGGTACCTATTTATTTACATTTCACTGATCCAAACACTGTTTAATCACTCTGCGATGTCTAGTTTATATGTATACGCTCTTTGTATTTGTATGGATATATTTATGGTACCAAATAAACTATGTCATTGTCATTCATGATTCGCTGAGTTTGTGAAATCGCAGTACTGAAATTGCAAGGAAAGCATATAGGTCTATATTGTTCTATCGCAAACCGGCACTGTTTTAATCACACTATAAGGAAAGCATATAGGTCTATATTGTTCTACCGCAAACCGGCACTGTTTTAATCACACTATAAGGAAAGCATATAGGTCTATATTGTTCTACCGCAAACCGGCACTGTTTTAATCGCACTATAAGGAAAGCATATAGGTCTATATTGTTCTACCGCAAACCGGCACTGTTTTAATCACACTATAGGGAAAGCATATAGGTCTATATTGTTCTACCGCAAACCGGCACTGTTTTAATCACACTATAAGGAAAGCATATAGGTCTATATTGTTCTACCGCAAACCGGCACTGTTTTAATCGCACTATAAGGAAAGCATATAGGTCTATATTGTTCTACCGCAAACCGGCACTGTTTTAATCGCACTATAAGGAAAGCATATAGGTCTATATTGTTCTACCGCAAACCGGTACTGTTTTAATCACACTATAAGGAAAGCATATAGGTCTATATTGTTCTACCGCAAACCGGCACTGTTTTAATCACACTATAAGGAAAGCATATAGGTCTATATTGTTCTACCGCAAACCGGCACTGTTTTAATCGCACTATAAGGAAAGCATATAGGTCTATATTGTTCTACCGCAAACCGGCACTGTTTTAATCACACTATAGAGAAAGCATATAGGTCTATATTGTTCTACCGCAAAAACCGGCACTGTTTTAATCGCACTATAAGGAAAGCATATAGGTCTATATTGTTCTACCGCAAACCGGCACTGTTTTAATCGCACTATAAGGAAAGCATATAGGTCTATATTGTTCTACCGCAAACCGGTACTGTTTTAATCACACTATAAGGAAAGCATATAGGTCTATATTGTTCTACCGCAAACCGGCACTGTTTTAATCACACTATAAGGAAAGCATATAGGTCTATATTGTTCTACCGCAAACCGGCACTGTTTTAATCGCACTATAAGGAAAGCATATAGGTCTATATTGTTTTACCGCAAACCGGCACTGTTTTAATCGCACTATAAGGAAAGCATATAGGTCTATATTGTTCTACCGCAAACCGGCACTGTTTTAATCGCACTATAAGGAAAGCATATAGGTCTATATTGTTCTACCGCAAACCGGCACTGTTTTAATCGCACTATATTAAAAGATATCTATATTTAGTTCAAATAGGCTACATTTCAGTTAGAATCCCATAGCTCATATGAAACTCGCGCGCTGATTGGCTGAGAAGCAAACCGGATGAGAGGGAATTCAGCGTGGAATTCAACACGTACTTTGAAAAGCTGAATTCAACGATATATAGGGATCCCGCGCTGAATTTTGTATTCAAGTTCGATTTTCGTCTTTGTTTCTCACCAAGAGAACAAATAAACATTGAGATTGCTTACAAAAGGAACAAACAAAAACATTTACAGACAGAAATAATGAATTTTTGTTTTGCAAATGAGATTAAAATCAAGACATGTGAAAAGCTGAATTCAATGAAAAAACAGGAAGCCCGCACTTTTGATGTTGTTGGCTTTTCGCAAAACAACAACATTGAAAACAAAACAATCGTAAAACGTATACCTTGCAAGCTTAAATTAATACTCTTCTGAATGAATGATACTCCAGATCGATGCACTGATAATTATTGAAATTTCTCAGCGAGATAAGAATTTATTTATTTACAAAACTTTCACCTATAAGTTTGAGAAAGAGACCACGAAGTACAAGTCATAATAAAATGGCAGTCACTGCCGTAAGCTTAAATCAACTGAACCGGCTCCAGCAACAACTACAATCTAATAGAAGCCAATAGATAAACAACAAACAATAGTCGAATTTAATATAGCAAAATCTGTACCTGTAATATGGCCAAAATCATACAAAACTGCAAATTATCCAGTTGGCTTTGCTTGTCGCTCGGCTGCCGGCTTTGACTTGTTCAGTTGTTGTAGTTTACATTGTACTGGATGTAGCTTCACAATTACTGAATCAGAGCGATCACCTCTGGCTCTGTTTATCGATAAATATGTCTTTATCTGAAATCTTTTGCCTGAGAATCATTAGCATTCAAGGAACGTAGGTCGACGTCCTGTGAAAAGTTGAAGTTCAGCTTTTCAATCTCATGCAAGCGGCAGCTCTCTGATCGGATTGAAAGACAACAAGAACTGAACGTCAGTTGAGAAAATTTGAACGATTTATTAAAGTTTTATGAGGATAGAATAAGTCCGTAGTTTTATATCTTTCCGATTAACTTCTGAAGTAAAAAATACTTAAGACTTACAAGTTTGTCAAGACTGATTCAGTGATTGTGAAAACTCAGTTGAGAACTTCTCTCCCGTGTAGTCAGCTTGTCATCGCTTTTAGTCTTTCTGGTTGTAAGTTTTCGTTAACTACGAACTGGTTATCCATATCTAGATCTATGGCTGTGTTACTGTTGTAGATTATTCGTAAATGTAGACGTTTAAACGATTGAAGAAAACAACTTTTGTCCTTCAAATAAACTGATTTTAGTATTGAATTTTGCTTGATTCCTATTGGCTAGCGTAGCGAAAGACTGAACACTGCACTGGCTTTCTTTGCGACGCGCGATAAATAACGACTCAAAATTGTCTAAAAACTATATTTTTTCTAAAACAAAGAGAACGCTATGGGATTCAAGGAAAATTCATTGGATGACTCGTGAATTCAACGTGGAATTCCCTCGTCATCCAATGAATTTACCTATAGAAGCCCGACTTCACGCTAGAAGAGCGTCTAGTTTATGGGTAAAACTAACTATTACTTTGTAACCATGTCCATATCAAACTCCGCTATTGCGAATATTGCGATTTTATGTGATCAATAAGACCTATTAATAATAATCGCGTAAAAAAAAATCTGGCAAAGCTTTAGACGATGAAAAAAAAAAATTGCACGCCAAGAAGTTTAGAAAAAAATAACCTCCCTGTCGAGAGAAAGTACTACCCCCCCCCCCCCCCCTTCACATTTCTAATGGTGCACAACCGGAAGTGACTTTGACTACCAAGAAACGCTGTCACGGGAAAGTCCCTTCTCAAACTCATTAATTATTCATGAGGTAACCAGCCAATCCGGTGCATCAAATCCTGTCACATGATGGACCTTGAAACCCCGGAAAGTGGTCCACTCAAGAGTCTGTACTTTGAAATGCATTTCTCATACAGCATTAGCCATTCATATCGCATCGGCCAATGAGCGTTTTCGTCTTAGGTCACATGTTGGTTTATTGAAACCCAGGATAGATAAATAAACTTAATTATGCAAGTGACAGGGCTTTGAAGCCGTGGGAATTTGCGGGGTAAAGCGTTGCTGATTGGCTAAATGTTTCGTACCTGGAAATCGCTTCCAGATACGATATTTATGCAAATTAGTAGATATCGTATCTGGAAGCGATTTCCAGGTACGAAACATTTAGCCAAAGAGCAAGAACATTTTACCCCGTAAATTCCAAAAAAATAATATCAACACTTGTATTTTCAAATGTTCTAACCTTCAAAATTTCCCCAACGTCGGTAACAAACGAGAACGTCCTGTGGCCTGTTTGAGAAACAAATAATACAAACGCAATAAATGTTAGTAACAGATAAAGAGCGAAATAAATACAGCACAAATTACCTATAGAATCCCATAGCTCATTAGAAACTCGCGCGCTGATTGGTTCGAAATGACGAATATGTGACGTAGAAGGCATGGGATTCAGCGTGGAATTCAGTGGCTTGAAAGCTGAATTCAACGCAAAATCAGGGATCCCACACATTAACATTTTGTTAAAGTCTAAGTTTATATTAGTTTTCTTAACATATAACATACAAAAACAAACAAACAAAAAGGTTATTTCACAAAGAATAAAACGGCAATGTTTTGGAAAGAGATTTTTGATGCTTTTCCTGACGCTAAAGTTGTCCTGATGGTTCGTGATAGCGAAGAGGAGTGGCTGCAAAGCCAGTTAAAAACCATCGCAGTAATGTCTTCGTCTCTATCTTCCTCTCTGTGGATGAAACTTGGATATATTTGCGCAATAATCGGACACAAATGGGGAAGATGTAACATTGCCATTGAAACAAAATTGAACAAAATTGCGTCCGGCATCCGGTCCGGCATCCGATCCGGCGTCCGCATCTGTCCGGTCCGGTCCGGTCAACACTTTACAGAGACCCGATAGTTCATGACATGATTTATGGTTCTATGGTTTTCAATATTTTGATTTGCTTAATTTTGGCGGGAAAATGACGTCAAGAAAATGCCAACAAATTTTGAAATTCAGATATACACTAATTTGATCACTACATTCGAAAGAACATCTTAAATTAGAGATATTACTGAAACAATATCTCAGATATCGTTATTCAATCCAAAGATATGATTTTTTGAAATTTGAAATTGCCGCCATTTTGTGCTATTTTTAGTCGTTGACCTCAAATCGCCAACTGGATTCTACAGCGCATGCGCCATGTGCCGGCCGCTAAGATAATCACCGAAGGCTCTAACAACGTGGTTTATCAACGAAACATCTAAACCCGGCCATATTTACACTTCATCCAAACATTGATTAATCACTCTGCGATGTCTAGTTTATGTATACGGTATTTGTATGGATATGTTTATGGTACCAAATAAACACTGTTTTTAATAATCGCCCTAAGATATCTATATTTAGTTGAAATAGGCTACATATCAGTTAGAAGCCCGACTTCACGCTAGTAGAGCGTCTAGTTGTTAATTAATTATCGAGACTTTCGAAACGCCGATACTGATTAGTTGTCAACTGAATAGCACTTTCTATCTGATAGCTTGTGCTTTCTTTCAGGCATCTATCGTTCTTCAAGTGGTGAAACTAGAAACTGACACACACCTATCCCCTGTGAGTTTGTTTGAACAATCTATCCTAATTTGATGACGTCTACTAAGGAATCATTTATTATACTAAAACGCCCTTGTGCTGATTACTTACAGAATATTTTCACAGTGTTTATGAATGATTTTATAACTTTTTCCCCATATCCAAAAAAAAAGTTATTCTTGAAAAAGTCTAACTGATAAGTTATCATGAAAAAGCCTGGATTGACGTCATCAAATTTGTATATTGAGATTTCAAACCTCTATAACTCATAAACGAAAGGTTCAAATCACAAAATACTGAACCCACCAACTATTCAGCTTATATTGAATAGATTTTTAAAACAATCCCACAGAGGTTAGGTGCACTTTAAATGAAATAGAATAAAATTAAAATAAATAAAATAGAAACAGAAAAGAAAGGGTAGTTTTGTAGGGCTGATGAGAGTCAACGTTTGATATATTTATTTATCGTATAACAATCAGTGGTATAGTGGCAGATAGCAACATCGTAAAATTCATATCAACACCACTCCAAGTGGCCAGTGGTGATATCATGGATATCTTCACATGTGAATATATCGTTTTTCGACCAATGTTTTATTGGGGGTAAAATTAAAAAGAGAAAATCTGTATTTTCTACCACTGATTGTTATATGATAAAAAGTATTAAAATTACATGACCGCTTGGAGATACGGAATTTATCTTCTCATGTTGAGAAATATCGCTGCGCTCACTCGTGAGATTTCTCAACACTCGAAGATAAATTCCGTATCTCAGCGCTGTCATCTGTTGTCACCACCCCTTCCCCCTAATGCAGTTTTTCGCTTTTCTAGAGATTCTAGTTTCACACTCAGTAAACACAGTATTCAATTGAACTGTAGAATGTGGAATGAGAATCGAAACTGAATTTATCCCGCCCAAGTTGACGTTGTTGCAGTTTTCTTTTCAGTTCTTTACTAGTTTTTCCATATTACTATTCATGCATGCAATGCACGACAAGAAACTGACGCACACGACTTTATTGTGTATTGTCATTAAAAAGTGAAGTAGAAATGGTTTTCAGTATCTATAGTCGACTATAAAACAATCCATCAAGCTAGTGTGACGACATGTTGTACGCTCACCACTGAGCAAGATGAAGAGCAAACTTGTTGTTATTGTTGTTGCAATGTTGTTTGCAGGACAAGGAAGTGCGACCATAGACCAAGGTACAGTACATTGGATTCTGTGTAGTTTTAGTCTATGTTAGTAGAAACGAACTAGCATACTATCACGAATCCTGCAATCTGACTGGCTGACTGGCTGACGTACTCACTATCTATTGCGTGATAGATAGTGAGTAGCGAAAAAGCCGGCGTACGTTTTGAACAAAAACAAAGTGGAAAATCAATAAATATTGGTATAAAATCGAAGGTAGTTGGTTTCTACTAAAGCAATTAGACTACTCGTTCTCGTTTTCTATGAGTTCAAACAGTCAACTCGAAGCTACGCGCTCGTTGATTATTGACTCATAGAAAACTCGAACTCGTAGTCTAATTGCAAATTAGCTTAATATTTGCCTACTTATGTTTAGTGTATTGCTATCGTTGACTCGTTGCCTTATGCTATATGTCATGTTACATTGCTGATGCTCGATCTATGTTATCTTAGACCAAGATCCAAGGATTACAAGTGGTTTTGAGCGTTGTGTAAGCATTAGAGTAAGAAAACTTCACATAGACAACAAAGGTATGGTATAACCTATCACTACTATATACACATAGATAACATAGGTATGGTGTAACCTATCACTACTATATACACATAGATAACATAGGTAAGGTATAACCTATCACTACTATATACACATAGATAACATAGGTATGGTGTAACCTATCACTACTATATACACATAGATAACATAGGTAAGGTATAACCTATCACTACTATATACACATAGATAACATAGGTATGGTATAACCTATCACTACTATATATACACATATATAACATAGGTATGGTGTAACCGATCACTACTATATACACATAGATAACATAGGTAAGGTATAACCTATCACTACTATATACACATAGATAACATAGGTATGGTATAACCTATCACTACTATATACACATAGATAACATAGGTATGGTATAACCTATCACTACTATATACACATAGATAACATAGGTATGGTATAACCTATCACTACTATATACACATAGATAACATAGGTATGGTATAACCTATCACTACTATATACACATAGATAACATAGGTATGGTATAACCTATCACTACTATATACACATAGATAACATAGGTATGGTATAACCTATCACTACTATATACACATAGATAACATAGGTATGGTATAACCTATCACTACTATATACACATAGATAACATAGGTATGGTGTAACCTATCACTACTATATACACATAGATAACATAGGTATGGTGTAACCTATCACTACTATATACACATAGATAACATAGGTATGGTATAACCTATCACTACTATATACACATAGATAACATAGGTATGGTATAACGTGTCATTACTATACATACTTTATTTTATTAGGTTTTCCAACAAGGCTTTTCAAAACCCATTACATTAATAATAATAGATAATGAACTAAAATACAAAATCTAACTGATAAAATCTGAAATTCGATATCTAATTATAAAGTTTGTCTAATAATTTAGACTTTAAGGTGTTTTTAAACTTTCTTAACGACTTCAATTCTTTTAGTTCTAAATCCAATGAGTTCCAGATCTTCACGGCTCTATAATTAAATGTTCTTTGTCCAGATACACATAGATAACATAGGTATGGTATAACCTATCACTACTATATACACATAGATAACATAGGTAAGGTATAACCTATCACTACTATATACACATAGATAACATAGGTAAGGTATAACCTATCACTACTATTCACATAGATAACATAGGTATGGTATAACCTATCACTACTATATACACATAGATAACATAGGTAAGGTATAACCTATCACTACTATATACACATAGATAACATAGGTAAGGTATAACCTATCACTACTATATACACATAGATAACATAGGTAAGGTATAACCTATCACTACTATATACACATAGATAACATAGGTAAGGTATAACCTATCACTACTATATACACATAGATAACATAGGTATGGTGTAACCTATCACTACTATATACACATAGATAACATAGGTAAGGTATAACCTATCACTACTATATACACATAGATAACATAGGTATGGTATAACCTATCACTACTATATATACACATATATAACATAGGTATGGTGTAACCGATCACTACTATATACACATAGATAACATAGGTAAGGTATAACCTATCACTACTATATACACATAGATAACATAGGTATGGTATAACCTATCACTACTATATACACATAGATAACATAGGTATGGTATAACCTATCACTACTATATACACATAGATAACATAGGTATGGTATAACCTATCACTACTATATACACATAGATAACATAGGTATGGTATAACCTATCACTACTATATACACATAGATAACATAGGTATGGTATAACCTATCACTACTATATACACATAGATAACATAGGTATGGTATAACCTATCACTACTATATACACATAGATAACATAGGTATGGTATAACCTATCACTACTATATACACATAGATAACATAGGTATGGTGTAACCTATCACTACTATATACACATAGATAACATAGGTATGGTGTAACCTATCACTACTATATACACATAGATAACATAGGTATGGTATAACCTATCACTACTATATACACATAGATAACATAGGTATGGTATAACGTGTCATTACTATACATACTTTATTTTATTAGGTTTTCCAACAAGGCTTTTCAAAACCCATTACATTAATAATAATAGATAATGAACTAAAATACAAAATCTAACTGATAAAATCTGAAATTCGATATCTAATTATAAAGTTTGTCTAATAATTTAGACTTTAAGGTGTTTTTAAAAACTTTCTTAACGACTTCAATTCTTTTAGTTCTAAATCCAATGAGTTCCAGATCTTCACGGCTCTATAATTAAATGTTCTTTGTCCAGATACACATAGATAACATAGGTATGGTATAACCTATCACTACTATATACACATAGATAACATAGGTAAGGTATAACCTATCACTACTATATACACATAGATAACATAGGTAAGGTATAACCTATCACTACTATTCACATAGATAACATAGGTATGGTATAACCTATCACTACTATATACACATAGATAACATAGGTAAGGTATAACCTATCACTACTATATACACATAGATAACATAGGTAAGGTATAACCTATCACTACTATATACACATAGATAACATAGGTAAGGTATAACCTATCACTACTATTCACATATAGAGAACATAGATATGGTATAACTACTAGAGTGGTTTTCATAAACCCGTGAAACAGAAACTATTAGTTAAAGTGTAATACAGTCGAACCTCTCCTCAACGCCCACCTCGGGACGAACTTTTGTGGCCGCTGTGAGGAGGTTTCAAAAACGAGTAAAAGTGTGGGCAGGATGGTGGCCGGAACAAAACACCCCTGGCCGTTACAGAGAGGTGGCAGTTGTGTAGAGGTGGCCGTTGTGAGTAGGTTTCATAAACGAGTAAACGTGTGGCCTGACCGTAACAGAGAGGTGGCCGTTAGTAGAGGTTCGACTGTAGTTATATGACAATACCAAAACAACTCAATGGAATTAGAGTGTACTAATGTGTTTTAGACTAATATCTGTTTCATGGGTTTATGAAAACCACTCTATACTATATTATATTATACTATACTATACTATACTATACTATACTATACTATACTATACTATACTATACTATACTATACTATACTATACTATACTATACTATACTATACTATACTATACTATACTATACTATACTATACTATACTATACTATACTATACTATACATATAGTAGTTATGGTATAACCTACTATTACCAGAGTGCTTTCACATGGCCCGTAAAAAAAAGATTTATACTTAGTGAGTAACAGTCCACACAGAACAAAAGAAAACAATGTAATTAGTGTCTACTACGTACTATTGGTTGTACTATTTTTCACGGGCAAAGTCAAATCACTCTATACACATAGACAACATAGGTATATAAGTTTGTTACTGCCTCGTGCTGTTAATAAAATCGAATTGTTTGATACTTTCTAGCGTGTGTAATCATCAACTACCTGAGTACTAAGCTTGTAAGTCAACGTTTGACTATCAATATATAAACCTGTCCCTTCACCCACATACTAATTAATCATTGTTTCCTCAGGGTATCAACATAAGTGTTACATGGAGTGGAAACACAATTTTCAATACTATAATCTCAGGTACGCAGCGATACCATGGGTAACCCAGTGCTATGTACTCAGCCATGCAATGAGTAACCCAGTGCTATGTACGCAGCCATGTAATGAGTATTCCAGTGCTATGTACGCAGCCATTCAATGAGTAACCCAGTGCTATGTACGCAGCCATGTAATGAGTATTCCAGTGCTATGTACGCAACCATGTAATGAGTATTCCAGTGCTATGTACGCAGCCATTCAATGAGTAACCCAGTGCTATGTACGCAGCCATGTAATGAGTATTCCAGTGCTATGTACGCAGCCATTCAATGAGTAACCCAGTGCTATGTACGCAGCCATGCAATGAGTAACCCAGTGCTATGTATGCAGCCATGTAATGAGTATTCCAGTGCTATGTACGCAGCCATTCAATGAGTAACCCAGTGCTATGTATGCAGCCATGTAATGAGTATTCCAGTGCTATGTACGCAGCCATGCAATGAGTAACCCAGTGCTATGTACGCAGCCATGCAATGAGTAACCCAGTGCTATGTATGCAGCCATGTAATGAGTATTCCAGTGCTATGTACGCAGCCATTCAATGAGTAACCCAGTGCTATGTATGCAGCCATGCAATGAGTAACCCAGTGCTATATACGCAGCCATGCAATGGCTAACCCAGTGCTATGTATGCATGCATCCATGCAATGGATAACCCAGTGCTATGTACGCAGCCATGCAATGAGTAACCCAGTGCTATATACGCAGCCATGCAATGGCTAACCCAGTGCTATGTATGCATGCATCCATGCAATGGATAACCCAGTGCTATGTACGCAGCCATTCAATGAGTAACCCAGTGCTATGCAGGGGGGGTTGGACACAGCTCGCGAAGCATCACGGGTCAAAATCAAAAATGTCTTCATTTGCACTTGGACTTCGTCGCACCAAAGTGGAAGGTAAACATGTCTCTCCAGTAAACGAAAAAATTTTTTTTTTTGAATGTGTCAGTTGCATTTCTGATATTTCAATTTATTAAATGGTTCCCCAGGTTCAATGTCGTACTGTCATAAAACCTAATCATCTAGAAATGTAAATGTTTTCTCGGAATTTCACCAAAAAGACAACTTGCCGACGAAAAATGTTAGCTTGGCGGCGAAGTTTTCAAATATTTAAGCTTAATACCCGGAGTTTTGCAATAGTTTAGCAGTATTCAGTGTATTCTTTATGTTAAAGGTTAGTGAAAGTTCTATTTTACAAGAAGTAGTAGGATTTTTACATCGCTAACAAGTAGGAAAACTCGTGTAATTTTGCCCGAAAGCAAACAAAGAAACAATGTTCACACGAAAATGACCGTCGTTTTTTAGAGGAAACAACAATTAACGTTCTCAAATCAATCTGAAACGACATTCCAGCAAAGTATCTACGTTCAAACGAAACTATTTATTCACTACAGATTAATGAAAAATACCTATGAAATTCGATGAAACTCTATTTTTGCGAGACCAGTCAGTCGTAAAAAAGACGTTAATTTAATATTTGAAAGTCTCAGCTTTTTAATACACTGTAAGTACGAATAATGCTGGTCAAAAACAATTTGACTTTGTTTATCAGAGTATATGCCCAGAAGAAAATTTGATAACTATAATAGTATTGTTCAGTTCATGTAGAATTTGTGATAGTGTAAACTGAAAATAAATAAATAAGCAAAATTTAATAAATAAATGAACAAATGAATGAATATAATAATAATAATGTTGATAATAAGTGAATCAATAAATCAATCAACTAAAAGGAAGAGAGATCAAGAATTACAAGTGATAAAAAAATAAGAGTATAAATAATATAATCCTTTTATCCCAATCCATTAATAAAATCAACAACAGGCTGTCATTTATTTCATGTTTCACTAAAACACAACTCCAAATTAAAAACAATTTATTGGACTGCATCAACCTAAAGGGACCTCTTGACTTTTCATAATTTTAGTGTTTGTTTTTAACCATTTGAGCTCATTTTTCAATATTTTCTGCTCATTTCACTCTTACTAACCAGAGATTGACAGTGTTTTGGTCTGCAAGCTATGGGGTCTCATATCAGGAGTTTTCAGCTTTTCATGTAGGGATGGTCAAACATACCGCTACATTTTGCCATTCAAAAGGTACTTTTGTATCACGCAGCCGATTAATATTTAAGGAATGGTCAAAGCTTAGTGTGCGTCCATCGAGTTATGGATGCATGCGGGAATTTGGGAGAGCACGAGAGAAGCATAAGAGTTGCTCAAGGCGTAGCCGAGAGCATCTCTAGCTTCACAAGTGCTCTCCCAAATTCCCGCTGCATCCATAACTCGATGGACGCACAGCTAAAGCGTTGACCATTTCTTTTATAACATAGTCACTGCAAATTCAAATAACACAATTTGATTTTCCGATTGATTTCAGAGCACGCACTATGACAATAACTTGAGCATGTGTCCGTAGCCGTAGCGTGTGTCCGTGAGCTTACGGACACATGCTAACCAACCAATCAGAGCGCATGTTATATCATACCTATGTTATAATACAGTATGGTGATAAAAAAGATCAATTCAAAACAAAACAAAAAAACTAATTGTACTAAAATTCAACTAATATAATGTACTAATGAGAATTTGCAGGTTAACTAGCTTGTTTGGACTTAATCAGTGTACATAAATTAAAACAAGAGTGTAAAATGAAAATTGAATACTGTGTAATATTATTTTATTAAGTTATAAATTAAATGTCAGTCAAAATGAGAATAATAGTGAAACCATTCTTAAAGAAGCAGCACAAGTGCATTTTGTTCAGTGACAAATCTATACATTTCCATTTTTATGGTCTTGTCACTCTCTTTCAGTGAACTGGCATCCTAAGAACAGGAATGTATAGTATTTATCCAGCTACCGTACATACATTGTACCTAAAAGGAAAAATGATAAAGAATCAAATTATGATAAACTGACAATAACAATCACAATACAATAACAATGGGCCAACTACAATAATTTACTCATCTATAATTTACTATAATAAAATTATATTATAAAGCTTGATAATGAAAATAATAATGAAATCCCCTATCAATTTATTATAATTTTAATACAGTGACAGTGACAATCAAAACATTGGTATTTTTCCAACTACATTTTTTACTTCATTGTTGGAGATTTCTACAATTTCTACATGCACCTAAATAATTGTATTATCTTCAGACATGAATGTAAAATGTAATTATTAGCATAGCTTGGCGGTTTTTAGGAGGAGGAGGGGGAAGGGGAAGGGACGAAACCGCCAAGCTATGCAGGCTATTATTACAGATAAACTCAAGTAACTCTATTGACTATACAGGACATAATTATTGAAATTTTGGATTTGTATTGATGTTTGAATATATTGTAATCAGTACAAAAGAAATCAGACTCTATTGTGTATGGGACAAATTCGAAAATATTAGTGATTTATATTGATGTTTGAAAGCTCCAACAGTTGGAGCCTTCTTTACTTCATTGTAAAGTAAGTTCCAGTCACTAGTGGCCATCAATTTGAAGGATCTCTTGCCAGAATTATACTTTGTAGTGCTGTTGAACAACTTACTGTTGACTATGGATTGTTATGAAAACAATACAAAAACAACATAAATTAACTTCTCATATCTCAAAAGTAGAGGGGAGCCATGGGGAGCCATAACATCAATGCAAAGCAAATTTATCATTTTATCTGTATTGTTAACATCAAGATTTTCGATCTTTCTGGACAGTTAAAAAGTTTAAAATAACTACACCAGGTCAGAAATGGTGAAATGCAGAGTCAGAACTGAAATAAGATTTTGATCGACACGTTCAGACACAAAACAGCAACAAAAAGCTACGAAAACAACATATGACTTGCAAAGCAACACAAACTCTGTACTGCTAAGATATTAGGAGCTTAGCGGTTATAAAACGTACAAAATAAAGCTCTTTCGTACTCACCTTCGTCCGCCATCTTTGCTTTTACCTCTTCCCGCCAAATATGAAATCGCGTAATGTGATTGGTCAAATAAAACAACCATGATGCTTTTCGGACCGTGTCCAACCCCCCCTGGTGCTATGTATGCAGCCATGCAATGAGTAACCCAGTGCTATGTACGCAGCCATGCAATGAGTAACCCAGTGCTATGTGCGCAGCCATGCAATGAGTAACCCAGTGCTATGTATGCAGCCATGCAATGGATAACCCAGTGCTATGTACGCAGCCATGCAATGGCTAACCCAGTGCTATATACGCAGCCATGCAATGAGTAACCCAGTGCTATGTACGCAGCCATGCAATGGATAACCCAGTGCTATGTATGCAGCCATGAAATGAGTAACCCAGTGCTATGTACGCAGACATGCAATGAGTAACCCAGTGCTATGTATGCATCCATGCAATGGCTAACCCAGTGCTATGTACGCAGCCATGCCATGGGTAACCCCGTACTATGTATGCAGCCATGCAATGAGTAACCCAGTGCTATGTATGCAGCCATGCAATGAGTAACTCAGTGCTATGTATGCGCATCCATGCAATGGCTAACCCAGTGCTATGTACGCAGCCATGCCATGGGTAACCCCGTACTATGTACGCAGCCATGCAACGAGTAACCCAGTGCTATATACGCAGCCATGCAATGGCTAACCCAGTGCTATATACGCAGCCATGCAATGGCTAACCCAGTGCTATATACGCAGCCATGCAATGAGTAACCCAGTGCTATGTACGCAGCCATGCAATGGATAACCCAGTGCTATGTATGCAGCCATGAAATGAGTAACCCAGTGCTATGTACGCAGACATGCAATGAGTAACCCAGTGCTATGTATGCATCCATGCAATGGCTAACCCAGTGCTATGTACGCAGCCATGCCATGGGTAACCCCGTACTATGTATGCAGCCATGCAATGAGTAACCCAGTGCTATGTATGCAGCCATGCAATGAGTAACTCAGTGCTATGTATGCGCATCCATGCAATGGCTAACCCAGTGCTATGTACGCAGCCATGCCATGGGTAACCCCGTACTATGTACGCAGCCATGCAACGAGTAACCCAGTGCTATATACGCAGCCATGCAATGGCTAACCCAGTGCTATATACGCAGCCATGCAATGGCTAACCCAGTGCTATATACGCAGCCATGCAATGGCTAACCCAGTGCTATATACGCATGGATAACCCAGTGCTATGTAAGCAGCCATGCAATGAGTAACCCAGTGCTATATACGCAGCCATGCAATGGCTAACACAGTGCTATGTATGCATCCATGCATGGATAACCCAGTGCTATGTACGCAGCCATGCCATGGGTAACCCCGTACTATGTATGCAGCCATGCAATGAGTAACCCAGTGCTATGTATGCAGCCATGCAATGAGTAACTCAGTGCTATGTATGCGCATCCATGCAATGGCTAACCCAGTGCTATGTACGCAGCCATGCCATGGGTAACCCCGTACTATGTACGCAGCCATGCAACGAGTAACCCAGTGCTATATACGCAGCCATGCAATGGCTAACCCAGTGCTATATACGCAGCCATGCAATGGCTAACCCAGTGCTATATACGCAGCCATGCAATGGCTAACCCAGTGTTATATACGCATGGATAACCCAGTGCTATGTAAGCAGCCATTCAATGAGTAACCCAGTGCTATATACGCAGCCATGCAATGGCTAACACAGTGCTATGTATGCATCCATGCATGGATAACCCAGTGCTATGTACGCAGCCATACAATGGCTAACCCAGTGCTATATACGCAGCCATGCAATGAGTAACCCAGTGCTATGTACGCAGCCATGCAATGGATAACCCAGTGCTATGTATGCAGCCATGCAATGAGTAACTCAGTGCTATGTATGCAGCCATTTAATGAGTAACCCAGTGCTATATACGCAGCCATGCCATGTGAAACCGAAACCATTGAAATCCACCGGAAAGAGTGAGTAGTTGTTGAGTACATTTGCTTGATTTTCTCTAGTGAAAACCCCGCCTGCCTTCTGCTTTAGTATCCCACTGGCGCATAACATACGAGCTTGTCTTCAGTTAACTGACGTTGCCTTCAAGCCTCGGCACCATGGCGCATGTCTATCGCTAACATTGAAAGCTTTAACATTTCACAAAACATTCAAGCTGGGATGTATATATAGAACACAGAGAGAGACTGGTTCCTTCTTAAGAGACTGGTACCAAGTTCGTATGGTCAATGTGGCTGCTAAATTGAAGTGGGAATCTAAGTACGGGAATTCCGATTGGGTAGAAGTTCTTGGTAATGGAAAGGAGCAGGCAAAGGTATGGCATAATATAGCACTCTTACACGTTGTGCATTATTATTATAATACCATGATCACCTCGGTTTTCATTGTTCCACGAGGGACATTTAACATCCCTCGCGAAAGCTCTAAGTCAAGTATCGCTCATGAATAGTAATGAGGGAAATAGTAATGAGGGAAATTTAGACTAAATTTCCCTCATGACTATTCATCAGAGTCTAACAATCACCGGGACCTTGGACAGAGCAGAGGAAACACTACTCTGTCCGTTTTAACCTGAAAGCAGGCTCTACTCCATGTTGCCTTGCGCCCTGTCCCTATTATGCCTTGTGTCCTGTCCCTACTATGCCTTGTGTCCTGTCCCTATTATGCCTTGTGTCCTGTCCCTATTATGCCTTGTGTCCTGTCCCTATTGTCTCTTCTGCCCTGTCCCTATTATGCTCTGTCCCTATTGTCTCTTCTGCCCTGTCCCTATTTTCCATTGAGCCTTGTTGCTATTATCAATTGTGCCTATTTGCCCTTGCGCCCTATCCCCATTTTCTCATGTGCCCCTATTGTTTCTTTAGCATATTTATCAATTATTTCTAATAAACGATTGCAGACCATGAAACATGAGGTCGTTGAGCCTGCTTTAAAATGTGCCTGTACTAAACCTAGAAAGTGCATGTGTTGTAACACTGTATGGCACAATAAAACCAAAGGTGAGATCACTTTAACACTAGCCCTCCCACTTGGAAGTGATTAGATTAGCTAATATATTGTGTTTAGAATTGTATTCCATATGCATGCTACGCACATTTTAACGAACCCTTTTCTCATCAATCAGGCGTGGTAAACAAGTCTTAATTCTTACTTATCTATCAATTCTATATTTAAACAATTATAGCTCCTGTGTACTATCATCCAATAATATTGTTTCTTTTTCCAGTGTGTGGCAGGATTCTTACTTCGAAGAAAGGAAAGGTCAGTAACAATTAAATATTAACTTGAAGCTAAGGGGTTTCCTGCGGTAAGGGTTGGGCTTCAGTCTTCTATCTTACGACACATACACATGGACGGACCTTGAGAGAGACGGACTGGGGAGAGTAGAGAGAAGTGTTAGGGAGAATCACACTGCAGTCAAAAAATGTCTACGAATTCAAAAACCACTAGCAAAATGTGCTACATAGTTCTTTCGAACTTTCTAAAACATTTTTTTGCAATATAATGCTTGTGTTAGGTGTAGGATATCGCCGGGCAGTACATGCTTATCATTTTGTACAACAAAAAAAGTTAATGTGATTGCTCGAACGTTCTTACTGTTAGTGTTGTCAAGTTTGAAAGCGAGCGTACGTTTTGTAAAGAAAATTCAGAATTATAAACAAGAAGTAAATGCAAAAAGACCTAACAGTGAAAACTGAACCTTATATGTAAGAGATAAATACCGAGAACGGAGGCAATAAGCCATATAAATCCCGAGGGCCGTAGGCCCAAGGGATTTATAGGCTTATTGCCGACGTTCGAGGTATTTATCTGACTTAGTTTAAATTTGACAAGGTTTTCGCACGAAGCAATCTGAGGCATTTTCTGGTATTTTTTGGAGTGTTATTTAGCATGAATACTATATGAATAGCATGAAGAATAGCATTTCAGTGCTCATTATGAATTCACCGGGATGTATTCATATACAACCCAGGGCTGTATATGGATACATCCCGGTAAATTCATAATGAGCAATTCAATTCAATTCTATTGTTTAGCCGGTCAATACCGGAGATAAAGCCCTATGAATAACAAAGAAAACCGTGTCAAATTTAAACTAATACCAGAAAATGCCTCAGATTGCTTCGTGCGAAAACCTTGTCAAATTTAAACTAAGTCAGATAAATACCTCGAACGTCGGCAATAAGCCTATAAATCCCTTGGGCCTACGGCCCTCGGGATTTATATGGCTTATTGCCTCCGTTCTCGGTATTTATCTCTTACTTAGTTTAAATTTGACACGGTTTTCTTTGTTATTCATAGGGCTTTATATCCGGTATTGACCGGTTGAACAATAGAATAGAATTGAATTGCTCATTATGAATTCACCGGGATGTATCCATATACAGCCCTGGGTTGTATATGAATACATCCCGGTGAATTCATAATGAGCACTCAGATTGCTTCGTGCGCGAAACCTTGTCAAATTTAAACTAAGTCAGATAAATACCTCGAACGTCGGCAATAAGCCTATAAATCCCGAGGGCCTATGGCCCTCGGGATTTATATGGCTTATTGCCTCCGTTCTCGGTATTTATCTCTTACTTTTTTGGAGTGTTATTTAGCATGAATACTATATGAATAGCATGAAGAATAGCATTTCAGTGCTCATTATGAATTCACCGGGATGTATTCATATACAACCCAGGGCTGTATATGGATACATCCCGGTGAATTCATAATGAGCAATTCAATTCAATTCTATTGTTTAGCCGGTCAATACCGGAGATAAAGCCCTATGAATAACAAAGAAAACCGTGTCAAATTTAAACTAATACCAGAAAATGCCTCAGATTGCTTCGTGCGAAAACCTTGTCAAATTTAAACTAAGTCAGATAAATACCTCGAACGTCGGCAATAAGCCTATAAATCCCTTGGGCCTACGGCCCTCGGGATTTATATGGCTTATTGCCTCCGTTCTCGGTATTTATCTCTTACTTAGTTTAAATTTGACACGGTTTTCTTTGTTATTCATAGGGCTTTATATCCGGTATTGACCGGTTGAACAATAGAATAGAATTGAATTGCTCATTATGAATTCACCGGGATGTATCCATATACAGCCCTGGGTTGTATATGAATACATCCCGGTGAATTCATAATGAGCACTCAGATTGCTTCGTGCGAAAACCTTGTCAAATTTAAACTAAGTCAGATAAATACCTCGAACGTCGGCAATAAGCCTATAAATCCCGAGGGCCTATGGCCCTCGGGATTTATATGGCTTATTGCCTCCGTTCTCGGTATTTATCTCTTACTTTTTTGGAGTGTTATTTAGCATGAATACTATATGAATAGCATGAAGAATAGCATTTCAGTGCTCATTATGAATTCACCGGGATGTATTCATATACAACCCAGGGCTGTATATGGATACATCCCGGTGAATTCATAATGAGCAATTCAATTCAATTCTATTGTTTAGCCGGTCAATACCGGAGATAAAGCCCTATGAATAACAAAGAAAACCGTGTCAAATTTAAACTAATACCCCGTTCACACCAAGGCTTAAACATGTTTTAAAGTGGTTTAACTAAACAGGTTTAGGAAATTATCTACAAACGCCATGCAACCTCTAGAACAAAACTGCTGGTAAACTGTCCTTTGTGTTGCATAGTATAAATACCAGGTAGTTTGATTCTCGTGAAATTAGATGCCCTCGAATTAGAGAAGCAAGAAAAACTCAGTTTAACTAAACAAGGTTTGGTGTGAATGGGGTATTAGTGTACTTACGCCCTTATATATCACGAAACACTGTGGTTAATTACTCGGGCTTCCTGTGGAAAGCCCGAGTCTAAAAATACAGACGGTTTTTCTTCGTCATGTTTCTACGCCAAATCTGCACGTGGTCACCATAGCGCATGCGTGTTTACCGCTGTCGGTACTAAATCACGGAGCCATGCTAATCTTCTCTGTATCGTTCCAATTTTGTGGTCAGCAGCTTATCAACGAAATTCAAGATGGCGGACGTACGTAACGATAAATCAAATCACCAGCATTCAAAAATGATTTTGCCGTGCTCCCTTGCTCGAGCCAGTCGAGTTGTTCATTAATACTGCTTAGTAAATATGCAGATATCCTAGAGAATACTTTTTGGCCTTGCAATTCTGTCTGAAAGTGTATTTTTAACAGATGTCTGTGGCTTAGTAAGAACTCGATCGTAATTTTATTGAGTTTGTGAAATCGTTTCTTGCAAGGTAGTCGAAATGTGCTGCGCCGGCTGTCTGCAGCTAGCAGCTAGCAGTGTCAGTGTTGAAGCTAATTACGCATGCATGCTCTACTGAGTCACGCAACGAGTGACTTTTTGTGCAAGTAATAGGCTAAAACTACTTCTGTATGATGATACAAATAAGCTATTAGGTTTCACATTTAAAATCTATCAAAACAGCTTTATTACCGCCGATTCTGATGAAACGCGACCACCTAGACTTTTAGGATTTGTACATTGCTTTAGGCGGAATTAGAAAAGCTCTAACATGCTAGAATAACTTTTGGTTTATTCTTGTAGGAAATGGCTAATAAACGATACAATTGAATTATTGAGCGACAACTATTCATGCATGCTTCGATGATTCACGTCCACCTAATGCAAAGTACAAACCATCAAATCAAAGTCTAGGTGGTCGCGTTTTATCGGAATCGGCAGTAAGAAGCCCGAGTTCACGCTAGTAGAGCGTCTAGTTTCTATTACCACAGTATAAGCTCATATCGACACGTATGTTTGTTATTTGTTTAAGAAGCCGATAAACAATCATGAAATGCTTTCTCTCTCGGCAGGGAATATGGCTTGGCCTCTACGTCAACAACAACAAAAACTTTAGAGTTTATACACCAGGTATGCGCGAATCGATTGATGGAGAGAGGCATGCATGTAATGATGTACAGAATATTGCAGATGACGTGGTGTTTAACTCATTATATTTCTTGCCGCAGTTGCTCGCCGTTTTACAATGGTTTGTGGTGCTCCACAAATCAACAACGTTACAGCATCAATTTGCCTTGAGCTCAATAAAATTCAGCAGGCCCATTCAACACTAGAGGGTTGCATACTAGCACACGTCACCTTCAAAACTGTTCATCTCCATCAAGACCTTGGTTGTTTTACGTTGAAATACCACAAAATTGACGAGCACACGAAGAGCGATGCGCTGATAAGATTCTTGGCTCCGAATCCTCATAAGTTTCGCATAGGATTTCTGTAATAAATTATGTTAGAATAATTAAATCCCAACGGCTTTCTTAAAAATCTGCACGCTCGTAGATACCATATTATAAATCAATTAGTCAACGAGCGTCCATGCGCCCATTGCGTTATAGACGCACAAGAGAAAATATAAAGAACTCTTAACAAGCGTAAGAGTGACACGAGGCGTGAAAAAAATGAAGACTATATACACGATGGAAATGCGTTGCTAGGAATGGAACAATAAGAGAATACAAAATATTCGTGTATACACGAAACCTAAACGAACTTAACAGAAATAGAGCACGCTAGCTGTAGAAAAACTAAAGCGCGAGCTAAAGAACCGAGGACTACGCATGTACAAATTAAACCAATATAAAGGACATAAGACAAATTGATAAGTAAGTAACAAAATAAGAAAGAATAAAATAGAGAACTACATAATGTCTTGGATTATTGGCTCATAACTAGGTGGGATTGTTCTACCGCTGTGTCTATTAAATATGACGTTATTGTTTTTTGCTATGAGGCAAGCCTCAGTCCACTTTCTTTGATGCCATCTATGCTCATTAGCCAAGATCTTGGTGGCTTTCCATGCAACCATGCAATAATAATAATGCAACATTGTGGTCATTCGTGTTACAATGTTAAGTAGATTTCTGAAATATTCTGAATTAGTGATAAGATAGATAGATAGATAGATAGATAGATAGATAGATAGATAGATAGATAGATAGATAGATAGATAGATAGATAGATAGATAGATAGATAGATAGATAGATAGATAGATAGATAGATAGATAGATAGATAGATAGATAGATAGATAGATAGATAGATAGATAGATAGATAGATAGATAGATAGATAGATAGATAGATAGATAGATAGATAGATAGATAGATAGATAGATAGATAGATAGATAGACTTTATTGAAAGTGTCAGGTTATTAAGAGCTAGTGGATGCCAGTAAGGTCGAGACTAATTCTTCAACTCAAAAAATTCGAATTTAATTTTCTTTCACCATATCATTCCTTTCGATGACCTATTTTAGGGAAAAATACTAAAAAGTTCCAGCGATTTTTATTTTAGGAGAAATTTCCAGTTTTTAAAAACCCGTCTGTCGACCGAAAATTTTCGGCTAAATAATAAGCCAAATTTGAACAGTCGGTGTGTGTTCGTCTCTAGCTCTACAACAATGACATTCAGTACACTGAATAAACGTTTCATGGTCTTTTCTACTGCATAATTTATTTTTCTGTAACTTCTGTAGTTGTTTTTCAAATTTGATTTTAAAAAGGTATACTGAGCGCCATGAACGGAACGTTGAAATATAGGCAATGTTTGAGATACGAAAAAGGAATCTGGTACATCAATTTTTGAAGAAAACGCCATGTCCCAGGAAAGCTTCACGTTTGCTCTTTCAGTTTAGAAAGTTTCAAGCTTGGGAATTCAATGTAGCATTTTTGAGAAATAAAACTATTAGGCTTGGGGCTGCCAAAATTAGCATAATTTTCGTCCTGTGGCGGACATTTTTGTCGTCAAAACACAAAACTTAATTCCAAAACACGACTATCTTGCACTTTTAGTTGATCGCTGCCAACTGATAACAATCTTGGAGTTAATAAGAGTTATTTTCAACCATATTTGAGCTATTTCAGCCACATAAGCTCCTAAAATAGTGACAATTAGCATATTCATTGATCAAATATAAACACCGTTTCCGAAAATTGTGGTTCTTCACTCTTTGCTCCAAATAAGATTTACAAACAATTGCACTGATTTCTAGTTCAAACTGGCGCTTTATCATGAAGAGTTCGGATATTTTGACACGATGCTCCACTTTGTTGACAAGCCAATTATGTAACGCAATGTAGCTGCTGCAAGTCACGCTACTGCCCTTCGAATAAAATTTTTGCGGCATGAAATAATAGTTTTAATCATAAAATATAATACTAAACAGAATTCATACTTGCTTGAATGGGTGGAATTTCGTATAAACGTTGATTAAACAAAATTCGTATTTTGTTGTTATCTGATCGACAATCTATGCTAATTTTAACTTTTGCGAGAGTTTATTTACGACTCTCGAAACACAAACATTGTTGAAAATCATTCCTATTGACTCGAACATTGTTTTCCATCAGCAGCAATCAACTAAAAATGCAAGATAGCCGTGTTTTGGCGTTAGGTTTTGTGTTTGGATGACAAAAATGTCCGCCACAGGACGAAACTTATGCTAATTTTGGCAGTCCCAAGCATAATAGTTTTATTTCTCAAAAATGCTACATTGAATTCCCAAGCTTGAAACTTTCTAAACTGATAGAGCAAACGTGAATCTTTCCTGGGGCATGGCGTTTTCTTCAAAAATTGATGTACCAGATTCCTTTTTCGTACCTCAAACATTGCCTATATTTCAACGTTCCGTTCATGGCGCTCAGTATACCTTTTTAAAACCAAATTTGAAAAATAACTACAGAAGTTACAGAACAATAAATTACACAGTAGAAAAGACCAAGAAACGTTTATTAAGTGTGCTTAATGTCATTGTTGTAGTTCTAGAGGTGAACACACACCGACTGTTCAAAGTTGGCTTATAATTTAGCCAAAAAAATTAAGTAGACAGACGGGTTTAAAAACTGGAAATTTCTCCTAAAATAAAAATCGCTGGAACTTTTTAGTATTTTTCCCTAAAATAGGTCATCGAAAGGAATGATATGGCGAAATAAAATTAAATTCGAATTTTTTGAGTTGAAGAATTAGTCTCGACCTTACTGGCATCCACTCTTAAGCTAAAACTAAGCTAATTGGGGACACTATAAAATAATGATAATTATATATAAGAAACTTAACAAGAATAATGAGGGATAACAATCACGTGCACATCACTTGAATTGGCCATTGCAAAAAAGAGCAGGGGACTGGGACCAAGTCCGTAAAACTACTTCAATAAGAAACTAGCAAAAATGGGCATCATTTTCTGACAGAGCAGATCAAACTTAGCTAATCTGGAAAGTTTGGTGAACTTTGGCTTAATATTGACGATGCTAGAGGGCATCAAAGATGTACATTTTCCCATACAAACTCTGTATTTTTTTTGCGTTGTCTACCCAAACCATACATTCACTGTAAAATGTCAAAATTTCAAAAGTTTATACTTCCGACAGAATTCACTCAAATCACATCAAACTTTGCACATATGACAATTTCAACATGTTGTTTCATGTCATCAACTTAATTTCGTAATTACATTAATTCTAATAAACTCGTTCCCAGTCCCCTGCTCTTTTTTGTAATGGGCAATTGAAACATGTAGTTTCCAGTATACTGCAAGCGAAATCAAAGCCATATTCGCTGAAATTCAAAGTATATAATTCCCAACAGGTCTGTATCTATAAACAAATGGTCTGATCCGGCAGTTGCATGTTTACGCGCACATTTGGAAGGTCTAATAAGCAGATTATCGACATTTTGAAGGGCTATGTTTATTTGATTTCTTTGGCACATGTATATACGGTTGGATTACAATATCATGTCACACGTTCTGAAACTGTAAACAATTATAAACGCATTCAGATCACCCAGATCGTGATGTATTTTAACTCACATTGAGTTGTTAAACCAAATAAACTGCTTTGAATCTACATTAAGTGAAACTTTAATCTTGTTCTAAAGTTGATGTATATACTAAGTGTTCAGTTGAAGAAATGGTTGTTCATGTTATCAGACAATTGCTCTGTAGAAAGGTTCGTACAATCTCTACTGTTCCATTTAATTTGTATTCAATATAGTGCGCAATACTAGATATAATCACTTTCTTCTATATATTTCATTCATTGTTGAATTATTTGCATCATGTGCATGTTAACGTGCCACAATTATGATGACGATCATAATCAGTTGTTACCACAAGACTCTCCGACTTTTAGTGGAATAAGTTATAATCTCATTAGCACCTGCTAATAATCTTTTTCGACTTCATCTTGGGTGATCTTCAAGTAAAAACGTTGAAACAATATATATTAGAAATGAGGAACGAGTTATCTAATACGATAAGATAAACCGTGTAAGCACACTGCAAAGTTTTCTTCCACAAATTCGTTTTCATCCTGAAGCTTTCAGCATTTCAGATGTTTCTAACATCGTCCTTTTGGCAATCGTATTGCTGACAGTGTCACGCCTTGCATGTTCACCACTCGACAAATTGAAAACCTATAAGCACAACAAAAACTTAGTATACATAATCATGACCTACCAAAAGAAACGTGTGATTCACATTTAGCATTTTTTCTTGCAGTGAGCAGTTGTTGGAATTAGTTCCTGTTGGTAAATAGACTGTGAACACTCCCCCTTTTCCCTCCAGATTCACTCGAACGATAGAAAAACAATCACGGAGGCGCGGGGATTTATCGACTATTCAAACTACCCCTTCTGTTTGTTTTGCATGTGAATGATCTACCAGAAGTAGTTAATCACTGTAGTGTGCTTATGTATGCGGATGACACAGTTTTGTTTTACTCTGCAAAAAATGTGATGGAGATTCAAGAGAGACTGAATGCCGAACTGGACAAAATTGGGACGTGGCTTCACGACAACAGTTTGTTTCTGAATGTTTCAAAAACTGTGTCTATGTTATTTGGAACCAGTGCAAAGCTCTCCAGCATAGAAGAATTTAGCATAAGGGCAATTGGTCATGCCATTAAACGTGTTTATGAATACAAATACCTTGGAGTTGTCTTTGACGAACGTATTTCTTGGAATGCGCATGTGAAGTATGTCTTGTCAAGAGCTGGTAAACGGTTAGGGATGCTTGGACGTATAAGAAAGAACATTACAAAGAACATTACAAGTTATTGTGCCAACAGTATTTATATATCTTTTATTCGTCCAATAATTGACTACTGTGACACAATATGGAACGGTTGCGGCGAAACAAATAGTGCCACCCTAGAAAGATTGCAACGGAGAGCAGCAAGGATTGTAACGAAACTATCAGACAGTGATCATGCTATGGACAGTGTAAAATGGAACGTCTTACAGAACAGAAGGAACATGCATATTTATAATTTAGTTAATAAATGTATAAATAAGAGATGCCCACAATTTTTTCATAATTATTTTACTTTTAACAAGAACATAACAGATCGTACGACAAGGCAAAGTAATCTCTTACATTTACCAAAAGTAAGAACTGAAGTTGCTAAGCGTTCCTTTTATTACAATGGTTGTATCGTTTTTAATAGTATTAAGTCGTAAATTTTGATATTATCCTTATTCTAGTTATTCGTCTTTTTACATAGTTTTTTTTATAGTTCTAATAATTGTAAATATATTTTCTAGTTAGAAATATTTCAATATATATATTAATAGTTATAGTATTTTATATTTATATTTATATATTAATTAGGGCTCCCATTGATAGCAGTACGTTTTGTTACTGAAGGGAATACCCTGTTTAAATAAAGGTTTTCATTTCATTTCAACCTACTTTTCCCACGGGAGATGATTTAATGAGATGCAAGAGTATATAAAGAGAAACCTTTAGTGAGTCATTCACAATTGCCCAAACTGAAGAGACCCAAGCTAGTGTTCTTTCTTCATGCAATTTTGAAATGTTTCAACGACCGGCCTTTCCTGCAAGAACTCCTGTGGTTCAACCTGCTCCTGTGGTTCAACCCGCTCCTCCAGTTCCTGTAGTTCAACCTGCTCCTCCAGTCCCTGTGGCTCAACCTCAAGGAGCTGGCCCGGCAGTAATCCAGCAAGCACAGCCACAAGCTCAAGGAGGACTCGAGGTATTGCAGGTCGATATGTATGTGTTTATTTTGTTGTCCCTCCGATACGAGAGAGGGGATTTGTGGTTTACTGTACACACGTGTTCGCTGTGAACTGGGATATGTTTTTCATATGTTCTCTTTTGCCGACTGGGTGCGGCCCTAAAGTATGTGATATACGTCGTGTTTGGCTGTGAACTGGAATGTGTTTCAGTAAATTCATGCTGAATGAGTTCGGCACTAGTATACGAGATATACGTTTGTTTGGCTGCGAACTGGAATGTGTTTCAGTTAAATTCATGCTGAATGAGTTCGGCACTAGTATACAAGATATACGTTTGTTTGGCTGCGAACTGGAATGTGTTTCAGTTAAAGTCATGCTGAATGAGTTCGGCATTAGTGTACCAGATATACGGTTGTTTGGCTGCGAACTGGAATGTGTTTCAGTTAAATTCATGCTGAATGAGTTCGGCACTAGTATACAAGATATACGTTTGTTTGGCTGCGAACTGGAATGTGTTTCAGTTAAATTCATGCTGAATGAGTTCGGCACTAGTATACAAGATATACGTTTGTTTGGCTGCGAACTGGAATGTGTTTCAGTTAAATTCATGCTGAATGAGTTCGGCACTAGTATACGAGATATACGTTTGTTTGGCTGCGAACTGGAATGTGTTTCAGTTAAATTCATGCTGAATGAGTTCGGCACTAGTATACAAGATATACGTTTGTTTGGCTGCGAACTGGAATGTGTTTCAGTTAAATTCATGCTGAATGAGTTCGGCACTAGTATACAAGATATACGTTTGTTTGGCTGCGAACTGGAATGTGTTTCAGTTAAATTCATGCTGAATGAGTTCGGCAATAGTGTACAAGATATACGTTTGTTTGGCTGCGAACTGGAATGTGTTTCAGTTAAATTCATGCTGAATGAGTTCGGCACTTCAGTATACGAGAAATACGTTTGTTTGGCTGCGAACTGGAATGTGTTTCAGTTAAATTCATGCTGAATGAGTTCGGCATTAGTGTACCAGATATACGGTTGTTTGGCTGCGAACTGGAATGTGTTTCAGTTAAATTCATGCTGAATGAGTTCGGCACTAGTATACGAGATATACGTTTGTTTGGCTGCGAACTGGAATGTGTTTCAGTTAAATTCATGCTGAATGAGTTCGGCAATAGTGTACAAGATATACGTTTGTTTGGCTGCGAACTGGAATGTGTTTCAGTTAAATTCATGCTGAATGAGTTCGGCACTTCAGTATACGAGAAATACGTTTGTTTGGCTGCGAACTGGAATGTGTTTCAGTTAAAGTCATGCTGAATGAGTTCGGCATTAGTGTACAAGATATACGTTTGTTTGGTATGGCACGCCGTTGAGGACAAAAGTATGTCGAGAAATCTTAGTTGAGAATTGTTTATCATAGGTTGAGAAATTCGAGATATTTTATTCGTGTGTCGAGATATTTTATTCGTGTGTCGAGATTTTTTATTCGTGTCGAGATTTTTTTTTCGTAGGTCGAGATTTTTTTTTTTCGTAGGTCGAGATTTTTTTTCGTTGGTCGAGATTTTTTATTTCATTGGTCGAGATTTTTTATTTCATATGTCGAGAATTTTTTTGTTATAGGTTGAGTATACCACTGCACGCTTGAAAGAGTTTGCACGCATGCGCATTCTTGCTACTAGACATGGCGGACGATCGCGAGAAGTCCGAGTGGGAGTAGCCTCCTAAAGCAGACCCGTGTCCAGGCTTCCGTTTTACTTCGCCAGACCACTAGCTAGGTCTGCTCAGATGAGCGATACATTCCATTCCAATTGTTTGACGCACCATTGAACTAGCCAATGAAATCACTCGTATTATCAGTGCCAAAACTGTTCCCACGGCCTTGAGTTATTTTTAGAGATATCGTGTTGCAAAGCTCTAGCTTGTTTTTAAAAATTCATAATCTGATCAATGATGTTTAAACCCGGTTAAATGACCACAGATAATGATATAAACACTACAAAGAAAATCATCAACGAGGACTTGTGCTTTATTTGTGCCAAAAGTGAGTCAAAGGAGAGGAAAACCCGGAAATATTCTGACGAACGAAAGTTAATTTACTGGCACTCTTGTCCCGTACTTTGGATATCAACATACAAGAATATTTTGAATACGGTAACTCTTTTTTGTCTGTCTGCAGAAGTTTCTTTGCTAAAGTGAATAAATGACCAGAATCGTGTGTACCGTTGTCATAGATCAGTTTCAATGCTTGATATATCAGTAATGACTTTCCATGACCAGTCGGAAGTTGACGAACAAATCCTTTTGTTCAAAATAAATCGCTCGGATCGATTGACTTTTGCTGGTGGATATTCAACTGTTGAATTTTGAAAACATCACATCGCTAGCTTGAAAACACTCTTCAAACTCCAGTACGAACTGTCAGTTCACGTGATGTTTGTTCGTGGAAGTCCATAGCATAGAGGTCAAAGTCCGCACCACCACAGATTTAAGAGGTTCGTTCTGATTGGCTAATCCACTGGAAAGGAATGTATCGCTCATCTGAGCAGACCTAGTGGTCCGGCGAAGTAAAACAGAAGCCTGGACACGGGTCTGCTTTAGGAGGCTAAGTGGGAGGAGATTCTGTTCGAAAACAATAATGTTTTGCAAGCCTTAGTGGAGCATTAGATGGCTCACCAAAATCAGCAAGCACATCATCAAGCTCCACTTCTAGTTCAGCTTCTAGTTCAGGTAATGTTGAGTTGAGAAATTTGTTTAGACCAGCATCCAAGTACGGAACCGCATCCAACAGTGCTCCAAGAATTGGAATAGCATCTAATACTACTACACAGTCTACACAGTCAGCTTCTCCGTTGTTTTCGTTGCAACGCAACTTTGGAACAAAGCAGTCAAAGCGTCCAGCTCCAAGGTAAGTAAACTTATAAGTTTTAAATCACATTTATCGATTTTTGCCGCAAATTTTAAGCGGTGAGCATTTGAACCCCATTTGAACACCTGCACATGAACCGAGGCTTTTCGTATCTCTATTTTGTTATTTCATAAAGTCATTGAGAGTCTATAAAGTCTGGGATTAATTACTGATCAAAACAAAAAATGAAATCTACAAACGGTATTATTAAAGAGTAGATTGTCATTCTTCAAATGAAAATTAATTAACTCATTATTTTATTTAAGTATTAATTAATGATAAATTAAACCCTGATCTGATTAGTATTTTATTAACTCATTATTTTGTTTCTTATTAGAAGACAACCAAAAGTACCCACTGGTCCTTTCTTAAAGGATGTTATCCTTCTTGAAAGGCCGGAGGAAGGCAATGTGCCCAGACAGGGCCGAAAACTCTGGCTTACCGAAAATGGCCACGTGGTGTATGGGTTAACATTCTCAAAAGATGTTCTCTTTCTGAAGTAACTAATACAATTAGGTCTGTTTTTCCAGAGAAGCTTGGAGAAAATGTGGAGTAAGTACATTGTATATTGTAATGATTTACTTGTTGTTGAGCATAAGCTAGCCACAACAATTATTAGGGTTATTTAGTGTACCTCTTGAAGTACCTCCTACTACTACTACTTCTACTCCCACTACTACTACTCATACCACTACTACTCATACCACTACTACTACCACTACTACCACTACTACTATAACTGCTACCACTACTACTACAACCACTACTACTACTCATACCACTACTACTCATACCACTACTACTACCACTACTACTACTACCACTACTACTACTACCACTGCTACTACTATTACTACTACTACTACCACTACTGCTACCACTACTACTACTACCACTCATACCACTACTACTCATACCACTACTACTACATGTACCACTACTACTACTACCACCACTACTACTACTACCACTACTACTGCTACTACTACTACTACTACTACTACATGTACTACTACATGTAGTACTACATGTACTACTACTACTACTACTACTACTACTGCTGCTGCTGCTGCTTGCACAGTGAAATTTCAGAACTAGATCGAAGCATATGGGTTCGGATATAGCTAAGCAAAACAAAGACTTTACACAAAACCAGACACAAATACAATTGTAGATTCATACAAACAACAAGTTAATGTAACAAAGCTTTACATTGAGCACAAGAATCAAATATGTGCCTCAAAATACTAAAAATACATGAAGGTTGTACATGTTATGTTGAAATTCTTCTCTAATTATTTTTTAGATTTGAGATACTGACTTCGGTGCACAACAAAGTAATGGCTCCAAAGCTAGCACCAGGTCAGGTTATGAATGGCTATTTCATATACAAGTTGTTTGGCAACAGTAAGCCACTATATGTTCGCCCTTCTGTTGAGGTTCTTGAACCAGAGTGTGCAACAGAGGAACCTGAAAGAAATACGAAAAGGAGAAAGGTTGCTGATCTCGATTTTAACTTTGATGACCACTTGTCAGATTTAAGTGATCAAGATGACTTGCCATCTGTTCTTAATGAAAACAAAAAACCTACATGTACAGAACCCAACCCACTACAGAACCCAACAGAAAAGAAAACTGAAAAAAATCTGACAACACAGCATGAAATACCTGAAACAGCAGCTGAAATAGAGCCGTCTACTTCAGCACTGAATGAAGATGAGAAAGAAATTGACAGGGATATGTTTCTCATAAGGTATTCAAATTTATGTGATATCTAACAATCATTCACCAAACTAAGGTGAAGTGATTATTGATGAATATTCACCATAATCACTGAGCCTGAGGTGAATATAAATTATTTTAGTATAATTTTAGACTTGAATATCAGAGAAAAGACGAAATTCCGGATTAAAAAAACCGTTTTATTAATTATTTCCGCTTTGGTGATTTTACTTCCAGAATTGAGTCAGTTATTTAGGGTGCGTTTAATTGACTCTATTGCAGAATAGGAATACACAGAATAAACACTTGGATGCTTTTATTTCAGCACATTTAAAGTTCCAAATTGTTCCTTGTAACTTTATTATGATACAACAAGGAATGGTTTCATTTTAGAGTGGACAGTAGCTGCGCGACAGCGATTTAGGGATGTTATTCCATGTATTCCTATTCTGAAATATGGTCAATCGAACGCACCCTTATAAACCTGTTACAACCCACTGCAGGCTCTGTCAGGGGCTTTCATTGAATTCCCTGCCCTATAGTTTTAACCTTTATCTACACCTTAATAATTAAAAGCTATTAAATTTATAAAGAACTTTGAAGCAAGACAGAGACTCAAAATGATGTAATTTTCTTTTTCTGAAATAGAGAGTATGCAGCACTTCTTTCCCAGGAGGATGACTTCTCCGACAGTGAGAGGGAGTCATCAATAAGCCAGTTCACGCTGTCGGCCGCCATTTTGAATTGGGGCAAACTCGGCAAAATTGATAGAAATCTGGATCACTTTGACTTGCCGTAACTCCGCTCGATTTCGTTGGATTTTTAAAAAACTTACCATTTTAGAAAAGATGTGTTCTTTGTTATTGATGTCCTATAATATGATGGGTATTGGAAGGCTACAAATCGATTAAAAAATATTTTTGTTTTCAAAATATGCAAATTAGCTCGAAATTTTAAGATCCATTCGTGAAAAGAAGATTGACCCGTAAAAGGTAGTTAAAACACCTACATTGGTCTTATTTTCACTCCAACAACTCATATGAATGCCTGCTGATTATCGAAGTTTAAATTTTGAAAATCCAACGAAATCGAGCGGAGTTACGGCAAGTCAAAGTGATCCAGATTTCTATCAATTTTGCCGCGTTTGCCCCAATTCAAAATGGCGGCCGACAGCGTGAACTGGCTTATTTGCTATGTTAATGTACATGAAGCAGAAACAAAAGAGTTTACATCAACAGATACCAGGTGCATTTAGAATAAACATGTGATATGGCTACAATGAAACAGAAATCATGCAGGGACTAGGATGGGGATTGAATTGAGAAAGGACCTTTGAATATCTTTGTAACTACAGTCAAGCTCTCACGACCGCTCTCATAGGTGACCAGCTCTTATGTTACGGTCACCATTACAAAATCCCATTTTTGAAAACACATGAAATCTTGTTCTGTGAAAGCTGAGAAATATACTTGAGATTACATGTATACCTAGATAATAATTGTATATTCATTTGTTTTGTTTTGGAGAGAGTGTGAGGAAGACAAGGAAGACATTTCACTAGAACACATTTTACAAGAACTTGCCTTATCTCTCAGAAGAGATGAGATGAAACAAACATATCCAAATTTAAAATTTGCCGTAGCAATGTCTGGGATGCTGCGTTAAGGGAATTAAAGAGAGAATCCTTCTCTCCTTTTAACAAAATATCTGTCAAGTTTACAGACGATGTTGGAAAGTCAGAAGGAGCAGTGGATTTAGGTGGCCCTCAGCGAGAGGTTTTGACCTTGTTGATGGAGTATTTATCTAGATGCACAATGTTTGTTGGTGATTCACACTGCAAGACATTAAGTAATGTAGCTAGAGGTATTAATAAACTTGGTTATTAATTAAATGACTTTTCCGATGGAGCCCTGCTTTTTTATCCTTTAGAACATGTCTTGTAAAGGAAGCAATATAACCACTGATTGCTTTAAACTATGAATTTGAATTGCAGACTGTCCAAACAGATCTAAACATGATCCCATGGGAAGTTAGACTCCTACGCACCCGTTTTTAGTTCCGTCACGCAAAGCTCTTTTGTGAGCCGAGAGCGTTGCGTGACGGAACTAAAAATGGGTGCGTAGGAGTCTAATGGGCAGTGAGTTCAATCAAAAAAAATATCCATGGGTTACCACAACACATCATTTTATAGGTCAAATACATTTGTATGTACTGTATTAATATTGTATTTACATTAAATATGATATACACCGAATCGAAATATGGCGACCAATTTGAATAACTATTGTTCCTGACTGACCACCTCTCATTCATGTGAAAACGCTTTTGTGTTTCCACGTGAACACGAGGTTGGTCAGTCCAGAACAATAGTTATTCAAATTGGTCGCCATATTTCGATTCGGTGTATAATGTAGACTAAAAATACAAATACATTCAAAATCGCCTAGTCTCAGAAAAACACTTTTATTCTAAATTATGTTTTATACATGTACATAATTATATCTTTCAGCAGTCAAAGAAGATCATTATTACTATGCTGGATGCAGTATTGCATTGTCACTAGTTCATGGAGGCCCCGGACCTCAATTTCTGTCACCTGTACTTTTCAATGCCATAGTGTTTGGACCGGAGAAAACAGAAGTTGACATTCTATCTGTTCCAGACATATCTGTTCGGCAATCGTTACAAAAGGTATTCATGTTTATGCAATCATCAAAATGTTTGTAAAAAATAATGATGATGGTAATAATGTAATTATGATAACAACATGCTCATCATCAACTTTCAGCTTCACCATGGGTGAATAAACTCCCTACAATTATACACCTTGATACATGTATACTGCTGTAGCTGCATATAAGCTTGATATAAATAATAATTATTGATTCTTCCCTTATTTTGGTTTTACCTTTTAGCTTCAAGATGCCACATCTACTGATGATATTTTTGATCACTTGGAAGAGCTAAGCACAATAATTGATCTTGCTGGGACAATGCAGCCAGTGACCAAACCCGGTGATCAACATGTTATTGTTGCAAACACAGCACACTGGTATGTAATGGGCAGGAAAAGACCAGCTTTTGAGAGGTAATATCTTAGCTGTTTTTTTTTTTTAAAATCTTAAAAGATGCATGTAAATTATGCATGTAACCTACATGTATGAAACAGTTAATAGACTAAAACACCACTAATATACCAGTATATAGAAGACTAGGCCTGTCTGAATTTTGTTGTTGAAAATGACAAGAATGATAGGAATGCAATGACCCTACATTGTAACAATTTCATCTAACCCTCACTTAGCTTTGGGGAGATTTAATCACATACTGTCCCCCAGTGCCATGGTATAACTTATCAAAACTATTCGGACTCCTCCATAATTATATTGTTAGATTCAAGGATGGCCTTGACACTCTAGGTGTGCTTGAAGCAATGAAACAACATCCTTCAGCTTTCAAATCAGTATTGTGTTATGAAGAAAGAGCACTTACTGCAGAGCAAGTTGAGGATTTATTCAAGACCCTTAGAACTGGTGAAAAGGAATCCAACAGGTTCAAAGCTGAGAGCAAAGTGTTATCATTTTGGTTTGACTACCTACAGGATAGAGAAGAAGGTAAATACATGTATAAGCAATAATAAACGCTAAAATAAAGTCGCTTTACTGGCGATTTCGTTCATGTTTACACTTCCGGCGATCGGCTAAATTATCCCCACCCCCCGGGACAACGCGTTGTTGTACAAAATCCCCGCCCCCAGAACACATGTCCTTACAAATCCAACCAACTCTTATAGAAGTAGTTCCAAAACAGCTAATTGCTTGGTATCAATCAGCTGTTAAAAGTCCTTGATTCTCATTATTTGCCTTGTTTTGTGCGAGATCACTCAACCAGAATATCGAAAGTGGGCTATTGGATTAAATGGTCGAGCAATCAAGACAGCAAAAACTGTCAATCCAGATCAATTATTACTTTCAAGTTTTCACGTTGACTTCCACTGATTTAACATAATGTCATGTTTTATTTCAGAAACCAGCACTCATCATGTATTGCTCACCAGTATATTGTTCTTTGCCACTGTATGCTTAGATAATGTAGGATTTAAAGCCGGATACTGTGATATTTGAAACCTATGAATTTAAACAAATATAAATATTTCCATTAACACAAAAAAATATATTCTAATTTCACTCAATAACTTCTAGAAATTGCTATCATTTGATAAATTTCCTTAGCTCTTGCAAGACTATCTGGGCTGTTCTAGTAGTGTTGCAAGATCTAAGGTAAAAACAGTTGAACCTCCCCACAAAGAGGTTTGGCTGTACACAAGTTTGGTGATTTGAAGGTAACATTCATCAATCAACTGTACAACAATTCCTTGACAAATTAATTTTGTTCCTGTGTACAAGCACAGTGAACCAAGTTAAATTATATAAATTATTATTTAAACTTTTTATGGAAATATTCCAGTTTGTTTAAAAAAATGTCAAATATCTCTCCTATACTGTATTTTCAAATGTTCATGTTCTTATAGAGTGATGGCACTGAAATATGGCTAACAATGTGTACAAGCCTGATATCTACATTTGTGTTTCATGGGTTAAGTGCTACATGACTATTACTGTAACCATAACAAATATATACTGTAAGTGTAACTTATGTGTTTAGATATAAAGGCAAAAAACTGTCAAAAAGTATTTAAAAAGTTGCCTATTATTTTTGTATTTATAAAAAATCAAGCTCAGAATGTTTATAAGAGTTTTTAATAATTACATTTGACCACAACAGTGGATTGTTCATGTTCATGTACAACAGATTTAATTAAAAATATTGAGTTATAAGCAACAAGGCTTTCTGCTCATTATCATCAAATCACAATTAAATATTGTCTTTTGCAATTGTCAAATGCCTTAATAAGTATATAAATAACATGTACATGCCAGAATTCTGCCATGAATGTTATATACATTTGTATATGTTATGTACCATAATACCCAGATTATAATGACTCCAAAAACTGGCATACTCTTTGATACAAATTTATACCATGGTTTCCATCGTTATCTAGAGGATTGGCAATATGCTGTAAAGTTTGGTACTGTACTCCAGTCAGATGGACAAGATTAATAGGTACCTGCACATTATTATTAGTTTGAAGTTCAGGACTAGGTCCATCATATTCAATACCATAAGAACTCAGATCTCTATCAAAAATGCTGCAATCATAGCTTGCCAGTATACCTGTATGCCAAAGTGCAAGTGGTGACTTGTTCTTCATTGTTCTCAATTTGTGATGATTCCACTGTTGCACAAACTCACTGATGGACTTGGATACCCTTGAAATGTAGATGTAGTGGAGTGCATAAATGTGAATTTCATTTCTGGAATCCAGAATCATGAGGTCTTCCATAAATTTGAACAGCTGCCTATAGTAAACACTGACCACACGATTTACCTCACCCCAGAGCCTTTCGATTCTCTGGTTGTGAACACTGCGGCCAGTGATGAAGCTACCTTTGTTTAAGCCCCCAATTTCCAGCATGTATCTGGCAACCTCAACATTTTCACCTCCATGATCTCCTCTTACCCTTTTGGGAAGACCAAAAGCCTGTACACCCTCTTGAAAGAATGAGAGGACTGTTGAAGCACGATTATTGTCGGCACACCTTACATATATAATACACCTACTATACCCATCAATGCAACCATGCAGCACCATTCTCCATGGTATTAACTTATGGTTAGCATCCATGTGCCTAAAAATGCAAAAGAAACTATTTTAAATGTAACTCAAAGGCAACATAAATGCTTGAAAAACTTTTTTTGTCACTCACCAAAGATGTTTTTTTTTTTGGACATTATACACTCTACGTGTAATAGTTCCTCGTTTTCGAAGTGTTCTCCCAATGGGGTCAATTATGTTTAAATGGTTTCTCACTCTCCATCTGGGCTGTTATTTGGCTGCGGAGTCCACCACAGACATATGTTTCACCAGCATTTGGGGTTCTTTCCAAGATTTCTCTAATAGCCATTTCCAAGTTTGAATCAGTGATATTGGTGAACTGTTCCATGTCCATACCGAATTCTAATCGCCTTCGATATAAAGTTTTCTCACTCACATGAAAGCACTCTGCTACTGCCTTCCATGACAGCCCTGTTTCATGAAGCTGAGTGATCTGCTCTTTTGTAATCACATATCTAAATCAAAAGCAAAGAAAGAGAGTGGTATTGCCTCTACTCTGTCCAAGATCCCGATAATTGTTATATGAGGGATAATAACTCATGTATGTAGTCATGAGAGACGATTAGTTCTAATCGTCCCTCATGATAAGTACTGGCGAGAGTTACTGGAAATGTTTCCAGTTACTCTCGCCAGTACTTTCCGGGGTATCCAGGTCCATCATGTGACCAAATTGAGGGCACCTGGTTGGCTGGTTACCTCATGAATAATTAATGAGTATGAGAACCCTAATAGGCCATTTCCGAGTTCATTGTATCTCTGTTTCAAAACGAGTCTACGTGCCAAACCTTTCTTATGCAAATAATTTTTCCTTTTTTATGTAAATAAAACTAATTTTCATATGAAAGGTTTCGCACGTAGACTCGTTTTGAAACAGAGATACAAGGAACTCGGAAATGGCATATTCCCATGCTTCCTTCTAGTAGTAGTATTGTAGATTCAAGACAGGATAGTTAATATTTGCTCAAGTTTTCCAAAGATGCATTACAAGTTTTTCAAAGATGCATTTGTTTAGGTCAACAAATATATACATAGCAAGGCCTATGTTTTGATAATAAGTAAACAAGTAGACCAAAGAAATATACAATGTTTTTGAAAATCAATGTAAAAAATATGTTGGTAGATTTTCAAACTTACCGAGGTCTCCCTCCAGTGCTCTCTTTTGAACAATAAAAGGATTGTGTTTTGGATTCTTGACGTGAGATCTCTTCAAGCGTTTCATTGACCGTAATCAATGTGTCAAATAAATAGGTGTAAAGTGCTTCAAGCAGCATTCCTAAACTGTGAGACCCCTAATGAACATAAATGAATTAAGCTTAAGTTATGTTTATCAGCCTTATGCTTTAATAGCTGATCAGTAGCATGCCAAATTGTACCTGAGCGTGAATAACGATGATCATGGTGGAAATAATTTTCAGATATTCTTCAAGATGTCGCTGGTTTATCTCTAAGATTGGCGTCCCTACGGTTGACCGTTTTCTTTCTGATCATGCCGCTATCCTTTGCAAATTGAACTATGCAAAGTCACGGCATACTGTAAAGGAGACGTCATTTAGGAAACTGAAATCCATTGACATTGACGCGCTTCGCACTGACCTTGAGAACTCTGAACTATGTTCGAAACAGTTCGAAGATCTGGATGAACTGACATCGTGTTACAACTCTACCTTGTCATCACTACTTGATAAACACGCGCCGTTGAAGACAAAGACCGTGGTCAACAGACCGCGCGTGCCGTGGTTCAATCATGAGATCAAAGCTGCTATTAAAGAAAGAAGGAAGGCTGAGAGAAAATGGCGATCCTCGAAGTCTCCAGAGGATTTTGACATCTTCAAAGTTGCGAGAAACCATGCCACATACTTGATGAACAGCGCTTGTTGCGAGTATTACACCAACGAGAACAGCTCTGATCAGAGGAAGCTATTTTCAGCTACCAAGTCTCTACTCTGTGAACCAAAGGACGTGTCATTTCCACAGGATATCGATCCAAATCATCTCGCCAATGACTTTGGCAAATTCTTCATACAGAAGATCGACACCATTAACAAAAATCACTTGAGCTGGCTGTATCATCTTCATTGGTTGCTGACGAAACCGTTTGTGCTGGAGCTTCGTTCACTAACTTCAAGTCGCTGTCCCAGGATGAGGTTCGTGATCTAATCGGAAAAGCGGCTAGTAAATCCTGTCCCCTGGATCCCATGCCCACGTTGTGGTTCTCCAGGTTCTTGACGTCCTGTTGCCCGTCATCACTGCTATGATCAACATGTCGTTTGAAACAGGCCATTTTGCTGAAGTATGGAAGGAGGCACTTGTGTTATCACTCTTGGTGATAGGGCATTCGCTGTTGGCGCGCCAAAACTGTGGAACTCGTTACCTACTGAGCTTCGTGCCATCGACAGCGTAGATACTTTTAAACGTCGTTTAAAGACTTATCTTTTCAGACAAGCTTATGATTAGTTTTTATTTTGTGTACATATTTCATTCTAAATTTTAATTTTGTATTTTAACTTGTACAGTATATATATATATATAATTTATTTATTTATTTTTGTAATTAGTTATAGTTATTGTAATGCGCACTTGATCATTTTATGAAAAGTGCGCAATATAAATTAATAAATTATTATTATTATTTATTATTAAGATATTTCCATCGTATTTGGTAGAAGTTACCTGCTTAATACACTTGTCCATGTTTGTGAAGAACATTCTCAGTTTGTCCTCCATCTTGATGATGACCAATGCAAGAATGCACATGTGTGCAAACTCTTTCAAGCGTGCAGGGGATTCTGGTATACTCAACCTATAACAAAAAAATTATCGACCAGCGAAAAACATTTCTCGACATATGAAATAAAAAATCTCGACGTATGAAATAAAAAATCTCGACCAATAAAATAAAAAATCTCGAAGTACGAAAAAAAAATCTCGAACTACGAAAAAAAAATATCAGTGCGCAGTGCGCCAACAAGCCATAAGGCCAGCTAGCGTGTTCGACCCATTTGCCTTGATTGGTGCTCTACAACATCTGGAGGATATGGCGCGCCGAGCTGGTCATGCTGATCTAAGAAGATATACAGCGGTGCTCAATGAATGCAAAAAACTCCCATCATCGAACCTTCTAGGTGAGGTGGTTACCCGATTGTTGGGAGATGCTGTTGATAAGGAGGTGGCGAATGCAGTGTCGGAGATTATCAAGACTAGAGCTTCGCCGTGGAGCTTGTTCTTCGCCGTGGAGCTTGGTCTGGGTATAACCAACAACCAAACAGGCCAAGGCGCAGGCCCTTGACTTCGGTCAGGTGTTTTTCGTGCCAGGGACAAGGCCATTTTGCGAGGGATTGCCCTCGGCGATGAATCGTTTTTGCATATTTGTGACATAATGTTGTTATGTAATCACGGAAGGTTTGACTAAAATGAGTATCTTTGTTTGATTAAAAAGTATTTTCCTCCTGATGAGTTCTATTTTTTTTTTGTTTTTTCCCTAGTTTTTTGTTTTTTTCCCTCTGCCGAAGTTCTGATGTTGGTTAGCTTTCCCGGGGTAAACTATACCCTTTGCGCTCGTCTCCAGCAGTCGGGCCGGGACTGTTAACCACCATTGGTCTCGGGAGCCATGTGTGTTTTTGTTCTTTTGTTTGGTTTTGTTTCTTTCTCTTGGCTCTGCCGCCCACGAGTTGTCTTAATTTCGTTGATTTATTTATTCTGTTTCCCTCGTTGTTTTTTTCTTACCTAGCCCCCTGCTAAAAGAATAAAATACTGCTATGCTGATTACTCCCTGCCGGAATGGGAAATGCAAGCGTCATTCCATCCTTTGCGTGCGCTGGAGAAGTTCAAAGCCAGAAACATCGAGTGGATTTAAGTGGGTGGGACCAATCGTGGACAACAGTCCTTCGCAACGCCCCTGGAGATAGCTAACGGAACTAAATCGGCATGTGTGTCGGATTTACGAATACGAGACCCTGAAACCTTCAAGGCTGGTCAGATCCATGACCATGTTCGGGTATGGGAGGAGGTGATCATCCATCAACCGAACCATGTGGAAGTGGGTAATTGGGTCAAAAACAAGGTCCCCATCTGGGAATATATGAGACATTTCAAAGGAGAGTTTGCAGGCGAATTCTTTGATTCGAACGAGCCGCCAGCGAAGGTTTTCCCCAATAATCAATTATGTCGGAAATTCCATGAATTCGTATCCAAAGCCATCGAGGATCGCATTGCTACTGGTGCTGTGCTGCCCCGTCTGGTCATGCCACTTACGGTCGAACCTAGCAAACCACGCCTCTGTCATAACGAGAGATATCTGAACCTTTGGATGATCGATACGCCGTTTCGTTTAGACTCGCTCATAGATGTTCCTCGTTAAATGGGAATGGGACATTATCAAACCAAACTCGACGACAAATCCGACTATGATCACGTTTTCTTGTCTGAAGACAGTCGTTCGCTCATGGGTTTTCAGTGGGGTGGCTGGTAGTTTGTGAATAATGTTTTACCGTTTGGATGGAAGATCTCCCCATATATCTATCAGACCCTAGGATTGGATGCGACCCAAAAGATAAGGGAGTATGGAGTCCCCTGCACCCAATATATAGACGGCCGTCACCTAGGACAGCTTCGACGCCCACGCGCCATCACAGTGGACGACCCACAGCCATGTGATAATGTTCAGCTTGCTCGGGATGCCCTCTACATTGCTGTCAGGGTGCTGACCTCATTAGGATATTTCCTGAACGTCTCTAAGTCCTGCTTCACTCCAACCCAATCTCTGGTCTTTCTGGGAATGTGCTGTAATTCCACCTTAAAGTCTATTTCACTGGTTCAAAACTGGCCGATTTCATGACCCACGTAGGCTGGGAGAGGGAACATACAGCCAAATATTATATGAGAATGACAGCCCAAGTCGCCATCTGGCTGATGCAGCCATGGATGCTAATTCTTCGTCAGAACTGACTCAGATGTACAAGGATATCAACTGTTTGAAGGATTTTGCCGTGGCTTTTCCAGTCACTGGCGGCTGCAAAAGAAAACCGGAAGACGAGGACATACCTTGATAAATATGGGGAAGGGGATGTGTCAGTTTCAAGTAGTGGGTTTGAAGTAATTGTCAGGATTTATGGGTTTCCTGCAAAGTCGGACAAGAGGATTAGAATAAGAAGTTTGGGTTAAGAGGCTTGGAATAATAGGCTTGCACAGGAAACGGCACTATACAATACTGGCAGTGATTGATCAGTGTATTGCTCAGGTCTATCCAAAGTTATGTGGGATTGTATAGTTGGGTACAACTATTTAATCCTACATGACATTGATGAAGTGGTTGCATACTGTTATGCAATACCACCGAGGTATTGTATAGAGGATTGTATAAGTAATCCCACATAGTATCAACACACATTTCATAAGTCTACTCAATCCAACTGTTGCACTGTGCAGTGTATTGGACACATCAATACAATCCAACTGTTGCATTGTGCAGTATATTGGACACATCAATACAATCCAACTGTTGCATTGTGCAGTATATTGGGCACATCAATACAATCCAACTGTTGCATTGTGCAGTATATTGGACACATCAATACAATCCAACTGTTGCATTGTGTAGTGTATTGGGCACATCAATACAATCCAACTGCTGTATTGTGCAAAGCATTGAATACTCCAAATCATTTTTTATTGTACGGTGCATAGAAGCTAGAAACCATGAATAACTATCAAAATCCATTTATTAATAAAAGTAAACATTTCATTTAAAGTTTATCATCCTAGAAAAATCAATGGACTTGGTTCATGCATGGTTTGTCCAAACCACATGTTATCAGTTTTATTTATGTTTTTTTTTTGACTCGGTGAGTATAATAATAATAATAATAATGTTTATTGCTTATATTGCGCATTTTAACATTTGAATATGATCAAATGCGCATTACACAACACTAGAAATAATTATATACAAATGATAAAAAATGTTCAAACCTTACTAACTTACGAAAACTACCCCCCCCCCCCCCTAAACTAAATTATCAATGTAATACATACTCATTATTATAAATAAAAATATAAAAATAAAAATAAATTAATATAAACTGTATCTGACGTGAATATGCACGCTTCAGTCTACACTCACTCACGTGTGTTAGATTCCCAGAGGGGGTAGTCTTAATAGCCTTGTACTTGACCCCAATAGAGAAAAAACATAAAAATCCTATTCGCGAGCAAATATTTCATTTATGCCTTGACACGGTAATCCCAAAATACCATTATCATAAATCCAAACCCTACAATTTGTATATTTTGATATTAAAAGAGAAAAAAAGATTAATTTGTTGTGCCTACAGTATAGACCGAATGCAATAATGGCGGAATCAGTAAATCTCATTTATTTGTGTAGTTAGTGATATTATACAGCCATCGTTTCAAAGAGTATAATACCACTAACAAAACTACAAAATCTTAGAGTGATTCTACAAAAATGTAAAAAGTTATAGGGAATCAAAATCACAGATTTGTTTTAGACTGACTAGCCTCGTTTCCATGCATTTGCTAGAATTCAAATGGTTATAACTTTACGATGGTTTTATTTAAATTGATGGGCTTTTGATATATTACTAGACTATGTACATGGTCTTGCAAAAAATGATATTATATTTATTAAATTCATATTTTTTCTCAGTTTATGCAAATTATTCCACCATTATTGCATTCGGTCTATTTTAATTTTTTTGCTTTTGTCAAAAAAGAAAACGGGAATATACTTTTTTTTTTACTAGCACAACAAATCAAAGAAAATGAAGGCAAAGCGTTGGAAATCCAATTTTTGTAAACCATTTTTTTTCTTTTAATATCAAAAAATACATACCGGTATTGTAGGGTTTGGAAACTATAATGGTATTTGGAATTATCAAGGCATAAATAAAAACAACATGTGGTTTGGACAAACTGCATGAACCCATAACATGCTATAATCTTAGTACTCCTTCTTGTACATCCTCTTGTATATAGCTGATTGCATAATCGTTGTCGGGTTGAAAATTATAAATCATAGAAGCTGAGACCGCAAGGATGGATGGGAAATCAGTTCATGACCTGCATTACATGCAGATATATTCAATGTTCTCGTAGTTTTGAAGGTATATGAGCTACTTAACTAAGATCCTACAAGTCTGGATAAAAAGGTCGATCATTTGACGGTGTTATTTGAGTCTTAATTTCCCAGAATTCCTTTTGGTTATAGCTTTCCTGATTTTCAACCCGACAACGATTATGCAATTAGCTATATACTCTAATAGTAAACATTTTTATTTTTAAAAGTGGAGAGGGGGGAGGAGGTTACTCCGTTTGTACAAGTGGTAGGGGTGATTGGCGGTTGGTTTTGAAAATGCGACCCCTAAAAGGTATGCATAAATTAAAAGAGCTTAAAATAAATAACAATAAATTTTGTTGACTCTAAAAGGTAAGGAGTCATGTTACATACCTTATTCATACTTAATTTCGCGAGGCTTTAAGTTCGCGATATATTAAAGCCTCGCGGAAAAAAAAGGTTTGCAGACTTTAAACACGTGAAATATAATACCCAGAGAAAAAATACATATTGAAACCATTTAATCAACATGAACTTAAATACGAAATTGGTTTTTAAAACGACTTAATTATTCAACAACATCACAATACTACCATTTGCAACGGAGCAACCGTATAGCGTAAACGTTTTTGTCTGTTTTAGCTACAAGTTTATAACATCTAGTTAGTCTAGTTGACTGTCATCTTGTTCCTGTTTGTATAGAAATAAGTGTGTTTTTTTAGAAAAAAATAAATGTTGTTGACACCGCTTTCGTGAAATTTATTGCTCTTTTTTCATTTTCTCTTATCGAAATTGCGAAAATAAAGCCTCGCGAAATGTTGTCTTAACAACATCGCGAAATTAAGTACGAAGAAGCTAATTAAGTAACTGATTTTGAGTTGGAACCCCTAAAAGGTCCATACAGTGAATATTTTCAACCCTAAAAGGACTGCCGATCACCCCTGCCACTTGGACAAAGGGAGTACACCTACCCCCCCCCCCCCCCCCCAACCCAGGGTGATCATCTTACTAGAATTACAAAAAACATACTCTCACAACATTAAGCTTCTATTAACGACCACTCTGGTTGGTGTTGGAGGAAAACAATCATTTGTTTCATCACTATCATGATCACTATTGAGGGGCGCTTGATGTTGGTCCATACAAAATTGGTGATATTCATTTTGTTTAGATAGTAAAAATTGGCGTTTCAGCTCTTCTCTGTTTTTCTTTGCCTCTCTCGCCTTCTCGAGTATCACTTTTCTATGTTCTTTTTTCCCCTCTTGTATCTCTTCATCAGAGCTATGGTCTACTTGCAGAGCCCCCTTGTACGGGGAAATTATTTTCCTATACTCACTGCAAGAAGCTTTGTCATTGGGGTCGATTATCCCTTCTTCAATGGCATTTCTTAATGATCCATTTCTCTTTTGCTGGAAGGAATTAAAATTAAAATTCAAAACAGCTGACATAAACGGATTAGTGTGGACGGGCCTTATGCACCAGTCAATTGAAATCCCCTCGCCAAACCCCCCCCCCCCCCCCGGCATAGCGGGGGCATTCGCCCAACATGCCCATGAAAAACAGTGAAGCTCCCGCACCCTGGGGCATCAAAATGATGTGAAGACCCCCGCCCCCAGAAAAAAAAACTTATGAAGTTTTTTTCAATTCCCTGTACTTTGTGTTGGTATTGGCATAATGTAGTGTACTTTTTATAGCTACTTTTGCGATAGTTTTCTGTCGGCTTGACAAAATTACTCGAGACATTCATTAAAAACACTTTTTATTTCACACAGATTGCTATTTCCAGTTGAGCCGCTCGCCGAAGCTTTGAAGTTATTATTATAATTATATTATAAACTTTGGAAAGTCAGTACTGTACAAACTACATCTATATTAAAATATTATAAAAGGATCAACGAATATAATATATGAGATGAAATCAGGTCCGCAGGATTTAAGCTTAATAAAGAAACAACGACTCACGAGGCATGAAATTGAAGTTCAAAGGGTCAATTATTTGACAATATCATGAACAAACCAAAGAAAATATAAATAATCATACACTTCACCCTTTCTCAAAACGCTTTCCAGTGAAGTCTGCTGCTACAGCTTTCCTCGCCTATCCCAACTTTGAACAGCATGATGTTATTGAAATATCGACGATCGACCGCTTGAAGGTTGAACGAGACGATCGATGGAATCGAGTCATGGTAATTAATTATGCAAAAATTAGCATGAGGCGGGAAAAGTGAATCCCCCGACCTGGTAGGAGCGGCCGCGGGGAGGTGACTATGAGCGTTGACCCAACCTGGGGGGAATGAAAAATGGCGAATTTGAAGTGAATATCCCGCAATGCGCCCACTATGCCCGGGGTGGGGGGATTTCAGTCGACTGGCATGGTGCATTAATCTAAAAATGGCGGGTCTGTTGTTAACCTTTTATTGTTACAAATAATAATGGCATTCAGCACTGACAGGATAATTTATTTTTTAACCTAATTACATGTAAGAGATGATAATCTGATTTCACATCGATAACAACATGAAACTGCATGCATGCTAAACTGAAAAAAAATTGTGCTCATCTTAAAATTAAATCTTAGGAAAGGTTTCAGTCACAACTTTGTCTAAAATATACCGGTTATACCAGTACGTACTGGTTGGTTTTTAGCTCAAATACTGCTATTTCCAGTTGAGCCGCTCGCCGAGTCACGTTTGAAGTCATCAAATCCCACGCCCTAAAACATTGTTTTGACAGGTGACAAGTACGTTCTTTCGGCACGAACTTGTTGGAGTTCACAGGCGTGCCAACTTGTTGAGATTATGTGTATTGTTGAACGAGTTGACCATGGAGTACCAAAGTACATGTAAAACTTGTCGAATATACAGGGTGTAAAAGAAAGGAGGATCAAAACTGGATCACTTTTATAATTCCTGCTGAGAGAGTTCGGAGTTCTTCCCATCTCTAGTTACGGATATCACCGAAAGATGTACAAGTCTAAAGGTTTTAAATATTCACTCAATACGAATTCGCTAACTGGATGACGACGAGAATTGGATCAAGAATTGGATCAACCTCAACGGTTACGATGATCGAGCGTTTTCTGGTATGGCAGTGTGCAGTGGCTGTTACCGATAGAGAGTTTTTAAAAAGAATAAAGTTCAAGCAGGACCTTTTATAGGCTCACCGGTAACTACGAGCTCAAGTCATTCTACGAGTTGTGTGAGTTCGTCAGATTCACCGCAGCCTCAAAATTCTAAAGAGCGAAGGCTTGATACTAGTGCAAATTCTGCACGTTCATTGAACAAAACTTACTGAATGGCAAACACTAGAAAGCTTGGCGCCAAGGCTACATGTGAAAGTAATGCCGAAAACAGACAAAAACCTCCCATACAAAATAAAGATACCTTGAATTGACAAAAGAAAAAGTAGAACAACAAAGATCCGCGAAAATACATACAGCAAGAAAAGAAACTACGAGAAATTCATAATTCATGTAGTGGTAGTGTGTGTGAGAGTACAGTGTCCCCCAATTTTCAATGTAATCAAAACAAGTTGGCGCGCCCGGCACACAGTCAAGTAATTACGAAAGAGACAGTACTGATGAGAATTTAATATAAGGAACCCATTTACAGTTACTTACGTATGTCAAATAGCTCTTTCTGTTTTTAACTCTTGTTGACTGCCTGTGTTGTTTTGATGAATTCGATACATAAGTTCTTCTTCTAGAATTATAGCCTTCTCTTATCTTTTGAATGACAGTGGTGGCATGAACTGGAGATATAGATTTATAATATTGTTTGTGTTGATATGCAGTTTAAAAAAATATTGAGGTATACTTCAAGAGAGAATCATTACATTATAAGATCATTACAAGTATTAATGGTGTCTATACCTGTTTTCCCGTCTTCTCTCTCTAGAATCAATGCTTTTTCAACCATTTCATCGATCAAGTCTTTATTCAAGTCCTCCCATTTCAGATTAAAATCTATGTGTTCTTGGAAATGAACCTCAAAAACGTCTTGGATTGTTTGCTGAAATAAGAGTAAATGCAGAAATTGAATAAGCTTACTACACTGAGATCTTGTATTGAAACATTTGCTGTGTGATTACCTTTGAAACTTTCTGCTTTGGACGTTGCGTACTTTCATCGTTCTCTGCTAAAATTTTACTTTTTAACTTATTAACATATTCATCATCATCGAGAAGAGCAAGCATTCGAGCTTTGAATTGATTAGAATTGCTAGCACACATTGAAACAAGGACAGTAAAACAAACCACTTCAAACTTCAGATACACCTCGGTCCGTTGGAGAGTTAGTTCGCCTGTAGTTCTGAAAAGAGCGGGAAAACAGCATGGGAACAGTACACAGTGATTGGCTAAAAAGAAAAGAATAGGGGAATAACCGTGGGAATAGATGGATTTGATTGGTCAATAGAAATGGACCTTTCCACAGGAAGCCCAATCAATGAAGATACGGTACGATGTCGGGATACGATGGGGAAAAGAGGAAAACTAGTCCCATGTCAATGCCTTCATTGTAAAGGAACTTCTTTTCAAACACAATCTACGAGACAAAGACACATATCTACATTTGGTTTTTGGGTAAAAAGCAGAAAGAAAAGCAAGATTCTTCAAGATGAATCGGCACATTGCAGCATGTACACGCCCGACGGCGACGGTATCTCTGAATCTACGGCATCTGCTGCAACTCAAAATGAATTAGCTAGTGACACTAGCTCTTCCTCTGTTGAAAGTCTTTGTGATAAGGATTGTATCGAAAGTGAACATTTGTCTTTGGATACGGATACTTCGGATAATAGTCAGGATGATCAGGCATGTTATGCAAATATCGATGGTACGTTTTTAAAAGCTTATTTTCAAGTTATATTTTGTTGTAAGCATTTTATTTTTTTTAGTTACTTTATTTTTCAGGATTTATTTTCATTATCATCAGTAATAGGGTATTTGTGGATTATCGCCGTACGGCCACGCCGTTATTATGACCACCCTACTATTACAGCCAGTTTTTCAGTTGTCGCGTTACTTTCCGTCTTGTAGATTTATCAAGTGATACAACATCAAGCAGCAGCTGTGACGAAGACAATTTCGAAGCAGATCTTCAGGCAGACTATGTTGAGCCACACATCAGTGGTAAGAACAAGAAAAGCATCAATTTAATTGATTATACAAATAATGGGGGGGGGGGGGGGGGGTACTCCCCTATATATGTTATACGCGTATGTGCCTTGGTTTTTGAGCTCCTTAGGTCTGGGATAAGGTAGGTATATCATTTTGGGCTTAGGTCTGGGGTAGGGTATAGAAAATCACATTTGGAATAGGGTCAGAGTTTTGAGGTGTCCATGGCCCACCCCTACCCAAAAATACTTTAAAGGGGGACTCTGACAAAAATCGTTCGAAATTTAATTTAGCTGAAACTTCATTGAATAATGCTTAAAGGGTCTAATAATAACTAGTTAAAATCTTTTTTCGATATTCCAGAGGGAAGTACTATATTTTTATGAATCATTAGAGTCAGTGACGTCATCTACTCAACCCAACATTCAGCTCCATACATTTCTTTGTAGTTTAATATGTGATTAAAATATATCAATGTTTTGTTCAGATAACAGCTCTGCATTGAACAAAACTGGTCAGTCCTAAGCACAAATAATGTAAGAAAACTCCTTCACCCAAACTTTTAGCTTCATATTATTAAAATAATTAAATTCAAGAAACTATAAACACAAAGAAATGTATGGAGCGAAGCCGTGTTGATTGTTTGGGTTGAGTAGATGACATCACTGATACTTTTAAAGATTCATAAAAATGTAATACTTTCCATAGGAATGTTGAGTGGCTTTTTGAGATTATTTCAGTGAAGTTTCAGCTAAATTAAATTTCAAACGATTTTCGTCAGAGTCTCCCTTTAATAATCAGACGCTATTATTTTGTACCATCCAAATAGATTTGTTAGAAGATGACTCACCCGAAGATTCTGAATCAAACGAAGAGTGCTGTGCTATAGAAGGTATTTCATTTTAATAGACAGTAGCATCCCACTACCGATCTTGAACACTAAAGGGACTGGAGAAGTAGTAATACTGTAGCTCAAAATGCAGTCTGACAGAATACCACATGAGTAATTTTTTTTGTTAGGCACTTGTAAATGTCACTTTTTGTAAGACACTTTTGTAAATGTCACTTATTATTATTATTACGCATAATTTAATTATCAAGGAAATCATTTTCAGCTTTTCTTAATTGTGTGCAAAATCCTTGCAAGTCCACAAAAAAGTAAACATATATAATTATGTTTATTTTTATCTCATGACAGATTCTGATGGAAGTATATTTAGCCCAGCTGAGAATTGTGATCAACAACAGGCTCCTATGGCGTATTCATTAATGCAATCGGTTTGTCTGGTTCTGTTGAATGTGAAGATGAAATACCAGTTATCAAGTACTGCCACTGGCAGCATAATATTGTCCTGCTTTGCTGTTGATTTTGCCTTTTTTTGCTACCCTTTAGTTGGACTGTTTCCGATATCAACACAGTCACTCCTTAAATTTACTGGTGTATCAGGTGAACTTTCCAAAACAACATTTATTGTTTGCCCTGATGATAAGTGTAATGCCTTGTACAAGTATGAAGATGTCCTGAAACGTAATGCAAATGGTGACATAGAAGGGACATAGAAGTTGCTCTGCAAAGTTAAGTAAACGGAAAACTTGTGGAGCAGAATTGCTATATCAACGGACACTGGCATTTACAAAAACTGCTTTTACACCTCACAAGACCTATGAGTTTCTCCCTCCTTCTGTTTGGTTATCAAAATTTTTCAATCAAGAGAAGTTTTGTGATCTTTTGAAAGCTATTCCAGAACAACGTCAGCCAGATGTGATGAGTGATGTGAAACATGGTAAACTTTGGAAGGAGTTCCAGATGCATCCTGATAACCAAGAAGAAGACCTTCTAAGAAACCCACATAATTTAGCACTTATACTGAATGTGGATTGGTTTGATCCTTTCAAGATTGGAGCTCTTTATATGTCCATACTTAATCTTCCTAGAAATGAGCGTTATAAACTGAAGTGGACTATGCTAGTAGGACTTATTCCTGGTCCAACAGAGCCAAGAGATAACATTAATACCTTTGTAACTCCACTTGTAAATGATCTTCTCCATCTTTGGCAGGGAATGACATTTGTGGATTTTACAGGCAAGCAAATAGAAAGCAAGACTTTGTTACTCTGTGTATCTGCTGATTTGCCTGCATCACGCAAGGTGACCCAATTTAAATCACACAAGTGTGTAAGAGGCTGTGACAAATGTATGTTTGTAGCTAAACGACAACCAGGAACAAGAGGGGCATCTGGAAAGATGAGCTATGCCACCCAAGGACGACCACATAGACCAACACTGAGGACCAAGGAATCAGTTTACAAAGATGCAATGCGTTTCAAAAATGCCAAAACAAAACGTGAAGCTCAGCTCATATCAAAATCCACAGGAGTAAAATACTCAGAGCTACTAAGACTTCCATACTTTGACCCTGTTAGAATGGTGGTATTAGATCCTTTGCACTCTTTTCTTTTGGGACTTGTGCGTAAAGAGACAGATAAACATCTTAACAGTGAAACATTTAATAGGAAATACTCTATTACTCCTGAAAACCAGAAAGAATTTCGCAAGAGAATGAAGGGAATGCGAGTTCCATATGACATCGGTAGACTTCCTTTACGGATGACAGAAAAGAAAAATGTCTGGTTTAACTGCTGAACAATTGAAGAACTACATACTAATATATGCAAGAACATGCCTGGTAAATATCATTCCAAAAAAAGCATATGATTGTTTTTGTATTCTCTCTGATGCTGTAAGGATTATAGATAAACCTACCATTTCCAGCCAGAACATACTTGATCTTGAAAACATTCTTGAACATCACCATCAGCTTTTTACATCAGTTTATGGAAAATGGGAAGTGAGCGTAAATTACCACATGGTTTTGCACATTCCAGATACGTTAAGGAACTTTGGACCTGCAAATGGCATTTGGTGCTTTCCATTTGAGCGCTACAATGGAGCTTTGGAAAAGATACGAAACAATGGCAAAATTGTTGAACAGCAATTTATGAAATTCTTTGAGATTGAATGTTTTGCTCAAGCCACTAAAGTGCCAGACATATCAAACATACTTCCCCCACAATACTCAACTCCTTCAATGTTAAGTAATATTTTTCAGCAGTGACCTCATGATGAAACAGTTCTAAATAATCACTATGCAAAAGATAATGCAAATGCTTTCTATCTGTCTTCCCAAAGTTCTATACTAGCAGAACAAACAATTGAAGCACAAGATGCTGCTACCTGCAATATGTGGCCAGTGTCCATGCTATTTCCAAAAAAAGAAAACATTCAACTTACTCTTCCTTTTCGGAATAAATTACTACTTTACTACCGAAAGATTTATAGCAAAGTACAATTAGTTCATGCAATAATTCACAAGTATGGACGGTGTTTTGTCAATGGACTAACGTTCACATCAGACTTCAATGTAACTGACAGAGGACACATTGCTAAAGCATATTTTGCTCAACTTGATAATCCTATATAGAAAATGAAAGTGAAAACGAACTCTCCCAATTGTATGGAGTAGTCAGATATTTTTTTAAGTGTAAAGTCTTCTATGAAACGTCTCTTGAAGGAAACATAGAAAGTAAAGTACATGACCTAGCCTATGTTGACTGGCTGCAATTCGACACTCCTGGGGTCAGTCCATTGGAAAAGAAGACAGGCCTGATGACAGTAAGAATGAAGTATATTGACTGTGAGCAAATTGTTAACGTGAGAAGATTAATTTCAAGGTGTGTACTTGCACCAACAAAGTCAAAGGCCAATATATATTTTGTTGTAGAGCTATAATTGAGTCTCGTTAGATTGTAGTTTTGATATCTTAATTGTCCCAATTTCAGCTACATGTATTATTCTGTTCCCGTATAATTTTCATGCTTTTAATTGTCTTTACATATGCATTTGTATTCATGTCATTATATTAAACTTGTTTCAGTTGAATTGGTTGTTGTAGTATATGTGACTATATGACTATTCAATGTCATGTCTAATGTACTGTAGGATTGTATTGACTATACAATGATACAGAAGGATTACACAGGGTGTGGTATATGACTATTCAATACCATGTCTAATCTACTGTAGTATTGTATTGACTATAAAATGATACAGAAGGATTACACAGGGTGTGGAATATGACTATTCAATACCATGTTTAATCTACTGTAGTATTGTATTGACTATGCAATGATACATGAGAATTGTACAGGGTGTGGTATATGACTATTCAATGCCATGTCTAATGTACTGTAGGATTGCAATGACTATGCAATGATGCATGAGGATTGTACAGGGTGTGGTATATGACTATTCAATGCCATGTCTAATCTACTGTAGTATTGCATTGACTATACAATGATACAGAAGGATTGTACACAGGTGTGGTATAATGACTATTCAATACCATGTCTAATGTACTGTAGGATTGCATTGACTATGCATTGATGCATGAGGATTGTACAGGGTGTGGTATATGACTATTCAATACCATGTCTAATCTACTGTAGTATTGTATTGACTATACAATGATACAGAAGGATTACATAGGGTGTGGTATATGACTATTCAATACCATGTCTAATCTACCGTAGTATTGTATTGACTATACAACTACACAAGGATTACATAGTGTGGTAGTCTATTGTAGTATGTATTGACTATACAATGATACAGAAGGATTACACAGGGTGTGGTATATGACTATTCAATACCATGTCTAATATCTACTGTAGTATTGTATTGACTATACAATGATACAGAAGGATTAAATAGGGTGTGGTATATGACTATTCAATACCATGTCTAATCTACCGTAGTATTGTATTGACTATACAATGATACACAAGGATTACATAGGGTGTGGTATATGACTATTCAATACCATGTCTAATCTACCGTAGTATTGTATTGACTATACAATGATACACAAGGATTACATAGGGTGTGGTATATGACTATTCAATACCATGTCTAATCTACTGTAGTATTGTATTGACTATACAATGATGATACACAAGGATTACATAGGGTGTGGTATATGACTATTCAATACCATGTCTAATCTACCGTAGTATTGTATTGACTATACAATGATACACAAGGATTACATAGGGTGTAGTATATGACTATTCAATACCATGTCTAATCTACCGTAGTATTGTATTGACTATACAATGATACACAAGGATTATTAACAGGGTGTGGTATATGACTATTCAATACCATGTCTAATCTACTGTAGTATTTGTATTGACTATACAATGATACAGAAGGATTAAATAGGGTGTGGAATATGACTATTCAATACCATGTCTAATCTACTGTAGTATTGTATTGACTATACAATGATACAGAAGGATTACACAGGGTGTGGTATATGACTATTCAATACCATGTCTAATCTACTGTAGTATTGTATTGACTATACAATGATACAGAAGGATTACACAGGGTGTGGTATATGACTATTCAATACCATGTCTAATCTACTGTAGTATTGTATTGATTATACAATGATACAGAAGGATTAAATAGGGTGTGGAATATGAGTATTCAATACCATGTCTAATCTACCGTAGTATTGTATTGACTATACAATGACACAGAAGGATTACATAGGGTGTGGAATATGACTATTCAATACCATGTCTAATCTACTGTAGTATTGTATTGACTATACAACGATACAGAAGATACAGATTACACAGGGTGTGGTATATGACTATTCAATACCATGTCTAATCTACCGTAGTATTGTATTGACTATACAATGATACTATACAATGATACGGAAGGATTACACAGAGTGTGGAATATGACTATTCAATACCATGTTCAATTTCATGTAGTTTTGAACAAGACTGTGCAATCCGAATGCAGTGTTGGACAGACACTTGAATACACTTATACAATACACATGACATTGCAGATTGCATTGCATACAATAATACCAATACATATGCAATCCCATATGGTATTGCATATGTCAATGTAAAACTCTATACAATCAAACTATAGTATTGCATAGTGCCGTTTCCTGTGTTGCATAAGAGGTGTGGGATAATAGGTTTGGGTTAGAGGTTTGGGATGATACAGGGGCGGATCCAGGAGGGGGGGGGGGGGGGGGGGGGGGGGATTGGGGGGGCTAGCCACCCCCCTCATTGGAATCGATACGTTTGAAATTATACTAACTATGAGTGGTCTGATGGAGTGACTTTGTGTCCGATTGTTAATAGTTAAAATGCAAGACAAAAGAAGAGATGTTGTTTCGCAATATGAAGTTCAAGTTCAGTTTTATTTCACTTCAGAATACTTTATACATACATATCCGTCATATATAATAAAAATGAGCCTACGATGTGTGAAATCAGCGTTCATCCGTGAAAGCCTCGCTTCCATTTCTTTTCCCGCCATCAATCGCCCTTTCAGATTAGCGAAGCCATCTTGAAAAGGTCTGCAAATAACGCCGGATTAGGATAATGCAATCTTCTATAACCAATTTTCTCTCCAAGAAACGGTAAGTCAGCTTTTAAATTTTGTTTTAAAGAAGAAATGAATCAATGAATCAATGGCTTGATTTGTTTCAGTCGTGAAAGCGTCACTAGTAGTACTAGTGACAGCGAGCAGCAGCTCCAGCCTCCTACGAAAATTCAAGTAATAAATCCAGGTTAGCCTCATCTATTAGTAAAAACTATCAACTTTAAACCACTCTGCAGTACTTGATCGACAACCATAAAACAAGATTGAACTAGAGAACTCATGACTCATATTAAACTGATTAATTTAGCTTATTATAAATATAGAATCCACTTCATATCAAACCTGGAACCCTGATACAACTTAGCAAAACTTCATAATTTGATTTTAATTGTTTTGGTATAGTAATTGTTGTTGTTGTCTACTGTTTTGGTAGTAGTTGTTGTTCCTTATCAAATCGTCAAAACGCTTCTACAGGCTAAAATTAATATTTCTAACAGGTGCATTATGCTTGAGAGATCTACCTTATGATCTCTTGGTGAACATATTTAAAAATCTCAGTGTTCAGGATTGCATAAGAAGTATATCACCTGTATGCAGACGTTTCTACAATATAGTGCAGTGCTGTGGAGAAATTTGGAGGACATTGAGAACGGATGCTGAGTTAAGTATAGATGATTTTAAGTCAGTGATTGTAAAGCATACTAAGCACTATCAAAATCTTGGACTGATGTTGTCTCAAAAACAAGTACGATACAATAGCCCCTATGAAGCGTACATCGAAAGCACTCTTGCACAATGTGAAAATTTAAGAGTTCTTGATTTATCTAAAAATACTTCTATCACTACTTTAGAATTTATAAGTAACATGCATTATTTAAAAACCCTTATATTGAATGGATGCACCAGCATCGATCCAGCTAGTATGATGAACTATCTTAAACACTAATTTCCATTGATATAAGTAACTGCATTCAGTTTGAAAGCAAGCATGCTTTAACTTTAATTGAGGTATGTATGATTCTCCCGTTTCTTGAAGTGTTTAAGGCCGAAGTAACCTGTCAATTTACAACTGAAATTGCAATGTCAATATTGCAAACTCATAAACTTAAAGAATTTGCTGTGATTCCATCGTGGGGTCCTCCACCCGTTTGGATTGGGTTAATGATGCAGTACAAGCATGTAAAATTTGGAAAATGTCTCTTGTCACAATAGGAAAGGAATATACTACCAGGTTATCTTTATCCGGAAGAGCAGGAAGACTTTGATTGGTAGTTATCCTCTACAGTGAGTGAAAGTGAAACCCAACTTATCGAGTTGTATTTTTCAGTTATGCGACGAGTTCAAACTAAAGTTCAAATAGTTCAAATAGGTTCAGTTAAAATAGGTACCATTTAACATGTGTATATCCTGCAACTAATGTATTATAATAGCGATATTTTTACCATAAAAACGAGTCATGTCATGCCTATTAAATATTGAAACTGACTATCATTGCCTCTAATGTCTTTCATTGTTTAAATGAAGAATTTGACTGTAGATCCTTACCGACTGTAGTGTTCAAACCCGATGTTCAATGTAGCGAAACAACGGGGATAATTTATTTGTTAGTTTAATGTATGTATTTACAATTTTGCTAGACAACGGTGATGACTGTGGTAGCTCAGGAGGAGCTGGTTTCTAATGTTTCAGACACAGCAGTAGCGCCGTATGACGTTAGCGAAATTGTTCTCAAATCGACCAACACCTCAAGCGATGCCGAAAAAATACAGTTCCTTACAAAATGTTGGCGACCAACGAAAGGATCCTGTATCCTTAACACGCAACGATTTGGACCCAAAAAACAAATCAGTTTTCAAGAGAGATGGCTCGATCAGCGCAAATGGTTAGCCTATAGCGCTCATCCTGAATGTTCTGGTGGTTGGTGCGTGACATGTCTCCTGTTCTTAAGTGACAAAGAGAAAGAACCATTAGGGGCCTTTGTGAAAACACCGTTTACAAATTATAATAAGTCCAAAGAGAAGCTTGATGCCCATGAGACGACAGAGTACCATAAAAAAGCTATAAACCGTGCATGTTGCATACAAGCCCAGCTGGCCGATACGGGAAAGCGCATCGGTGCACAAATCAACACCATAGCAAAGCAAAACATTCAGGCAAATCAATCAGTACTCCCATATATAGTTGATACGGTGATGTTGTGTGCAAAGCAAGAAATTGCTTTGCGAGGGCATCGCGATCACAAATTCAACTTAATTGAAACTCCCACTAGTAACGAAGGGAATTGCTTAGCTATCATCCGTCTTTTGGCGGAAAGCAATCCCGATCTCAAAGAGCATCTCATATCGGGACCCGAAAACGCACGTTATACAAGCAAAACTATTCAAAATGCTGATGAAACAACATCACAAGGTCGTGAGGTTTTATCTGTATGCCTTCGTCTTCTTGACTTTGTTGCTGACCCATCCAATCCAGTGAAGCGCGAAGTCTTGATTGATATGTGCGACCTGACAAGAACAACCGGCGCATCTATTGCCACTGCAATCCGGAATAGTTTACAAAAACACATGATCAACATAACAGACTGCCGTGGTCAGGCGTATGACACAACAGCATCGATGAGTTCCAACAAGAAGGGAGTTCAAGCGGAAATATGCAAGTTTGCACCAGATGCAGAATATCAAGGTTGTTGCCTTCATTCCATAAACCTTGTTATCTGCTACGCATGTCAAATTAGACCAATCCAGAATATGATGGAATGTTGCCGTGAATTATTTAGTTTTTTTGACAATTCTCCAAAGAGGCAAAACTTCTTAAATGTTGTAATTGACGCCCTTTCACCAGAAAGCAAGAAACGAAAGCTAAAAAGTCTATGCAAAACCAGATGGATTGAAAGGCATTCTGCGTTTGAGACCATATTCGATTTATATGAATATGTTGTCATTACTCTCAATGAAATATATTTTTACCCCAATGATGAAAATTGGAGTTGGGACACACATACCAAAGCATTGGCAAATGGACTGAGACACACCATGAGAGACTTCGGACATATTTTAAGCTTTGGTTGCGCAAAGGAAATTTTGGAACCAATGCGGCCACTTGTTGCAGCCCTACAAGGTCGCCTAGTAGAAGTTTATTTTGGCTTCAAAAAAGTTGAAGAAATTCTATACTCGTACAATGACATACGAAATGAAATCGACTCGTGGTATGAACGCATGTACGAAAAGGTCTTAACTCTATCAAGACTAGTGGGATCAAATGAGCAACGTCCACGTATTTGCAGTAGACAGAGGAATCGTGATAACATCCCAGCCGATTCGGTGGAACAATACTGGAAGCGGACAGTGGCAATACCGTTCCTAGACGTTATTTGCTCAGAACTGAAATCTCGGTTCAGTACAGAGAAACGGGCACATTACGAACTCTGTGCTATAATTCCTGCTGTAGCCGTCACAATGTCAAACGAGGACCTAGTTGAACTTGCTAAAGTACTGCAACAGAAGTGGGATCATGTACTACAACTCCCGTCAGCCCTAGAAAGCGAACTGTTTCGGTGGGTGGGGTTCTGGAAGCGACAGGCTTCAGAGGATGTTTCAGTAACCTCCCTTATAACACATCATGCTAATGAGATGTTTTTCCCTAATATCCGAGAACTTTTGGATAATACTTGCGGTATTACCGATGGGAAGCACCGAGGCTGAACGTTCATTCTGATGCATTCGTAGGCTTCACACATGGCTAAGGAACTCAACGACAACCGACAGACTATCGGACTTGGCTGTCATTGCAATGCATGGACATACAATTAATTCCTGTCACCAGGGATGAGGTGTGTAAACGTTTCATGGAGTTGCACCCTAGGAGGATGATGGGATCTTCTTTTTTTGTAGCACAATAATCGAAGTAAGTTTGCTTGTTTAACTGATTGTACTTACAAAACTATAATATTAGATCCCACCAAGTACGAATACATTTTTGCCATCCTGATAGCCGTTCGATGTGTTTTCCATCCACAGGCCCACATTTAGTCATAGAAAGCGTTTACGAAAAATCATATTAGTGTAGACAGGAAAAATTGTATGAAAAAAGGACAATGACGTCATTTTGGTGGACGATTTTAAATATATTCGTAATTTCAGCGATCAGCCACCCCCCCTTAAAAAATCCTGGATCCGCCACTGTGATAGGTTAGGGGTATGATGTTTAGGATGATAGGTTAGGGGTATGATGTTTAGGATGATAGGGGTTGATCAGGTTTGGCGAGATCGGATATGATATAAGGAATAGTCTGGTATTGGGGTAAGAATAAGCAGACTAGCTAGGGACCGAGTTAACGAGTCGGGATGAACGGATCTAGGGAATTGTCCCAATGGCTGGAACAATAAATCTTATTCGTTCCCCAATCTTAATCATCGATCCGTGAAACAAAGGCTAGTTTGGATAGGATACTATTCAAACTAACCTACTTTTCCCACGGGAGATGATTTAATGAGATGCAAGAGTATATAAAGAGAAACCTTTAGTGAGTCATTGTGACGAAATAATTACGCCCCTTGAGACAGCAAAATACTTGAACAGTAATTAAATAAGTAAGTAATCCCAAGAGGGACATTAAGCATTTAGTACATTGTATCAGAACAAACGAGTTACATCACAAGCTATGATATATAAAGAAAGGACGCGGTCATAGGGAGTGTCAAATCAGTAGAGTTCAGTTGGAGTGTGTACGAGAAGATAGAAAAACCTAAGAAACCTCTTCAGCATCTTGATACAGAGATACGGGTAAATTCCGAAGGTCTAAAGAAGAAGAACGTTACTTGTAGTGGAGCCGGAGCAGTTGGAAAGAGCAGTTGGACAGTTGGAAAGCACAAGAAAGACGAAGGACAAGAAAGACGAAGGACAAGAAAGACGAAGGACAAGAAAGACGAAGGACAAGAAAGACGAAGGACAAGAAAGACGAAGGACAAGAAAGACGAAGGACAAGAAAGACGAAGGACAAGAAAGACGAAGGACATCTGAGAAAGATCGACGCAACACTGAACATCGAACATTGAAGACTGTACTTGGACTTTTGTTAAGTATTTCAGTTAAGTAGTATTCTGTAGAGTTACATTTATATCACTATTAGTTTTCCATGGTATCTTTAGTTCCTTTTGGAGAGTAATAAATGCTGTCAGTCGTATGGTTTGTATTTGTAATTAGTAGTCTCGGGAGGAAGGGAGGGCACTCGAAGGGAACGGGTGGTGAAAGCGTGTCATATTTTGGTGTCAGAAGTGGGATAATTTTGTCGAGTGTCCACCAGATTCCGAAGACTACTAGTTGTAAATCGTACCTGGGTATTAGTTTTAGTGATTTTGAATCGGAAATGGAAGTGCCATATGAGGAGTTAGAGTTAGAACAGCTAAGATTAGAATGTGCCAGTCGAGACATAGAGTTTGGCTCTAAAGATGGAAGGAGAAATCTAGCAAGAGCCACAGCTTATGATGAATTAGATCATTGTAATGCAGATTCAATTGTACAAGATGATGAGCCGTCACGTGTCTTTAATCCTAGGAATGATGAATTGTTAGTTGCCTCGAATGTTAAGGATAGTGACTTAGTAAACGCCTTAAGTTTTAAGCAACAGATAGAGTTGTTGCAATTGCAAAGAGAAATGCGTCGAGAAGAGGAAGAAAGACAGATTAGGGATAGTGAAAGGCACATGCGCTGTAAAAAGGAATAGGAAGAAATGAAAATCAGAGAAGAGGAGAGATGGATAAGGTTTAAGTTAGAAAAGGAAAGGGAAGAGGTCACAGATTCGAGGGATATTGACGGGAGGAGTAGGAAGTCAGATTATAACAGTAGGAGACCAACATTTCTTAAGATAAGGGAAATGAGGGATAATGAGGATATTGAGGATTATTTTAGGATTTTCGAGATGACGGCAAGGGCTCAGCTTATACCTGAAAGGGAGTGGTTGGGTAGTTTGGTCCCCAAGGTTAGCGAAAAGGCAAAAGCCATTTATCTAGATATTCCGGAGGATAAAGCACAGGATTTTAAGGCTTCTAAGGAAATAATTTTCCAGGCATATCAACATACTGTAGACTATTATACATGTAGGTACAAATTCAGGAATTCAGAAAAAGAGCCAGATGAAGATTTTGTGCAGTGGGTTCACAGGTCTCGTAGGTATTTAGACAGGTGGATGAGAGTAGCAAAAGCAGAAGGTAGTGAAGAGCGAATCAAAGAACAGTTTATGATAGAAAAAATGTTAGATTCAGTTTCACCTGAACTGCGCTCTTGGTTGATAGAGAAGAAACCACAGACTTCTGGAGAACTTGCCACGATTGCCAACGACCATATACAAGCAAAGAAAGGCCCAATTATCGATGGAAAGTATGTTGGTTATGGGAAAAAAACAATTCAAGCCATAATCAAGCCAACTGCTACAGTATCAACAGAAGAGCAAAGCACTACACAACCTAAACCACCACCTGCAGTGAGTTATCAGTCACGCAGAGGGAGAGACAATAATTCACAACCTCGATGCTTTGTATGTGGGGAAATTGGTCATCTGTCCTATGACTGCAGAGAGGGAAAGAGGAATCCAGGTGGAACAGGTCTGTTGTGCATGACTCCACTTGATTCTGAGCGAGAAGCTGAGTTGCAACTGCACTATATTTCTGGTTGCATTTCTGGAAAAACAGTTAACATGTTGGTGGACTCGGGTTGCACAAGAACACTGATTCACCAGATCTTTGCTTCAAATGTCAAAAAGCCAGGCGAGTACATTTCTGTACTTACAGCTAATGGTGAGAGACTAACAGTTCCCTTGGTGTGGGTGAACATGGAAAGCGAGCAAGGAAAACATACATAACTCGTAGGTGTCATGACATGTCTTCCAGTGGATGTGTTACTTGGACGCTCGTCTTATGGTCAGACGCTGACGCAAAAAGTAGTTCTGGAACAGCTGACGCAAAAAGTAGTTCTGGAACAGTGGGAAAAAGATGTACAAGCAAAAGGAATCAATGATAATGGTAACCAGGCGTTTGTGCTCACTCGAAACCAAGTTGCTTTACAAAAGGCACAAGAAAAGAGAGATGAGCTTATTGATCGTGAAAACAAAGTTGCGGTAAAAAGCTTGGCATCTACGAAACTACACAACAAAGATGGCCCTGCATATGAAGTAAGTTTAAAACATTTATTGGGTGACGGGAATGGTAGTGATGTGGAAACGGAACTGCAGGAACAGTTACACAATGAAAAGTGTGATGATGGCAAAAACATCTTAGATCGAAATCGAGAGCAATTGATAGCAGACCAGAAATCTGACGTAACATTAAAAGCAACTTATGAAAAAGTTTTGGATAAACCAGATTCAGATAGCTATTATTTGAAAAAAGGAATTCTTATGCATAGGAAATGTAACAACGATGATCATGATGGTTTGAATTATAATGATCGTATTGTAGTACCAGAATTTTACAGGCAGGAAATTCTACGTGTGGGTCACGCAACTCCACTTGCTGGACACATGGGACAAGAAAAGACACATTCAAGAATTGCTGTTCACTTCTATTGGCCCAAGCTACACTTCGATGTGAAGAAGTATTGCGCCACATGCCCTGAGTGCCAACTGGTAAGTAGAAGAAATGTCGCAAGTCGTGCACCTCTGAGACCAGTTCCAGTTGTCAGCGAACCATTCAGGAAGATCGCCATTGATATTATTGGAGAGTTGCCGAGAAGTAAGTCGGGTTGTAAGTACACCCTTACCATTGTTGACTACGCAACACGATACCCAGAGGCTATACCCTTGAAGAATATAAGCTCAAAAACTGTTGCGGATGCTCTTATTCTATGTTTTACACGACTAGGAATACCTGAACAGTTAGTTTCTGATCAAGGATCTAACTTTATTGGCAAGCTTATGACCCAATTATATGACCAGTTAGGGATAACAAAGATACAAACCTCCGTTTATCACCCTGAGCAGTTTATGAACATATGAAAACTGGGGGTCTTTGGAGTCTTGCAGAACAACAATTTCACATCAACTACTTAGAAATGAAAGCAGTCTTGCTTGGTCTAAGATCTTTATGTAGTGAAGTCAGTGACAAACACATTAGGGTACAATCTGACAATACAACTACTGTGGCATATATAAATGCTATGGGTGGTATAAGATCAACAGACTGTAATGATATGGCACTGCAGATTTGGCAGTGGTGCCAAGGGAGAAATATTTGGCTATTCAGTTCCTGCCACATACCAGGCTCAACACATATTGAGGCTGACAAAGAGGCAATTTAACACCTCGATTGAATGGTCATTGAATACAGAAGTTTTTCAGGACATAAAGCATATGTTGGGTCCCTTTCATATTGACCTTTTTGCATCTAGACTAAATTTAAGATTTCTAATTATGTTTCATGGAAACCAGACCCTAATGCAAAATATGTAACTGCTTTCCTTATGAACTGGGAAAATTACTATTTCTATGCCTTTCCACCTTTCAGTGTGATTGCCACCTGCCTGCAGAAAGTGGAACAAGACAAAGCATCGGGAGTTATTCTAGTCCCTCTTTGGCAAACTCAACCTTGGTTTACCATCCTCCTCCATCTACTTGTAGATTACCCTCTTCTCCTTCCTCAGTCCAATACACTCTTGGTACAACCTCACAGCAATGTTCTACATCCACTCAGGAAACAGTTACGATTAATGGCATGCAAAGTCTCAGGGAAAGCCTCCCACGCAAAAACATTTCAAGAAAAGCTGCAGAAATCATCTTACGGTCCTGGTCAGATGGAACACAAAAGCAATATAAACCGTACATCAAGAGATGGTCTGACTTTTGTAGTAAATGGAAGACTGATCCCTATGACCCACCTGTGACAACAGTTTTGGATTTTTTAGTTCAATTTTATGAAAAAGGATTGTCATATACCACAATAAACACTGCAAGGAGTGCTATATCCGCAGTAACATTACCTAAGAACAACATGACTATATTGGAAATCATGCAATAGTATCAAGGTTTATGAAAGGGATATATAAAAGTGCACCACCAACTTCACGTTACAAGTCAAGTTGGGATGTACAACCAGTGTTAACATATCTTTCATCTGTCGACAATGTCGCTAAGGAACTGGACCTCAAATCTTTGACTCTAAAGACGGTTATGTTAGTGTCCTTAGTTTCTGCACAAAGAGGACAGAGTTTACATATGCTTGACATCAATTGCATGAAAGAATCTCCAAATGGCTTTGAGTTTGTGCTTCCTGGACATGTAAAACAAAGCAGACCAGGATACAAAGTTCCTTCAATTATGCTGCAAGCTTATCCTGTTGATCAATCGCTTTGTGTGGTTACCCATATGAAGGAATATCTTCAGAAGACAGAGCCTCTTAGAGGAACTGAATGCAAGCTACTTATCAGTTTTATCAAACCCTACAAACGTATTTCAAGGGAAACAATCTCATGGTGGATTCGCTCAGTCATGGCTGCTGCTGGTGTGGATGTTACCATGTTTAAGCCACACAGTACAAGAGCTGCCGCTACTTCTAAAGCGAAAATTGCAAGCATTCCCATTCAAGATATCCTAAATACTGCAGGATGGTCGTCTTCAAGATCTTTTGACAAGTTTTATGATAAGCCTATTCAAACTAGCACGTTTGCTTCTGCTGTTCTAAATATTGAATAGAACTAACATTTGTTAGATTGAGACTACATGTTCATGTAGATTAATAACGTTTAAGGAAATTAAACAAGTTTGATATAATATGTTGACTAGTTTCCTCATGTGACAGTCTGGTCTTTGAAATCTCATGGGATCCCTGGTGCAGTTGATGACGAGATAGAATTGAGAAATTAAGCGAGACTTACCTGTAAATTGCAGTTTGATTGGAATTCTATCGAGTCAATAAACTGCACCAAGGGATCACATGCCCGCCCAGTATATCTGTTGATGGGACTTGTATACCCACCCTTTATCAGTTTATGGTAGCTAGAGTTTATGGTCAATATACAGTCATTGTACTTTGTAACTTGGTTTTATAATAAGACAATCACATTTCGTCTGTAAATACTGACTATGCGCATGCGTCGAGCTATCTCATGTGATCCCTTGGTGCAGTTTATTGACTCGATAGAATTCCAATCAAACTTCAACTTACAGGTAAGTCTCGTTTAATTTCTCAATTATCCCGCCAACTACAAAACTCAATTGCCTATATAATATTATGTGCAGATGACTTACTACTGCTCTCAGACAGTGAAAAAGGCTTTCAAAGTTGTCTCGATAACCTTTGTTCCTACTCTAAAAAATGGAAACTTAGCATAAATATTAAAAAAAGAAAGGTTATGGTTTTTAACAAATCGGGCCGTAAATTGAATATTAACTGCACTTTTGGTAAAGACAAAGTTCCTATGGCCACTTCCTACACATATCTAGGAACTATCCTTACTCCTTCAGGTTCCTTTAATATTAACAAAGAAAATCTATATAATAAAGGACTGAGAACAGTGTTTAGCATTCTAAGGGATCTTCACACCCAATACGGGACCCACTCGAAAATTATTTTGAAACTGTTCGATTCCCTTGTACGACCCATTTTATTATATAATTGTCAGGTTTGGGGAACTTATTCAAAACAATTCAAATCTTTTTCTAAATTCAAAGAGAACTTATTCCAAGTAAACCTGTGTAAGATGATCCTCGGAGTTAACTCAAAAACTACTAATTCGGCTGTAAGATCAGAACTTGGACGTTTTCCCTTACATATTTCAATCTATAACTCAATTACTAATTTTTTTCTTTCATCTACCCAAACATAAAGAAAATTATATTATTACCCAAGCTTTACATATATCTAGTGATTTAAATAACAATAACACATTTACTTGGTTCACTACACTATCTTTTTTATTGAAACTAGGGAACATTAACCCAACTGATGGCTCCAAAGGATCAATTAAATCATTTATTGGCCAATTAAAAAATCGTTACATAGATAATTGGGAAAAAGAAAGAGATGAAATATTAGCAGGAAACAAAAAATCAAAATTAGAATTATTTTCATTAGTTACTGCGATAATCTTTGTATCGCGACCTTTCATTTGCAAACTCCAGTTGGATTTTGGGGTTTTCCGATCCGCCAATCATGTGAGGGGCGGGGCTTATGCAAATGACCACGTTCGGTGTTCGCCCAGCTTCGCCCAGCTTCGCCATTTTGAAATTCCAAATTTCTCCCGGAGCTTCAAGACAAGAAGAAATTCTTGTGAAATGACGCGAGAATATCCTAAAGAATTAAGGTGGAGGGTAGTTTATATGTTGAGGGAGGGCCGGAGTACAAAGGAAATTGCCCAAGTTCTTCACGTAGGCCTTACATTCGTGAAAAAGATCAAATATCTGTTTGACACAAACCAGAACATCGAATATCGCCCTAGACCTGGGAAATTGAGGAGGCTAAGCGGTGAGTACTTGACATATAATTTACTATAATAATTTGTTGATCAGTTTTTGTCTCACAGATGCAGGAAAGTCACTCCATTTAATACTGTTTTTACCGTGAAATCAATTTCTGTCAACAGCTCAAGACATTTTGCTGATCAAAAATATTGCAACACAATACCCAGAAGTATATGAGGACGAATTACAGGATTGGCTCCAATATTTGACAGGAAGAATGTTTTCCCTTTCCTCCATCCGAAAGTGCTTGAGTAAAATGGGCTGGTCAAGAAGAAAGGCATGTATACTAGCATTAGACAGTTCAGTATACACAATGTAGTGGTTCATAGTATAGTAGCCAAAGTAAAGTTCAATGTATAGCATGCAAAGTGCAAAAATCAGCTCAACATGGACCCTCAACACTTGGTTTTGTTGGGTTACAGTCTTTGGAAGCATATAATGTGAACAAAATATATGCACAATTTAAAACAGAATTTCATGTCGACAATACCAGCTCAGAATGGGTATAAACGGCAAGGTTAAAGAGTGCTAGTAAAATCATCATTAGATTTTAGGAAACTTATCAGACAGCACATGCAGCGTGACTAAAACTTAGTGTTTGGTTACTCGTTGCGTGACTCAGTAGAGCATGCAAATTTGGAATAATCGCCAGGCACTCGACAACATAATACCGGCCAGCTCAGAATTTGTATAATAGCAGGTATGTAATAGCTCAGGTGTTGTTTCACTTGCAGCTAAGCCTTTTTGCATATCAGAGGAATGAGATACTGCGTGCTGGATTCCGTAGAAGAATGGCAGATTTTGAAAGTCATCAATTTATCTTTATTGACGAGTCATCCAAAGATGAGAGGACATTTCAGGTAATACATGTCAAATACAGACTAAAAAACTATCTTAGTCATGTTGCTGCATTAGCATTTCTTGGTGTAGTAGAAAATATTGCTTAGATGTGCTACTCACCCCTCTCTGTTATGGAGCTGTAACTATATATCTCTACCTGATTTTTCCCTTTAGGAGTGAGTAGTGGCCTGTACACAGGTTAACTAAATGTACATAGAGCAGATGTCGTATGACTGTGAAAAACTTACTGCACTCATCACTGCCTGATGCTGTGATGATTTAGGATTTCGAATGAATCTGTGCTGTAACCGTACCGTGCGCTGTGGTTTTTCACAGTCATACGAAGTCGACTATACATTATACATGTACAGGTCTACATGTATTAACGTCCATTAGTGATCACACATAAGGTTCAAAGGTTCATATTCCACTACATCAAGACATTTAACCTGTTTATTAATTCTCTACAGTTTTCCATAGGTCTTTTCTAAGTGAACATGATGCATTCCGGTCTAGCTTCAGTACAAACAGATTTGTTACATTGTATGTTGCCAAATGTGGTGTTGTTTGTACTGAAGCTATACCACAATGCACTTTGTTTGGCTGTCTTAGAAGAGGAGACATGGGTACCTGAGGGATAAGAGAAACATATATATGTAGTAATATATTTATAAGAATATTTATCCATCTAAAATGTAACCAACAATGCCTTTTTGGGTAATTTCAGAGGAGGTATGGTCGTGCATTGAAAGGCTCAAGGATCTCAACAACTGGAAACTTTACAAGCGGCACTCGTTACAGTGTACTTAGTGCCATAAGTGTGGAAGGTATTAAAGCATCACATACAATTATTGGAGCGTACAATAAAGAACTGTTTGAATTTGCCACGACTCACTTCATATTGCCATTTGTGGGTTCAGTTGCAAGAAAAGAAGCATGTTCAGTAGTAGTAATGGATAACTGCAGCATCCATACTTCAAATAATGTCATTGAAGCTGTCAGAAGAAAGGGTGGTATTGTGATGTTTTTACCGTAAGTACCTATAATATTATGTAATACATTAATAGTAATATACATTATGTACATGTAGATTTGATGAAGATATGAATATACTATATTTCCCCCTAAATTGGAAAAGTCTTACATTGTATCAAATATTTCAGTCAACAGTTTGAGTGCCTTAATTATCACCTTTTTATTGGTATCATGAAAATGTATTCTAGGTGATTGGGCGTGAATAGTCACAGGATTTGATACTTCTTTTATACAAAAACACCCTAGTGCAAATTACTGACATTTTAAAACTGCTGAAACGTTTCTTAGTTTTCATTGCATTAACTTCCATATCCCAGCTGGACCTGTTCCATTTAAGAAAGATAATTTTGCGTCCTGTTCCAGACAAAATGGTGAAAATAGGTACACAGTTCCAGACTAAAAACGTAGCTTACCGTAAGTGTCATTTTGCAGTGGTAGACTTGATCGTGAATAATCAAGGACACTATGGAAAAAATCAGACCTGTTCCAGAGCCAAACTGAGCATAAAATATACCCATGTACCAAAGCCAGAGAAGCAAAAACCATACCCTGTTGAGTGGCACAATTACCTGTATAGTCCATATATTGAGTACAGAACCCCCCTCCCCCCCTCTGGGTACAATGGCACCTAAATATTTTCTAATACTAAAAAATAATACTTAAATGATACTGCTCCTAGGCCATATTCTCCTGACATGAATTCTATTGAGGAAGCATTTGGATGTGCAAAACAATGGCTTCAAAGACACAAAGATGTATGCATCAAGTATCCCAAATGGTGTTTTGAAATAGCCTTGGACCAGGTGACTGAATGCAAATCTTATCACCAGGTTGTCATTGTTTTTAGCTCAGTGTTTTATCTCTTCCAATATAAGCACTTTTCTCTTCTCAATGTCATAACAAATAAAATTGAACAGAAACATTATTGTATTTTATTATGACAATATGTCACAGTGAATTTAACTTGAGCCCTGAATACAAATGGGTTCAAATTATGAAATACTATTCAACTACTGAGTATTAAAATTCCATGGCTGTATTTTCTATTTCAGCTTACTAGAGAACAGTGTATTGGTTTCTTTTGGGACAGTGGTTACTTCTAAATTCAAACGACAACATTGAATATATAACATTGTAAGCAGTATAACTTAACATGCTCTTTAAGAATCATCTAGATGTGTAGCAACAGGCCACTACAAAATAGAACATATCTATTGATTAACTGAAAGAACTAAATGAGGGGCAGTTTAAACATAAAAATTCATTCTGAATGTGAAACACATAAGCTAGTATACAAAACCTAGTACCGCCTGAGGCTAATTTCATTTTTGATGGCTTTGACAAGCATTTCACGGTCGCTTTCATCAATTCCCATCCCATCAATAATACTATTTCCCAAACTTGGGTGGCAGAAACTAACTAACAGGGGGCCATCAACCTCTGCCTTGATAAAGTGAGGAGCAAATCTGCTAAGATGGTTAACTTCAAGGAAGGCCAGACAGTCAGATAAGGAATAACTTGCAACATCTTTTGTCTTTTCTTTTGCATCAGCATATTGGTACATGTAAGCTGTTGTTCATGGCTGGACAGTCTGATGATGTTGATGATCCAGTTGGTGTGGAACACATCTGTGGCATAAATGATGGCAAAGGACTCTGCATCTGAATAACAATGTGTGAAAAATATATGACTACTAATAAAACAACCAGTAGAGTACATTAACACTAAAACCGTGAAATAGAGTGCAATTTAGAAAAGCGTGAAATAGTACTAATTTTAAATAGTACTAAATAGAGCTATTTCTATTGTTTTCTATTGTTTCATTAGTGCTATTTAGTACTAATTAGTTATTTAGTTTTCAAGCTTTTCAAAATTGCACTCTAGTGCTAACTTTAAAATAATAGTACTAAATAGTGCAATATGTCTTTTGTTTTCTATTGTTTATAATTATAGTACTATTTAGTACTAATTAGTCAAAAATGTTTCAAGGTTATAGTGTTTGCACTCTACGCATAAAAACATGTATTTATCTTTATCAATGCAACAATAATTATGTATGATATAAAAAAATGAACTAGAAGTTCTTGGAGATGCGTGACACTGTACTTTTTAGCTTAATAATGGTAACACGTCATTTCTTAAAAGTGTCAATAAATATTATTGTATTTTGAACAGACGTTTCGGGCATCAAGCCCTTCATAATAATAATAATAATAATATCTTTATTTAGACTGCAGGATGTATCAGTTAACACTGACGTGAAAACTGGTATTAACACATATAATAAAACTATAATAAATAATATAAACATACATACACACATACAATGTACACTAAAAGCTATTATTGAATTATATATGTAGAATAAATATGAAAAAATATGACTGGTCGTTAAACTTTAATTTGTATTCTGGTATGTCATCCCCTACCCCACCCCACCTGGGGTAATATTGACTAAATTAATAATGATTGTATTTGTAATATTCTGGGAGATTCAATTCAGTCAATATTATCTTAGAAGATACATGTATGTATTTTAGACCCCAGGGTGGGCAGAGGGAATGTCGAAAGGAAGTGGTAATGGCCAACTTAAAGTTCTAGGAATACAAACCTGTGACTGACGTGTAATATGTGAAGATGTCAAATTCTCTTGGGTGTGCATTATCAAGTTTAGATTTAATTACGCACCTTGATAGTTGGTGACTGCTGATTTGCCAATATAGCAAGCAACGAAGTTTGAAAGAGTTGCGTGTTGTGTTGGTTTTGGATAATCATTGTTCTTAGGAGCTGATCAGCACTACTAGAGGTATTTGGGCTCACTGAATTCTCTTTCTCTTTTCTTTTGAGAGGAGGAACTCCAACAAGGTCGATGTGATCTTCCCATTTTGGCTCATCTCCAACCCCTGCTGACTTTCCTTCTAATATGTAATCTGTCCACAGTTTCAGATGTCTCACACTGTATCTGCTCAAAGTGCCTTTCTTCTCAAGTTCTCTCACCAAGTCACAATGAAGGTCATTCCAGAGATCATTATTTGTCTTTTTTGGCCTTGTAGCTGCTTCTGCCATTTCTATAAGTTCTAGATCTCTTGCATCAGCCTCCCCTGTTCCTCCTATTGCAGATGAAAATGGAAGGCTTCTTTTCCTTGACTTCAAAGCATCGCTTCCTGGGAATCAAAATTATGAAATATCTAGACAACACATACATGTACATTTACAGTATAAACAATTACATGTAAGTCCATTACTTGAGTAAAAAAAATGCAGCAGAAATAGTTCCTTTACAAGTAATACTAAATAGTGACATTTCTATTGTTTTGTATTATTTATGAACCTAAGGGAAGCCCCAGAATGGGAGCAGAATGGGGGACGGGGTGGTGGGAAATTCAACATTTGATATGGCTCAAGATGAGTTAATGCCTCCTTGAATTTCATTTCATTTAACATTGTGACATATTGACTGTCACAGAATCCCTAGTTACCCTAGGGTGGAAATTTGACATTTATTAGGTGTCGAGGGAAATTTGGCTCTGGCCTCCCTTAAAGTATCAACCCCCCCCCCCCCCCCCCCCCCCCTGCAATGTTTTTAGTGTTTGCATGTACTCTTTATTATTATTTTTGTTTGACTAGTGTATTTAGTACGAATAAGTTGGTAGTGTTTCGTGAATTGATTGTTAGCACTCTACCTACCTGCTGCACAGTTGTTAATGTTTACAGATGTACAAGCTATGCGGATAGAGTGTAATTTTCCTTTTCCATATTCCTGCTTACAGTTCTCAAAGTCTGCTTCATTGTTAAGTTGTACCAGTTGCTTGGTCCCTCTACGCAACCAAAACAGACCACTAGCTGGTACATACATCACTGACCCTAATTCATGAGCTCTAACCAGAGCTTTAAGGTCGACCAGGCTACAGTCTTGTGCAACACTGTGGATTATAGTGGATGTCTTTGAGAGCTTTGGATCACCCTTACTATTTATAGAAACTTCAAATAGGAAGACATTCATAGAAGTTGTTGCTTCTGATGGTGTGCTGTTTTTAACTTTCAATCTTGGTGAACGGCGAGGACCAAGAGGTGCCAATCCTATCAATTACAAACACAGAGTCTATTTAACCAGCACTAGACCAAATTCTAGGTTTGAACTGCTACACATGTGTGCAGGTATTAAAGAAATCCTGGAGTTTGATAAGAGAAGCTAAGGGGGAACCGATTATATCCGATCCGATTACCAAAAGGAAGATTATTATCATTATTATCAGTTATTTTTGGTCTTTAAAGTTTAGTTTCCTATATTCACAGATGTAAAGCTACTATGTAGATATAAGCTTACTGTGATTAAACCTTTATTATTATTATTATTATTATTATTATTATTATTATTATTATTATTATTATTATTATTATTATTATTATTATTATTATTATTATGATTATGATTATGATTATGATTATGATTATGATTATGATTATGATTATGATTATGATTATGATTATGATTATGATTATGATTATGATTATGATTATGATTATGATTATGATTATGATTATGATTATGATTATGATTATTATTATGATTATGATTATGATTATGATTATGATTATGATTATGATTATGATTATGATTATGATTATGATTATGATTATGATTATGATTATGATTATGATTATGATTATGATTATGATTATGATTATGATTATGATTATGATTATGATTATGATTATGATTATGATTATGATTATGATTATGATTATGATTATGATTATGATTATGATTATGATTATGATTATGATTATGATTATGATTATGATTATGATTATGATTATGATTATGATTATGATTATGATTATGATTATGATTATGATTATGATTATGATTATGATTATGATTATGATTATGATTATGATTATGATTATGATTATGATTATGATTATGATTATGATTATGATTATGATTATGATTATGATTATGATTATGATTATGATTATGATTATGATTATGATTATGATTATGATTATGATTATGATTATGATTATGATTATGATTATGATTATGATTATTATTATTATTATTATTATTATTATTATTATTATTATTATTATTATTATTATTATTATTATTATTATTATTATTATTATTATTATTATTATTATTATTATTATTATTATTATTATTATTATTATTATTATTATTATTATTATTATTATTATTATTATTATTATTATTATTATTATTATTATTATTATTATTATTATTATTATTATTATTATTATTATTATTATTATTATTATTATTATTATTATTATTATTATTATTATTATTATTATTATTATAGGTGGAACATTCTCTAAAACACACTAAAATAAGCTTGCTTCACAGTACTTTGGATTTATTTTTTTACTTACCGGTCACGTCAATATGTGATTTTGCCGGAGTCACGCGCGTGCTGGTTTGCTTTCTGTCTTGCACCAGGTCGACCACCATGACCATGACTGACTTTTTGGAAGGCTTCCCACAAGCAGTAAACATAGGATACCCCGCTAAGAAGTCAGGAATGTCCATGTCCGAATGCATTGCAACCACTGTGCGACTCTTTCCACTTTTCTTGTAGTATATCTGCGACACCTCCATGTCTTTCAAACCAAGACGATTTTTCGTATAATCTTGAATACATTTCTGTAGTGTCTCAAATGTCCATCGGTAAGGCAATATAAACGGGGTCTGTTCTGCACCGGCAATTACCTTCCCATCTCTTGTACCCAAATAGAGGCAAACCTCTCGCTAGAAAGCGACATATAAAAATGCTCGTTTGAATATTTATTTACACTTTCAAAATACTTACTCAACTACAATGTACTCTTGTGAACCTTGAACCTTTTTTCCGATCGGGTGCTTTGAACAGTTTTCTAAACCTACTCAGTTTTCTACGAAGGACTTCTAGGACTGGACTGAAACGTTTTATACACATACCATTTCATTTTCGTCGTCCCATATTTGAGTCTCCTGACTATCTGGTAAATCAATATGAATAGCTTCTGTCGCTTGAGAATCCATCCGTCTTGAAGCTCCGGGAGAATTTGGGAATTTCAAAATGGCGAAGCTGGGCGAACACCGAACGTGGTCATTTGCATAAGCCCCGCCCCTCACATGATTGGCGGATCGGAAAAACCCAAATTAAAATCCAACTGGAGTTTGCAAATGAAAGGTCGCGATACAAAGATTATCGCAGTAAAGTGTATATATGGCCCAAAACTTTTATTTTGGAAATCGATTCTTTATGAAGTAAATAATGGGGTGGTGTAGTAGTTTCCTGGTTTGGGCTTCACACGTGTGAGTTACAGAGGTTTGAATTCTCAATATGCAAATCAGATGACGTAAATTCAGTCATCCTTTATTATACAAAAACGCCTTTGTGCAAATTACTGACATTTCTAAACTTGCGATATCTTTCCACAGTTTATAGAAATAGTTTTATGAAATTTTTTCCTATTTCAGAAAAAAAGCACTACTTGAAAAAATATAATTTAGTTATGACAAATTCCCGAATTGACGACACCAAATTAGCATATTGAGATTTCAAACCTCTATAACTCACAAATGCGAAGCCCAAACCAAGAAACTACTACATCACCCCATTATTTACTTCATAAAGAATCGATTTCCAAAATAAAATTTTTGCCCATATATACACTTTAAACATAACTATAAGTTTGAATAATATCTTAATCAGTGGTTATAAAACACGTAAATCTGTTACTAAATTTAGAATGTCTTCCCATTACTTCCCAATTGAAAAAGGTAGACATAATAATATCCCTAGAGATGAGAGGAAATGTTTCAAATGTGAAAACAATGAAATTGGTGATGAATTAGATCTGATTTTACTAATTTAATTTTAAATACAAACTCTTCATTTGATTTATTTAATAATAAAAGTATATTTCAACACATAGTATCAATGAAGGACGAAAACATTATTAAAATAAGTAGTTACTATATATATATCAAATCATGGAATGCTACGAATTAATTATGAACACATAAATATTACTTTAGATAATATATTCATTTGTTTTTTCTACATAATGAAATTGATACACTTACTATTACAGTTTCACTGATATAATTAATATGAACTTTTGTAAAATATTATTGGAGTATACTCATCATGTACACTATATTTGTACCAAAGTACCAATAAATAAACATTATTATTATTATTATTATTATTATGTTAAACAACTGTCGACCGGAACTGCCACACTAGAACAACTGAAGGCCCAAATATCAGCATTTGATAGTTCGAAGTCATTTAGCTTTGAAATAGAGAACATTTCTGGTCATTCTCATCGAGTACTGTTAAGAGTTTACTTATCAAATGAGAAATGTTACTCAGAAGAATTAGGAAGCTATCACCCGATCCGGTTAATGCTCAATCCTTCAGGAAGTTACAAGTTACAAGAAAACACTCATAACACGGTAGAAGAAGGACAGTTAGATCTTGGAAATGCAAGCAGCTTACACGTCTTGGTAGAAAAAATTTGCAATGGTTCTGGTTTTGTATTGTGCCCGGGCATTGTGGAATATAATACTTTGGAAAGAGACGACGTAAACACTGCATCTGCGAGTGCCATAAAAGAGGAAGTGTTGCCTTGGAAATGTGTCCGATCGACTAGTTGTACAATATGGTGTAAAAGGCCAAACAGTATTGTAAACATCGACAAAGAAAACATTAATTCTGTAGCTACTTCAATGTGTGCAGATTGCAAACTTCGCGCCAAACAAGAAAAGCGAAACAATCTCGAACCACAATCGAAAATATCAAGCCAGCAAGCAAGTGCAAAAGTGTCGATCAGCCGTATGAGCCCAAAAAGTGCAAAAGTAAGAGAGCACAACATCCATAATGAGAGGAAAAACTTTCGAAGAACAGCCGAAAGATACAAACTCTGAATGTCAGCGACGACCAAAACTCCGAATTGGTAAAGCTAATCCAGTGCATAGAGACAGAAGGACAAGATCATCTACAGTCGGTTTTCAAAGAGGCGGACAAAAACAAAAACCAGGATGTGGCAATGTGTTAAAGGATGTATGGGATCTTGATAAACAATCATTATTCAAAGATCAGCGAAGCAGAGTCTTCTTTTAACCTCCTCCCCGAGAGAAAGAAGGAAGAAGACTCTGCCGAAGTTGTATAGATCTTTTGTATTCCGTTATCCAAGAATCTGGATAATGAGATTCATAATTTCAGGTTTGATTCCGGTTTAAAACTGTTTTTTAATGCGCACGGCTGAATTAACGTATAAACCGATGGCCAAGTCTGCGCCCACAATCATAGTATAATGGCGGCTAGAGTTTTTCCCTTCCAAATCATTCACGACACATCAAGCAAGCACATAATATAATTATTTACTGGTAGGGATACCTTTGTTTCTTTGCCCACCGACATGTTTATCAACTCGTTAAACCGTTAGAAGTCCGGAAACGGAAACAATATTTGAATCCGAGTGGGCGTGGAAATGCATTTGTCTCTAAGCAACCGTCGCGCATGCTCAAATAAGAACGTACACGACTTTGGCAGTCTTCTTCCTTCTCTCTCTCGGGGAGGAGGTTAAAAGAAGACTCTGCTCGCAGGGTAATATATCGATCAGCAAAATTACACTGCGATTATTGTTTATATTTTTATTAAATAAACTTTCAACTTGTATGCGTCATTTAAAAATATCTTAATTTTACCTATTTCAGAAACTGGAAGAAATAGCAACCGTTGGTCATCAGCAACAATTCATGCATTCTCGTACCCAGAGCCCTCTCCTCATTTGGTTTGTCGTTGGCTCTGGGGAACCCTGAAATTATAGCTAATTTCATTGGCTGTTGAAATCAACAATGCCTGATCGTATTTGACAGGTCCATGAGATAAACAAATGGATCAAACTTGCAAAGCGAACGAAACAGCGACGGTTGTATTTTCATACAGTATATTCATTCCTTTTTTGAATTATAAATCTATGGAAATGAGAGTGACTGTGTAGACGTAAATTGATCTAAATTCGTAAAGGGAGATCTAACCACGGGCAACAGGTCACGTAGAGTCAGTATTTTGGGTAATATTTGTATTTTCCATATCGCTTATAAGCTCTCCGAAGCTCTGTATTTGTTTCTGATGACCTTTAGATATCCGAACCCCCAACAGTAATCCGAACCCCGACATCTGGTTTTATTTATGACGTCAGCGAAAGCTCCGAACTACCTAAGAAGGGAGAAGGGTATGCAACAGACCCTTATGTAAACAAAAATGTTCGTCCTGAGTTTGTGCAAGAAAAGTCACGTGGGGTGGACAAGTGATGACAGATACACTTTTGGGAGAATCGCAGTGTTAACAGATTTGTATCACAACAAACTCTTGAAATATAAACGGTCAGTAGCAGTGAAATCAGAATATGTATTTAATCTAAAAGAAATGCTAGAGCTTTATATTTTAGAAGTTGTTGCCCGTAATCTAACAATATATAAATTATATTAACGGCTGCAGTGACCACCAGCGTGAAGTTAACAGCAGATTCAGCAGCACATTCGATTATCGCCTATAAATGTTTATACACAAATAATTGCCATACAAAACTACCTAAGTGTAGTAGAGAAACCTATTACCATCCTATATATGCATTCGGTTCTATCTTAACTAGTACACAGAGTTCTCTACACAGAGTACAGACGTTAGCCTCCTCCGCATGCAAACCCATTGGGGATCCCTTTTGCTTTTTTGGGATTTTTGGGATCCCTGTGCGAGGCCGGAGGCCGAGAGGGACTTGGCCCCCAGTAAGAAGAGAAGGTTTGCCTGCCAAAACTGAACACCTTTTTCGGGTCCGCGCATGTTTCTTGCGCATACCAATATTTTACGCTCCGGGGGTGATTGTTTTTTTTCCGCACATACACAACTGAAAACAAACATTTGTTTTTTTTCGGGGAGAGACACGGGATATTCTATTGTCGTGTAAAAGACGCCATGTGATGAAAATGGCTTCTAGTACTATCGAAAAAGTTAGAACGGTTGGCGGCTCAAATATGCTAGCAGAAATTTCACAAATGAATCAAGATCCCATCTCTATCAACTTCAAAGTAATTGGCTGGTGATCTTCCGAGCAAATTCCTCTCTTGAAATCGAAGTCTCAATGAAAACGGTTATCGTATTTTGAAAGTTGGAGTGTCGTTCGACACCAGCTGAGACGTTGAGAGCGAAGAAATATCTTCAAGAGTACAAAACTGAAAAGTACTTTGCCCTGTTGGCAGCGGGACTCCTCGTATATTCCATACAGAAGATAATGCTTGATTAGAATTCAAAGTTGATAGTATTAAATAAAGAAGTAGTAAAAGAGAAATGTTTAGCAGGTAAGGTTTGTTTTCCTCGGCGTTATGCCAATGTTTATTGCGAAGTAGTTTTTTAAAACTGTTCGTCTTCAGTTCGACCACTTTTAGGCAGAGAATTTAGAAGTTAGCTTCTCCAAGAGATCTTCGGACGCTTTTAGAACATGACCAACATTAACTCTCATCACCGTGACTTGACCTTTGATGTGACGGTTTCGGACTGTAAACTAAATAGCAGTAGAAGGGTTTTATAATAATTCATCGCACGGTCAAAGTTTCAGGTCGATTTTATAAAATACAACACTAACGTTTCCTTTTTGCTCCTGCTGGTGGCCTTATTGTAGCTCTTACTTTCTCCAGCAGAAGGATCAAGCACTTGAAAAATACTCACTCCGTGAGCATCTAATTTTTATTCGTCCTCGCCCGCCTTTCGTCTAGCTCTTCGAACATGTTTGCGAAATCACCACTACAAGCTTCTTGATTACCGCCTTCTTCTCTCTCCTCGATTTCAATTTTCGGGTATTTTTTAACATTTTTAAGCACATCTTTATACGCTTTGCTTTTCAATAACTGGATCGTTTGTTTTCACATACCGTGTGCGCTGTGATCTTCACCCCACGTCATTACTTTTCACGCGGAAAACCATTCCCCAGGGTCTGGGAAATGGTTTTATTGGATAGCCAATTATTCCCCAGGGACCCCGGGTCCCGTTACAAGTCCACAAGGGTGACATTACAAGTCCACGGTGCTCCGGTTTTGGCAGGCAACTCGTCCTTTTCTTTTTTCCCTCCCTCCCCCTCGTCTCCAGTCCTCTCTCCCTCTGCCCTCTTCACGATGCAGCGCCACAGGAAACCCATCTGATAGAGTTATATGTATTTTAGAGTTTGCCTGCGGAGGAGCTATACAGACGTTACTAAAGCGACAATATTTCCAGCTAGCCAGGAACACGTACATAAGTTAAAAATTAACCAAAAGTCAAGCTTGAATGAATTCCCCACAATAAAAACCAAAAACCATATCAACAGCAAGTAAATCAATAACAAGCAAAAGTTTATTTCGCTTTGATACTTTGTATACAGATATTATATAAATATATTGGATATTTACAGTCATTTGCAAAAATTCTGGCCGCTACGAAAATATCAATATATCAATATACTCGGGTGCATTATGGGTAATTAACATAATCGAAAAAATTCCCCTAAAGGGGAGTTAACGCCAGCCAGCAAAGTTGGTAGAAATATTTAGTATAAATGTTTAATTTAGTCCTACGTTTTAGTTGATTTTGTAAAATTTTGTCTGCATTTCATAAGTTAGAAATCTCAAAATAGGATTATTTAATGAGACCACATATATTGATATATCGTAGGACAGCCGCAGAATGTTTGCAATGACTGATATTTTAATAATATCATTTATAAATTTCGAAAACAGTCAAAAAATTAGCGCGTATCGAGTTTTTGTAGATGGAATAACTAGTCAAAAACTAGCACTGTGATATCTCGAGTTTTGTAGATGGCCCTAACGAGAGTCAATAATAGCATCGTACATCGAGTTTTTGTAGATGGTCTAACGATTGAGGGCATTGGGTTCGCTGGATTCTAGGTTCATTCATTTTATCAAAAGTATTTTTTCTTCATTAAAAAAGCTTGTAGTAGAAAAGCTTATAAAGTTTAATACCCCCACATATAGATGACCGCAGGGACGGAATAAGAACGAGGTTAATAACCCCTAGGATATGAGCCCGGGTCTATATCCGTACTATTACCCTTGCAATCTCGTAATGAGCCAGGGGTAAATAATGGGATATTAAAGCCCTACAAAGAACAAAAACGGCTTTTGAAACCGTGCCCAATCAGGTAATAACGTGTTATTATTTACCGTCTGGCTTCACATAAGCAAAACTCCAAACTTTGCGTTTTTAGAAGTCGAAAATATGTGATATTTTGCCAACAAAAATCTTAAAGGACGCGCTTAAAAATTCGAATTTTTGTAAACACAACAGCCGTCAGCTTAACTGAATCCAAAGTTTGAAAGGCATGTTTCTCGCTGAATATAATGTACAGAAAGCGCGTATTCGAGTTTTGTAGATTTGCATAAGACGAAGTGAGTGCAAAATAGGCACGTATCCAGTTTTTTGTAGATGGTTATAACGAGAGTCAAAATAGCACGTATCCAGTTTTTGTAACTAGATTTGGTATAACGAGAGTCAAAAATAGCACTCAAAAAATTGATTTCATTTACTAAATATCACTATAAAGGCAATTCTTATTAGCTCCTAAACACATTCAATCCAATTGTTGAAAAGTCCTGAAGGACGCGAAGTCTGAGAAATTTTTTTTATATAAAAACGACCCCCTACCTTGCGAATTTGTCTCTCACTTTTCACAATGTCGGTCTAATCGAGGTGATTTGATTTACCCTGATTATTCCACATTCCTTCTTTGGCCATACATGGCAGCAGTCACTAACAGGCATGAAAAAGCTCTTGAAATTAATAACTTTTAAGATGTCCAGATTAAGATAACCTTTGTTTATCCCGCTTACTACAAACTGCCAACAAGTGCTATTGAAGTACCAAGTCGTACAAGAGCGGTCTAATATTGACGATCACTTCAAAGGGGCGAAAAAGCAGGAAAAGTCCCTTACATACGAGCTGCATTATATGCTTCAAGCCACTTTGTTATAGATAAAGCAAAAATCATCATTAGTATCCTGGTTACTGTTCTTTGTGCTGAAATATTTGCCATTCAACAACCTTTTTTAAAAAACGACAAGAAAGAGACGTTTCTCTGGTTCGTATGATGCGAAAAAACCTGGAAATATCATCCGCGTAAGTCAATCCGCTGGGGACCGCGGAAATGAGCACACACTATTCGAAGCTTCAACATTATTCAGTTATCCCGAACGAGCTCAGTGTCAGGAAGATTTGAAAGGATCTAGTAGTGTCATATAAACCCTCAACCCCAACGTATTCTTATATTTTATATACATTTATATTATCATGAGTATATTCAGGTCACACATCGGTCTCAACACGTCCACTTGAGTATCCAGCACTTGGTCACATTCACAAGCTCACCTTGAACGTAAACGCAACGGAATAAACACACGCGAGTGAGGGTACTCTTCCAGTGCTAGCCCTTCATAAAAGCGACTCATATAAATATGATTTATGTAGCCTCCTAAAATAATGGTTAGCTCTGCCTAGTAATTACACACAGCCCGTAATACCACTGGTACAATCCAGTATGACTGCCTGGATAAGAAATCGGTGGCTGGTTAATTTCAATCAGGGGGTGGTGCCCGTCCATGCCCCATGACCAATAATAAAATGAGAATATAATAATATACTTTGATTGAATTGAGGATAGCACGTGGACAGTTATATATATAATGGAAATAGTATTACTATTCTGATGCTCTATCCTCAACTACTATAACTCAGACACTCCAGTGTCCTTGATTATATCGAATATGATTCGAGTTATCGAATATGATACTGAGCACTCCTTAGACAGCCGCACCCTAAATATCTTCCTCGGGACTAAGGAAAACTGTCAGCACTGGAATAATATCAGATCTAAATAATTATGTTTTGAAACACAATCACCAACTCCCGGGGGGTGGGTTACTTGACCCCATGTTTGGGCTATAAGTACGGTGTGCCCGTAAGGGCCAGGCCACAATATATATTTTTTAACCTTTTTCTTCACGTTGAAATAGTTCATCCGCCGTAATGTCCGTGGCAGTCCCCTCACTAACCTCATAAACTGAAAGTGTAATCCATGTACACTAAAACTCATAACACTGTACAAATGTCGGTGCGCTTCATAACATGTAAATTGTGAGTTAACCTGTACACCATTGCCGCATTATACTGTTAAATATGCAGCCCGGTTATAAACTCGTACAATTCGTGACGTTATAACTGCCCAACAAATACGCGAGTCCATAACGGTAAATGTGCGATCCTTTTATACAACTTAATTGCTGAGTTCACTTAACTGTACAATCTTGCGACCCACCCGTTATAACTGAAGTGAGCGAGTCTATAAACCTGTAAAATGTGAGATTCATAACGTAAACTTGTACGCTCCTATAACTGTAAAATGCCGTGAGTATAACTGTAAACCTGTGAGCTCTATAACCCTGTAACTGTCCGAGTGCGATAAACTGTCTAAATTGACGACCCCGTCTATAACTGTAAATCTGCGAGTTATAAAACTCGTCTAAATTGCGCACCGCTCCTAGTAACTGTAAATTGCCGAGTTCATCACACATGACAATTGTGAGTATAATGTAAAACTGTTGAGCTTACTAACTCGTAAATTCGCGACAGTCTATAATACCTGTCAAATTGTGACGTTATAACTCGTAAACTTGTGCGTTATCAACTTGTAAATCTGGAGTTATAACTCGAACTTGTGAGTTATAACTGTACACCTTTGAGTTATCACCCTGTTCAATTGCGAGTTGTTCTTGAGCTCTTAACCTCATCGTGCGTCGACCAAGCAAACACGTGGTAGTGCCTTTTTACTTCTGTACAGCGGAAGTCGTACCGGTTGCATGGCTTC
>JAUJYZ010001145.1:0-117352 GCA_033675265.1 Actinostola sp. cb2023 | reverse complement strand
ATTCGTTCATTCACTCGTTCATTCATTCTTTCATTATTTTATTCAATCATTCGTTTACTCAATTTTTATTTCTGTTTTTATAGATTCATCGCGCACTGGTTTCGTTTTTTTGGTACCTTTCTAGTAATTATTTTCAATTCTTACCGTTAATACTTCATTTTCTATTCTCGCGAGCCGTTTCATTCTTTCTATCTGGCGTTGTTCGATTTTGTTTGCTTTGCGCGAGACTGTTCAGTTTGTTGCGCACGAGCTTGTTTATTTGGTGGCGTTTGTTTGTGTTCGTATACTTATAGCCGTTGTAATTAGATTTTATGCATTTAGCCCTGAAGATGGGCGCTTAGCCCGAAAGCTTGGCAGTTTTGTAATAAAACTCAGGTTGAAGATACAAAAAGTTTTGTCACTACTAATGTTCGTTGGTGATGAAGTACCTTTTGTCACAACGATGGTGACTTGTGATGTCTCTGCTAACACTACTAATGTTCGTTGGTGATGATGTACCTTTTGTCACAACGATGGTGACTTGTGATGTCTCTGCTAACACTACTAATGTTCGTTGGTGATGAAGTACCTTTTGTCACAACGATGATGACTTGTGATGTCTCTGCTAACACTACTAATGTTCGTTGGTGATGAAGTCAGCATAAATATTCCTTCTTACAGAAAACAAACAAAACAATCAAAATTACCCATGCTACCTTTCGGTCTTGTACCGTAGCTTTGAGTGCAATCAGCGACAACGTAATGTGAATTAAAACCGCTGTATGATATGATGTGGTTTAGTTCAGTTTTTGCCACTGGTTTACATTTCATTGAGTGATGTTGAATGGTTAGATTTTTTAGCGGGTAAAACTATGACAATAATAAAATAAAAAAAGTGAAAATAGGAGATTCTGAAAGGAAAAGAACATCTTAAAAAGTTTAAACCAGTAAGATTTTGATCCACAACTGATATCTATGTATTTTATATTCTGATACACAGACCAGACCTTTTTTATCTGCAATCCTGGATAAAAACCTGCTGTTACATACGGGAAATTAACACGTACGTGAAGTATTACAGATAAAGTTTTGTAATTGCGCGCACACACACACACAATGTTGGTGTTACAATTTATGTTGCAAGAGGGGGTCTTGGAGACAACATTGATTGGGGGAAGAGGGGTGGAGGTTCAATTGAACGGAATGAAATGGCAATTTAAAAAAATGTTGTTGTAAACATTGGACATGTACCAGCCCTTTTGTCCAGGATTGTGGTTATATTGTCTCATAGAAGACATTAACATAATTAAGTGTAAACTTGTAGCTACCAGCCAAAAATGAGCAAGAATGGTCAACATGACTTATCTGGTTAGATTATCTCATAGAAGACTTCAACATCATTAGGAGTAAACTGGTAGCTACCAGCCAAAAATGAGCAAGAACCGTCACTATGACTACAGCCAGGGGGAGGCTGGTATGAATAAGGATTTGTGTATGAATGCTTGTTACTAGATGCATGGTTAGAGATGTATAGGTCATGCGAACCACCAAATGTTGGACCATAGGTGGCACCCCCATATATAGCATACTGGTTGGTTTGTCCTGTCAGGTTCAGCTTGACTGGTTGAAATCCTTTGGTGTTGTACAAAGAATATAGAAACGAGCGTGAGGACTGGGAATATTGACTGCGGGCTGTAAAAAAAATGTGATGGGAAAAAAAAACATTAAAAAAATACCCAAAACGTATGAAATCCTTAAACTATGTATTTCGTATGAAAAGTATAGTAAAGTATAGTTACGGTACGATTCGTACCATACGATGACAGTATTGCGCCATGATCGTGCGATATCCAAGCATTCTGATTGGTTGAGAAATGAATTTCGCGCTGTGATTGGTTGAATATATGCCTTTGATTCCGTACCATGCATCGGCCGGCCGTAACTCCGTAAGTTTCCCACTCATACGAAAACGATTCTATAGCTATCGTATAAAGTAATGTACAATAAATATAGATTACTTACTATGCCAGGATACATCTGTGTATCCACCACTAACAGATATAGCTATCGTATCAAGTAATGTACAATAAATATAGATTACTTACTATGCCAGGATACATCTGTGTATCCACCACTAACAGATATAGCTATCGTATAATCTAATGTACAATAAATACAGATTACTTACTATGCCAGGATACATCTGTGTATCCACCACTAACAGATAAAGCTATCGTATAAAGTAATGTACAATAAATATAGATTACTTACTATGCCAGGATACATCTGTGTATCCACCACTAACAGATATAGCTATCGTATAAAGTAATGTACAATAAATATAGATTACTTACTATGCCAGGATACATCTGTGTATCCACCACTAACAGATATAGCTATCGTATAAACTAATGTACAATAAATATAGATTACTTACTATGCCAGGATACATCTGTGTATCCACCACTATCAGTTATAGCTATCGTATAAAGTAATGTACAATAAATATAGATTACGTACAATGCCAGGATACATCTGTGTATCCACCACTAACAGATATAGCTATCGTATAAAGTAATGTACAATAAATATAGATTACTTACTATGCCAGGATACATCTGTGTATCCACCACTAACAGATATAGCTATCGTATAAAGTAATGTACAATAAATATAGATTACTTACTATGCCAGGATACATCTGTGTATCCACCACTAACATTTATATCTATCGTATAAACTAATGTACAATAAATATAGATTACTTACAATGCCATGATACATCTGTGTATCCACCACTAACAGATATAGCTATCGTATAAACTAATGTACAATAAATATATATTCCTTACTATGCCAGGATACATCTGTGTATCCACCACTATCAGTTATAGCTATCGTATAAACTAATGTACAATAAATATAGAATACTTACAATGCCAGGATACATCTGTGTATCCACCACTAACAGATATAGCTATCGTATCAAGTAATGTACAATAAATATAGAATACTTACAATGCCAGGATACATCTGTGTATCCACCACTAACAGATATAGCTATCGTATCAAGTAATGTACAATAAATATAGATTACTTACAATGCCAGGATGCATCTGCGTATCCACCAAACACGAATTGACCCACACGAACTATCGTAACTGTGGGCCCTTTGCCATCGCATTGAGGGTGGAATGTCTTCTGAACATCCCATCCATCTGCGGAGGCATTCCAGCATCTTACCCAGCGACTTGTGCTTGAACTTCGTAGAACAAGGGATAAGTAACCAGTCAGAGTCTTAACATAGTTCGCGTTGCCGTATTTATCAAGTATTGAAGATTTCTCGAGTCCCCCTGGAAAACAATGAAGTTACAAAGTTTAATATACACCGACTTAATGATGAAGTTCGATCAACAATCAAGTGAATTATATTGTATTTCCTTCCTTCCTTTAATTCGTTCACTCATTTTTCTCACTTCCTTTCTTTCTCCCCTTCCTCTTTTGGATTCTGTCTTCTTTCTTTACCTTCTTTCTACATCTACTCATTTTATTTACTAACTCTCAGTGAACCAAACATATACATACTCGCTGTGCAATTGTTCCCGTTTCCTTGAAATCCAGCTTTGCAAGTACAGGCGTGAGACCCTGGAGTATTGCTACAAACTGCATTTTTATCACAACTGTGTACATTTGTAGTACACTCGTCGATATCTAAACACAATAACAAAGTAGGTTGAGTGTTGCTACAAACTGCATATTTATCACAACTGTGTACATTTGTAGTACACTCGTCGATATCTAAACACAATAACAAAGTAGGTTGAGTGTTGCTACAAACTGCATATTTATCACAACTGTGTACATTTGTAGTACACTCATCGATATCTAAACACAATAACAAAGTAGGTTGAGTGTTGCTACAAACTGCATATTTATCACAACTGTGTACATTTGTAGCACACTCATCCATATCTAAACACAATAACAAAGTAGGTTGAGTGTTGCTACAAACTGCATATTTATCACAACTGTGTACATTTGTAGTACACTCGTCGATATCTAAACACACAAAAAAAAGAAGTTTGAATGATCCAACACGAGGCGTATGTGCTTTAGAAGCTTTAATTTCAAAATATTTGTATAATAAGTATAGGTAATCAAATGGTAAGGAGAGAAATGTGGAATAAATTTCACGCGTGTTTGTCAAAATGAAGTAGATTTTGAACAAACACGAGTGAAATTTATCCCAACTTTCACTCGTTACAGTATGTGGTTCTAATTGTGAACACTTTTTGCACTTAATGAATTTTCTCGTCAACATATGGTACAATTATCCTGAACCTTTACTATGAATTAGCTCTACACTTCAGCTAACATGTGATTAAGTTTCGTTGTATTTACTATTGAACTTTTCTAAATATATTTTATTATATCATGTGCGTTGGTGGTGCTAGTGGTGAACAGTTGTTTGTAATTGTGAACACGTTTGGTTTGCTTTTTAATGACTTAATATTGTGTATTAATATCGATTTCTAGCCTTGCAAGTTGTCTTAAAACAATATTTATGTTCGTGTTATTTCGATACGAATGCTAGAAAAATGTTAAAACGAAGTGAAGTCAGACGGCAACGCTAAATTACTGACGTGTTCGCATGTCCATTGATACATGCCGTTCATCACGTTCGTGTAATTGCTAACAACGCAATGGCGCAAATTTGTATCACAAACGCGGACTTCTTATACATATTTCCTTCTCAATATTTGCTATTGTACCAGTGTAGGTACATTAGCTGGAATTTTACTCTATATCTTTCAGGAAGCCCAAAATAGCATTGAATGATTGAAAATAGATCAAGATTTGCTCGGGTAAAATATTTTTTTGTCGATCTTAACTTTACGATATAAAAACGGCACTTTTACTGAAAAGTGTTCACAATTAGAACCACATAATGTACCATTTGAACACCAATTAATACACTCTATGCATAAATGTAGAATCGTAAAATCTCATTTACTTTGTTATTGGGAATATGTTACAACAATATCTGTCCAACTTGTTGAAGAGTGTTTTCAAAATTGAACACACCAAATGTTAGGGCTGTACTACGAAATCTTAAAAAGTTATAGTAACTTGAAATTACAAAGATTTGTGCCAGAAATCGGACTTTGGCCCCAAATGCCTCGTTTCCATGTATTTTGCACCTTTCAAACGCTTACTACTTTATGATAGTTTCATTTTTATTAATGCACTTTTGGGGGAATTACTAATCTGTGGATGATCTTTCAATCTATTATTTTACCTTTACTTAACTCGTTATTCTTTCAGTTTTTGCAAATTTATGCAAATTCAAGAAATCGAGTATTGCATAGGGTGTATACCATAAAGTACAAACTACTCCCAAATTTACGGAAGCATACAGCTCTTCTGGTTCGTGACTTGTTGTTATATTTTCTCGATATTTTGTTCACTCCACCAGTTTTGGAAACGTTTCCATCAGTTATCGGTGATTTTTTTTCGTTTGTTGTTGCTCCTTTTAACATTGAAATTTCGTTTTCCTCCACTACAGCAAATCTCGACATCATCTTTGTTTTGAGAGAGGAGGAAGTATGACCATGGCAAAAGTGACATTTCATAGTATAGAAATCAATGGCCTTGAAAACTACAATCGATATTCCTATTGACTTGATAACGAGGTTGTGGCAACATCGAAACGTCATCGTTTTTAACTCGTGGATTGCGTAGCATGCACGAGTTATTGGGATAACTTTGGAGAGGACAAACTGGGCTCCATCATTGAAAATCGTTTCCAGGGCTCTCTCATTTCATACAACGGCGACCATGCATGGGGACAGTATTTTATCGGATTTTAGGCATTCAACCCTGAAAATATACCCTGATAACCAATTATCTATGTATACTCTAAACATGTATGCATCGAGTGAAGGATTATACACTAGCAGCTGTGCCGAGTGAAGAAAGCCAAGATTACAAAGCATTTCAGGGAGGATCGAGTATGGAATCTTAACCTATGGTCTTCTCAGTGTCACTGACTTGAATCACATGGCAGTTTTCTTTGTCGTCTTCGAAGGAGAAAGAGAAGATAAATGTCGGAGTTCAGTTTTTTAGTGGGACAAACTAAGCCGTTTTTTGGGTGAAGATCTGACTCGACCTCGATCGCTTTCAAAACACTTTATTTCGAAGTCTAGATGAAACATAGACACAACGTTGTTAATCGACTTAAACTTTACTTCTTGACGGGAAATATTTTCACACGAGTAAATCACCACACGGATCACGAAAATGCCTTTGATCTAATCTTTTCTCGCAACATTGTTAACTGTTTTAACTGTTTTACAAAGTCACTTCTTATTCGTAATCGTAAACATTATGTGATTACATAATTATATACTCTTCATCAGTACCTGTACACGTGCGACCATCACCAACTTAATGGTAAATACCATGCGTGATGAATTAACAAGGTATAGAAGAGCTGTAGTGAAACCTTGTCTTAAGAGGCTGTCCGCCTAAGGATCGACCACTCAATTTTAGCCAAAACTCGGATTTCCTTTACATTTTCCACACAAAACAAGGTTGATATACAACTTAAGAAAATATATATTATTTGTCTCTGCTCTCAAAATTTGTCGAGATATAGGGTTGGAAGTCCTCCGTACCCAAACCCCTGAAAATCGGTCTTTGACAGAATCAAAATTGGGCGATTTTTAGGAGTCTGTCACATAGCGAATATTGATCTGAGGAAACTCAAGTTCACACCAGCAATAAACTGTTCAAAGGTCTTTATAGAAATGGTAAAACGAGATCAGTTTATGAAATAATACTTTGATGCTAACAGTTGAAAGAGGCGTACTGTGATAGGTAGTCTAGAAAGTAAGAAAAGCACTTGCAAATTATATTTTACAAGGTAATTCTAATAAAGCGTTTGCCTAAACATACATTTTCGGTTAAAGATAAACATATAAAGGTGAAATTTGACCAGTTGTATACATCATAGACAATCCCCGACAATACCAATGAAACAACTATCTAAATTCTGACTGATTCTACCAATCATGGCACTAAGGGTGCGTTCGATTGACCTTATTCTGGAATAGGAATACTTGGAATAATACGGAATGTTTGTTCAATTGAGTCTGTTCCGATTCCCGAATAAGCGGAATATATTCCAAACATTCTGCTCATCATAGCAGAATGCTTGGAATATTCCGGAATAATGATGTCATCCGTCTGTCCCAGAATCTGGAATTATTCCTATTCCGGAATAATGTCGATCGAACGCACCCTAAGTTGCACATTAAATGCATGTCATGGTACAAATCCCCTCGCCCCTCATTAAAGTTGAGGGTAGCAATGTGGGTAGCAATGTGTCCAAAAAAAAGGAAAAATTAAATTAAAATTAAATTGAAATAATCAACAACAAAAAAACCAATACTGGGAACAGAAATAAAACAAAACATAATAGTATACATTTAAAGGTACAAAACAAACTCTGGTTTCTTGGAACTACGGTAGTAATGGCCTTAATCTTCAATATCTGACTTTTGGTTGATATATGTATCGATTGTACGATACTCTCTCAAACATCGAACTCGTCGTCTCTGCTGATGTTCAAGATCAGCACTATAGCCGCAGTTTGTTCAGGGCCTTTGGTTCAGGTCATGCAATTCAATACTCCTTTTTTCAGTTCCTGGCGCCATCTTGAAAGGTAGCCGAACCTTTGCATCGAAGCGAGACTGGCGGTGATCTTGCAATGATAGAGACATGTGAATAATTGTCCATTCACTGAGCAAAGGCGACACACCCGATTGCTCGTTCTTATCAGGCGACACACCCGGGATAAGAACACGTAAAGCAAAGAGAAGAGCCGGGCTTTTGTTGTCATTTGATTTGTGAAAGAACCGCTCCTCAGTAGAGCTGGTACCGGGCGCTGCTTTTGGAAATGCACTTACTTACTTTCTTACACTTACTCAGTTAGATCCTGTAGAGCAGTTACAACTGTGAACAACTATATAATTCTAAGCTCACAATTCTGATTGCGTAGTATTTATATGACCATAGGTTTTCTATTAACTAGAATGTCATATTCTGACATAATCCTTACTTATTATTGAGAAATTAGTTGTTGTCTTTTAAATTGGAAATATGTCGACTTTTCTCACTATATATTAGATATCGATGTCTATAAAGTGACGGACTTATGCGTCTTCTGAACTTTGCTGATGTTCAGTCTTCGCCGGACTGAATCACAGAACATCGACCGGCAGGGGTCCTGCATGTAATAAATAAACACAACTTCTAGCTGTTAAAATTAAAGCAAATCGAGATTCCCAAGGAAGCATCCAGATATTACAACAAACTCTATACTCACAGAGATACAGTTCTTGCGGGCCAAGTTTCTCTGCTGCTTCCAGGACGTCAAAATAGAAGCCATTTCTTCCCGCCAAATTATATATCAATTCTTTCGTGTCAAAATGCAATTTCAAATCACATTGGGTACTAACAAAGATAGCTTGAACATTGAATGTCTCTATTTGGGCAAAATCAACCAAGAACGTGCAAAAATAAACCATAAAATGGCAGATTTTACAGAGCGATATGTAGTCGTGTAGAGAAAGCGCGGGAATGTGAGTTGAGAAAGACTCATGACCGATGCTCAGCATGCATTATGACGATAATGCATTATCGTAGCTGTTGATAGCTACCTTTACTTAATCCTGTTTATTTAATCCTAGCAACTGTCGATCATGATATCACATACAAAAATCTAGGCGGCTCGTCATGATAAACAGGAATTGCTCGGTAAGTGTTACATTTTCTTCCATCATTCTAACTATTTTTTTCGCATTGCTATAATAAAGGACTTTAAAGTCATTCTACATGAAAAGACTGTAAAGATAAATTGTAAAAAGATCGAGAAAAGACCCTCCTCTACTTCATTGGGAACCCTGTAAATAAGGGGTCTCTCCTGCGCCCGCAATGACATCTGGGGTGCTTACCGTTTACCCGGAAAAACTGGGAAATTCCGCTTTGAAAATCAAATTGTATGTGTATCGGAAAGTTACGGAAACCTTGGTCTTCCGTTTCAGGTAATCCACTTTTTTCGCTCTTTTCGGTTCTTCCATAATCAAGGGATATCACGACTTGGCAAATTAAGCCAACGATGTCATTGGTGCTAAAGTCCACTAAAGAATACGGAAATAAGTACGATCAACACGCAAACACATGTAGCCGATAATATTAAGTCATACAACACTATGGTAGAGTGAAATAGAAAAATAATATATTGACGCGACTCCATACTGTACAGTTTTTGGGTCATTTGCACCCTGAGCATCCCATAATGTATTAGCCAAAACAATAGAATCCAAAATGACCGCCGTATCGGTAAAAAGGTATATTGCAAGATCACAGGTTTCGTGGCGTCTAATTACAAGGTTGAACTACAAGAACTTCAAATTAAAATAAATGTAACAATAATAATAATAATTGTAAATACAGTTTTTAAAATACAATTCATTTTATGCCCGCCTCAAATCTATTTTGTATGTGATTTGTGGCCGGATTTATGCTACCCTTCGAATACAGCCGCTTTTTTACGCTCGCCACAGGGGTCTCCCGAAAGAAGCGTCAGCGGAGTGAGGCCCACATTCCTGTACTGTGACCTCTGAGGTCATGACAGCTCGTGTTGTAAATCTGATACAACACAGCCGCTCATGTTGTGAACACTACTTCCAAACGGCCTGAGTTTGTTGATTCGGCATGCGCAATCAAAATTATTGTAGAACATAATTTTATTCATCTGTGCATATGATAAGTCCGATACAATCGCCCACGGCTCGACATTGTAATATTTTGTTCAGGTCGTTGAGTTTAATTTATGCAAATAATGCGATTACCAGCAAGCTGACCAATCAGCTTCTTTGACCAGAATGGGGTCCAAAATGACGCCACAGTACAAGAATGTGGGCCTCACTCCGAGACGCTTCTTTCGGGAGACCCCTGTGGCGAGCGTAAAAAAGCGGCTGTATTCGCAGGCTAGATTTAGGCATACCTACCAAAATATGCACGTAATTTCACCTGACCTGAACTTCTATTTATTTAAGCCGTTCATGATTGTTTTTCTTTGTGTTCAAAGCTACTGATTAGCGTAGTATTTCTGCCAAATATAATCTGTTTACGTTCCATAATATACGAGGACATGTTTAAAGACTTTGCCCGCATCATAGTTAGTGATTGTATTATCTACTTTCAAAACACATTTGAATTCCTGCCTAAAAAGCGGTCAGGAATCCTACAACAGCAGTTAATAAACCTAATCTCATCAATAATTCATCCGATTATCTCGTTTGTCATTTTTTTAAATATACGAGAAATCATAGCGCTTTAAAGTTAAAATGGCCGGATTAGGGTGCTGCCGGTATTTAGGGCAACACACTGTATCTAAAAAATAAGTGTCACGTATTTCAGCCAAGAACTTCTAGTTCATTTTCTATGTGATATACATGGCTGTGTGACTCAGTAGAAACTTAGAACAATACGGACTGTATACACTAAGGTTCCAGTCCTTTCTACTAAACTGTTTACATGTATCATACTGATTGTATAATTAACCGGTTTTGTAACCCGCCGTTATGTGATGTTTTATAAAACAAAACTCAATAGAAACTTAGAACAATACGGACTGTATACACTAAGGTTCCACTCCTTTCTACTAAACTGCGGTATACATGTATCATGCTGATTGTATAATTAGGGTTTTGTAACCCGCCGTTATGTGATGTACATGACTCTGATATTGCAAGAAAACCAAGACTGATCTGAAAGTTGCCGAATGAGATTGCCGAGTGATTATAAACGAAGTGCCATAATTCAATGTACAAAATCACCGAAGACTCTACAACTATGTTGTATATGAAGAACAAAACATGTTATTCACTGTTTATATTCTTGTACTTAAGCTTACAACAGGCGATGTAAAAATACAAGTATATAAGTACTTTAAGTAAGAACTCGTCATTTTATTGATGAGTTTGTGAAATAGTTTCGCCGGCTGTCAACTAGCAGTGTCAGTGTTGAAGCTAATTACGCATGCATGCTCTACTGAGACATTCAACGAGTGACCAAACGCTGTTTTCTGCACTGTTTTCTGATCAGAAATAGTTCCCTAAAATCTAAGGATGGTTTCGATTTTATTTTTTCCGTTCACTGACCCGTTCTGAGCGTGGAAATTCTGCTTTAAATTGTGCAAGTAATAGGCTAAAACTACTTAATCTGTATGATGATACAAATAGGTTTCGCATTTAAAATCTATATCAAAACAGATGTATTAAGAATTGAAGCCCGAGTTCACGCTAGTTTGATCAACATTTGACCGTGTCTTCTATGAAGATGGCGATGGAAAAGAGGTGTTGGGGCCCCACTAGGAAAAGCGGACAGGTTTTAATTAAAATTACAATGCTTGGCAAACTTTGTGCAAGTGCGATCGGGTCTTATGAATACCACTATGATTTAAAAAAAAATTAAATACAAAAGATTTTAAAAGTTAAATTTTCAATAAAATCATATCCAAGACGCCATTATGGATTCACCTTTCTCACACTGCTCTCCTTTGTATCCTTGTTTGCATTTGCATCGATAGTCTTGTCTGCTGTTTTGGAAGATACACTCACCGCTATTACGACATGGCTTCTCTTGACACGGGGTCTGAGGAAAAGAATAACATTTTGTTATGAAAACTGATTCAGGAAATGTTTTTTTTTCATTAGAAGGATATTTGTGATATTATTTTAACAACGGTTTGTCCACCTACCTTCACACTATAGTGATTGTATGCGTTGTCCTGTGTCATATTACGACTGTTGGTGAACTGGTCAGAAGATAGAAGCTCACATACATAAAGACCGTTACTCAGAGGTGTGGTTTTAAGATTAACCGAACGACACCAATCAACCTTAGTGCACGCGAACACACATTCCATCTTGCCTTCAACTTTAACTGAGTGTTGCATAACACCTTCCATGTCTAGTGGCATCACTAGTTTATGGGCAGGATAGAAATCAAAAAGAAGTTCTCTTTGATGAGTACTTGTGCTGCAGTGTACTTCCAACAGAAGGACAAGCACAAACACTGATACAGACGACATGTTCAAAGTCATTGATACAGCTAGTTCCTATGTATTGAATCATGTAACCAGTTTGGTAGTTGATTAACCATGGTTAATTATGTTTATAACATAGAGGGCAAAATTACTGAGTGCTGATTGGCTCATGAAGGAGGGTTTTCTTCCTTAATTGAGGGCATGGGTACTTGATACTGATTGGTCGATCGCTACATTGTCTCAATTTGAAAAAAAAAATCGTCGCATTTCTACGTAAAATGACTGTAGCGTCAGAAAAACTTAATTTTATCGCAATTCAATCAATTCTGATAAATAAAACAGCAAAAAGTTGGTTTTTTTTTTCAGTGCCAAACAAAGTGCGCGCTCGTACGCCATCATGACGTCATTTCGAATCAAATCAGCAAGGACGCGCACGCTATCTTTTGTTTGAATTTTGCCCTTTATATTATAAACAAGTAATCTCATGGTTCCTTGTAAAATTAAGGACTCATTTCACTTGTGTTTTCAAAGTTTCCAAATTACACTTGACGCGACTCGGGCAATTTGGGAAACATTGAAAACACGCGTGAAATTAATCCTTAATTTTAATCGGCCCCATGCGATTTACATATGTTGTCATCAATATTTTAATTAGATTTTCTAAGGCCGGTTTAGCGTCATTTTGTCAAGGAGATGTGATATTGAATCTACTCAAATTCTGAAAACAAAACGAGGAAATTTAGAAAGAAAGAAGGAAAGAAATGAAAATGGAAATGGAACGAAACAAATATATGGACACCGAGTGCTTTGAATATTTAATTACGTGTGTCGTTAATAATTCATGTCAGTAATTTTGATGTTACCTGTAACTAATTATTATTATTACTGGATTATTATACCTTATTATTAGATTTGATTATAAAATTTAGCGATAAAAAGGTAAAAAACGACATTATTTACACGGAGAGACGACGTTTCGACATTATCAAGTCAAAAAGGAAAAATATTTACAAACTATATATAGGAATGAGAACAATGAAATAATTATAAACAATAAAACAATGATAAAATAAACAAAATTAAGAAACAAAGTCAAATGAAAAGTTTTGCACGGATGGAGTCCGTTTGTACATTTTTAAAACTAGGTTTGATGTTCTTGATAAAAAACATTTCATAAACAAGGCGGTCCCATTTGTTTTTGCATTTCTTCAGAACTTGAAAATCTCTGGCATTGAAGTCATCGAGGCCACCGTGCTGATCCTTACTGTGTCAGCTGATCTCTGGTCTTTAAAAGGGAGGGAAACTCGCACAACTTGGTCATTGCTATCTCCACTTGTATCTGAGGGTGACTGGTTTCTACTTGTTATAACAGACTTGTTAATAGCGGAATTGATGACATCCAATGGATAATGTAGACGAGTGAATATTGAACGCAATTTGTCGCACTCTTGAGTAAAGAATTCCGGTGTTGAAGACAAAACTTGGGCGCGATGCACCATAGTTTTCAGAAGACAATTCGTATACCTAGTATATGGCATTTATTCGTTTGTAAAGTGCCAGTATTATACTAGGAGTTGAAGGAAACCCACTCAATTCTGCGTGTAATGTTGATGTTACCTGTAACTAATTATTATTATTATACCTATATATGGCACTTTATTCGTTTGTAAAGTGCCAGTATTATACTAGGAGTTGAAGGAAACCAACTCAATTCAGCGTGTAATTTTGATGTCACCTGTAGCTAATTATTATTATTACTGGATTATTATACCTATATGGCATTTATTCGTTTGTAAAGTGCCAGTATTATACTAGAAGTCGAAGGAAATCCACTCAATTCAGCGTGTAATGTTGATGTTACCTGTAGCTAATTATTATTATTACTGGATTATTATACCTATATGGCATCTATTCGTTTGTAAAGTGCCAGTATTATACTAGGACTTGAAGGAAACCCAATCAATTCAGCGTGTAATTTTGATGTCACCTGTAACTAATTATTATTATTACTGGATTATTATACCTATATGGCATTTATTCGTTTGTAAAGTGCCAGTATTATACTAGAAGTCGAAGGAAATCCACTCAATTCAGCGTGTAATGTTGATGTTACCTGTAGCTAATTATTATTATTACTGGATTATTATACCTATATGGCATCTATTCGTTTGTAAAGTGCCAGTATTATACTAGGACTTGAAGGAAACCCAATCAATTCAGCGTGTAATTTTGATGTCACCTGTAACTAATTATTATTATTACTGGATTATTATACCTATATGGCATCTAATCGTTTGTAAAGTGCCAGTATTATACTAGGACTTGAAGGAAACCCAATCAATTCAGCGTGTAATTTTGATGTCACCTGTAGCTAATTATTATTATTACTGGATTATTATACCTATATGGCATCTATTCGTTTGTAAAGTGCCAGTATTATACTAGGACTTGAAGGAAACCCAATCAATTCAGCGTGTAATGTTGATGTTACCTGTAACTAATTATTATTATTATACCTATATGGCATTTATTCGTTTGTAAAGTGCCAGTATTATACTAGAAGTCGAAGGAAATCCACTCAATTCAGCGTGTAATTTTGATGTTACCTGTAGCTAATTATTATTATTACTGGATTATTATACCTATATGGCATCTATTCGTTTGTAAAGTGCCAGTATTATACTAGGACTTGAAGGAAACCCAATCAATTCAGCGTGTAATGTTGATGTTACCTGTAACTAATTATTATTATTATACCTATATGGCATTTATTCGTTTGTAAAGTGCCAGTATTATACTAGAAGTCGAAGGAAATCCACTCAATTCAGCGTGTAATTTTGATGTTACCTGTAGCTAATTATTATTATTACTGGATTATTATACCTATATGGCATCTATTCGTTTGTAAAGTGCCAGTATTATACTAGGACTTGAAGGGAACCCAATCAATTCAGCGTGTAATGTTGATGTTACCTGTAACTAATTATTATTATTATACCTATATGGCATTTATTCGTTTGTAAAGTGCCAGTATTATACTAGAAGTCGAAGGAAATCCACTCAATTCAGCGTGTAATTTTGATGTTACCTGTAGCTAATTATTATTATTACTGGATTATTATACCTATATGGCATCTATTCGTTTGTAAAGTGCCAGTATTATACTAGGACTTGAAGGAAACCCAATCAATTCAGCGTGTAATTTTGATGTCACCTGTAGCTAATTATTATTATTACTGGATTATTATACCTATATGGCATCTATTCGTTTGTAAAGTGCCAGTATTATACTAGGACTTGAAGGAAACCCAATCAATTCAGCGTGTAATTTTGATGTCACCTGTAACTAATTATTATTATTATACCTATATGGCATCTATTCGTTTGTAAAGTGCCAGTATTATACTAGGAGTTGAAGGAAACCCACTCAATTCAGCGTGTAATGTTGATGTTACCTGTAACTAATTATTATTAGTATACCTATATGGCATTTATTCGTTTGTAAAGTGCCAGTATTATACTAGGAGTTGAAGGAAACCCACTCAATTCAGCGTGTAATGTTGATGTTACCTGTAACTAATTATTATTATTATACCTATATGGCATTTATTCGTTTGTAAAGTGCCAGTATTATACTAGAAGTCGAAGGAAATCCACTCAATTCAGGGTGTAATGTTGATGTTACCTGTAACTAATTATTATTATTATACCTATATGGCACTTTATTCGTTTGTAAAGTGCCAGTATTATACTAGGAGTTGAAGGAAATCCACTCAATTCAGCGTGTAATGTTGATGTTACCTGTAGCTAATTATTATTATTACTGGATTATTATACCTATATGGCATCTATTCGTTTGTAAAGTGCCAGTATTATACTAGAAGTCGAAGGAAATCCACTCAATTCAGCGTGTAATGTTGATGTTACCTGTAACTAATTATTATTATTATTATACCTATATGGCACTTTATTCGTTTGTAAAGTGCCAGTATTATACTAGGACTTGAAGGAAACCCAATCAATTCTGCGTGTAATGTTGATGTTACCTGTAACTAATTATTATTATTATACCTTTATGGCATTTATTCGTTTGTAAAGTGCCAGTATTATACTAAGAGTTGAAACATTCAGTTTGTAATTTTGATGTATAAACTATCGATATAGAAAGCGAGAGATAATGGAAAAATATCTTCCTTATCTCTTTAAAAATTCTGCTCGGAGTGCTTCTCAACACTTTTCGAGTGTTCTCATCAGTCACGCAATGAGAAATGTTAAGTAATTCTGAAAATAGTTTGCCCCATACCCCGTAGACAAGGCACTTTTGGGTTGCTGGAGGCCCATAGTGCGTCACGTCTTTCATTATGAACTCCATTTCAGAACGCAATTGCACCAGGGCACGAGTGAACGCTCAGTGAGCGTCTTGTTACTCGTGCCCAGGCCGTAGGCCGCACGAGTTATAAAACCCAACGCGTATTTTTTTTTTTTTTGGGCGTCAGTTGCACAATATCCGGTCACATGGTATCGAGACCAAATACCGGGCCTAGTATCTCCATCACGTGTAAATGTATTGGAACCATTTGGCGTCAGTTGTGCAATATCCGGTCACATGGTATCAAAAGACCCTAGTATCTCTATTATGTTTAAATGTATTGGAACCATTTATATACAAACATTTATCTATCTCACAATCGATGTGGGACTTTGTCAAATCCAAAACACTACGCATGACCACTAATTACTCGAACCCAGACCCCAAACATTTGCCACAGACCGGTAGCTGCTTGTAGCTGCCACGAAATTTACATACCACAGATATCCAGCATCCCTTGCGGTTAGCACATGTAGTTAATGATGCACATGCTCAGAAGTACAAGACGACGGCCATTTTGGATTTTAGACAGGAAGAAGACTTCAACGATTCGTGTGGAATTCTACGAGCAAAATCTTGCACTTTTTACTCGTCGGAGTGTTAAGTTTAAAGTGTTGAAGACGAGAAGATCTTCAAATTTGAGACCGCCACCCCTTCCATTCGTGAGGGAGCTGTTGTAGCAGCAAATAACGAAGAGACCAGCAAATATATGGTCGCCACCCCTTCCATTCGTGAGGGAGCTGTCCCAGCAGCAAATGACGAAGAGACCAGCAAATATATGGTCGCCACCCCTCAGTCCATTCGCGAGGGAGCTGTCCCAGCAGCAAATAACGAAGAGACCACAAGTACGGTCGAATTGCAAAGGTATAATGAAACAAACAAGTATCAAATGAACCAATGTTATCACAAATCAAAGTTATACTATGAAACAAACAGTAAACAAATGAACCATTGTTATCAAAAATCAAAGTTATTGAAACACTCAAATCTACAAAACTGTCATGCCAAAAGTGTTGTTGCCGTTGGTTGTACTTCTGTATCAGTCTTATGATATGAGGAGAGAAGTAAGTCAGAAATATGATAATAATTATCTTAGTCAATCAAGAAGAGCCAAGCATAAAATATCAAAAATCTTAGTTACTATTATTGTTGTTATTGTTGATTGTTATCCAATATGCAATAAACAGCATCAGAGGTATTATATTTCAAGGAGAAAGTTACTGATTTCAGGTGACATTGAAGTAAACCCAGGCCCAGTTTCCAATGCAAATAATACAGTGTCAAGAATTCCCCCAATGGTGTTATTACAGTCTAGATTAACCGAGCAAGGTACGTTTAAGATCAATAGATGTTGGCGGTGCAGGTGATTGTTTTTTTAGAACAGTATCACATCAATTATATGGTGAAACCAACTATCACATGGATGTACGTACTACTGGTGTTCAATACATGAGAAATAATCCAGAAAGGTTTATTGAGAGTAATACAGCTTACTCATGGGTAAAGTACATATCTAATATGTCTCGACAAGGTACATGGTGTGATGCACTAATCATACAAGCAGTTGCAGATGCTATGAATCTTACCATCCGTATTACAGAATCAAATGAGGGCTTTGCAGCATTCACTGTTATGCGCATGTGCGAGACAATTCAGTAGTACAAGACTCCATGATATATGCTTTCGCTCTGACGCCGCTAGCTAGACACACCAGCTTTGACAATATCATTGTGTAAATACATTCCATTTGCCCTATAATCTGATTTGATTTGATTTTGACTTTATTTTTAGTGACGGTTTTGGATTTGATAATGTCCCACATCGATTGATAGAAAGATAAATGTTTGTATATAAATGGTTTCAATACATATATACTTGATGAAGATACTAGGCCCCGGTCTTCTCCCCTTGCCCTCCCCACATAGAATATACAGGGATTCCAATTCAACTAACTTGGGTGATCCAAAGCATTCCCACCAGGGCACGAGTGAACCCTGCCGACAGGGTCTAGTTACAATTAAAACTCAACTTTCTTCTCCATAAAAATAAAAAAAAATTGGAAATTCATTTAGAAAATGTTTGTACACAACATTCTCATAAGCTTCAGTTCTCCTTTAACGGTATTCTTGTTTTTCTTTTGTGTATCCAAACATGTAATCAACTAAAAATTAAACATTGTAAGTTATGTAATTGTAAAAAATACTCGAAAAGACGAAAAAAGAATAGAAATATAAAAAATAATTTTAAAAACAAACTTTACAAATGACTGACTTTTTGACAGTTTTAATAATCATAATAATAATAATAAGTGGCATTTATATAGCGCTAATTCCATAAAGTCCATTAGCGCTTTACAAGTAATTATAATTACTGAAATAAATAAAAAAAATTATATTTATAATATTAATTTACATTCGCTTCGATGGAGTAAATCAATTACGTACAATAATGGATACTATATCCTATGTAGAACATGTTATAAAACGTGAAATATTGCCGGAAGTCTCTAAAGAAGTCTTATATTTGCAAAGTGTCAGAGGAACTTATTATTATACAGATATGAGTGTTTTACTGCAAAATAGACCACTCGGAAAATTCATACTTCATACAATCGAAGCTCCCCTTGCGACCACTCTCGTATAAGCGACCAGCTCTAGTTACGACCACCTTAACGAAACACCGTTTGTATGGTTCCTTTAATGTTTTAAGCACTCGTAAGCGACCACTCACAGTATGATTAGTATTAGTCAACACTCAATTGTCACTCATTCTTATTGTCAATTCTTATTCTCATTCTTATTCTCATTCTTATTCTTATTCTCATTCTTATTCTTATTCCTATTCTTATTCCCATCAGTAATCACTCTATCATTCTCCATCATTGTACCTGAAAAAAGGCTGGTTTGGCCAGCCGAAATATCGTGCATAATAAACTATACCAGGCCCAGAATAGGAATCATTATACTAAACTTATTTCTTAGTACACCTTAACAATGTACTAACTACTTTAATTTACTAGTCGTTGCATGTTGCAAGTAAATGCTGCGAGGCCGTTAGGTGCTAGCCTGCGTTCAGGCACTCTTTATGTGGGGACAATCGCCGTCCTCCATCCTCCTCCCCCTCCTCATCCTTCTCCCCATCCTTCTCCCCTCCCCGTCTCCCTCCCTCCCAAAAAAATTGTCCCCACATAAAGAGAGCCACGGTGGTAAAAAAAGTACGCGAAATCGACAACGTTTGTATAACTTCTACAGTTTTAATCCAATCAAAATAAAACTTGGCAACGTGACAGCATATGTCAAGGCAACAAACTTGTTCTTTTTTGTTTTTTGATTTTTATGATTTTTGGAGGGAAAATGACGTCCAGAACATGCCAACGAATGTTGAAATTCAAAACTACACTAAATTAATCATTGCATTTGAAAGAACATGTAAAATTAGAGAAATAACTGAAATAATATCTCAGATATCGTTATTCAATCCAAAGATATGAATTTTTGAAATTTGAAATTTCCGCTATTTTGTGCTATTTTTAGTAACAAAATGGCGGATTTTCAAATTTCAAAAATTCATATCTTTGGGTTGAATAATGATATCTGAGATATTATTTCAGCTATTTCTCTAATTTTACATGTTCTTTCAAATGCAATGATTAATTTAGTGTAGTTTTGAATTTCAAAATTCGTTGGCATGTTCTGGACGTCATTTTCCCGCCAAAAATCATAAAAATCAAAAAACAAAAAAGAACAAGTTTGTTGCCTTGATATATGCTGTCACGTTGCCAAGTTTTATTTTGATTGGATTAAAACTGTAGAAGTTATACAAACGTTGTCGATTTCGCGTACTTTTTTTACCACCGTGAAAGCAGACTAACAGTTAGCAGAATACTGTAGCATGGACTTTTAACAATTGTTTCTATGTTGGGCTTCCTGTGTGTTTTAATTGACATGGATACAAATTTAATAAAGTACTAAGTCATGGAATTGAGTTTTTTTATTATTTGAATTTTACTAATACTATGTAAAGAAGGAATAATTATCATGAAAGGTGGCACAAACTTATTTGTTATGATACAGCTGTCCATTGACAGCATTAAAATTGATACACCTGTGGTCCTCATTGATTAATGTCTTTGTAATTTATACATGGTGTGTTGCATAGTAACAATTTGGATGTGTTTTTGGATTGATAGGTCATTGAATTGATTTACATACTACATGTAGCATGACTTGACTTGAAGGAATAGTACTTTTATGGATGTCTGATATCCAGTGTTGCCGGTGTATATTATGATGTCCAATGCTGTGCAGTATCAGATTGCAGGTTTGAAGTACTTATTGTTGATTTGACCTGAAGGAGCCTGATTGATGAGTATTCCAATTCCATAGAGTAATAATATTGGAGCATTGATTCAGTGATATGTCTGTGTTCATTGAGGGTCTACAAATATTGTTGCATGTTTTGTTTGTACATGTTGTCTTGCTGTTCTTGATATGTAAATTGTATTTTCATTTTGATTTGAAGGTATTATGGATAGCTGGATGTATATTTTTCCTGGAAAAAAAGAAGAAAAATTAGTGAGAAATAAAAAACATCAAGCGAATGACAAAGATATACTTACCAAAACTAAAAGTATAATGGTAATATTACAGTACCTTTTCTTTGAGGAAAACTGTGGTCATCATGCACAGCGAAAATCGATAACTAATTTATCCCCTGGGGGTGATGGTGGGTAACAGCTACATGATGTCCTTAAAATTATGGAGGTTATTTTGAATGGGATGTATTAATGACAATCTCTAATTCATGGAATAAAACCATTACTTATTTCCCTCATAACATTCAGTGCATGTTGTCTGTGTTAATTCATTCAATCTTTCCTCTTCATTCAATCTGTATTGCAAAGTTGATGATTTCTTTATGCCAGTCAATCATTCAAGTGTCATGGGTTCTATAATACATGATGACAATGTTTTGACTCGACTAATTGCAACATAAAAGATGCCAGGAGTCCTTTCTGATTGGCCAATGTCAATCCATGCCTTAGGTAGTGTTAGACCTTGACTTTTGTGTATGGTAAGATACCATGCTAACCTAAGAGATAGCTGTTGTCTTTCGTGCATGCCATCTGGTGACTGTGATGTTACTGTTATGGGACATATTGGTACACATGATGGTAAAGTGTCATTTAATGATGGACCTCTGTAGTCATCAAACTGAACAATGACAGCAATAGGCAAGTCTGGTGGTTGATGATTGTGCTGATAAATAAAATCAACAACTGTTCCAGTGGCTCCATTACAGAGACCAACAGATGGCCATCAATTCATGGTTAACATTACCTTTGCATGTTTTGCAAGGAATACTACAGGCACTAGTCCTGACATGTCTTCCAGACTAATTTTTTAGCTTGGGCAGAAGAATGTCTGGCATTTATAGCAGCAATGGGTTGTTGTAGTTGTGATAACTGATCATGATTATAATTAGCAACTTGTTCATTGCTATAATATAATCTTATGGCATCGTCAAAGTTGATTAAGTTAGTAACATTTGAAGGTTGTCGAGTTAAAAGCAAGTGCCAGTCATTAACAGTAGAGTCACCTTTGCGAAGTCTTAGAAGTAAATCTCTGAATAGAACTTGTTCAGAATTTGAGCCTTGAACTCTTTGGTTGACGGTAAGTTTGACAACTTTGTTAAACATTCGATAAATCTGATAACCTTGATCTCCAATTGCATTAGAAGGTTGACTGTGATACAGTGGTTTATCAGCTACAGGAGGTAATAGGCGATATGCACTAACTCGGTCACGTGATCATTTCCGCCATGTTGGATGGCAAGCGTGACCAGAGTTGCAATTAAAAACAACCACAAAATGGCGGCCATCTGCGAACAAAAAAGGTTAGTAACGCCCGACTTCCTTCATTTTCCTTTTGTCTGAAAACACAAATGACACTTACATCAATTGTAGTCTTGGTTTCTGGCTTTGAAAGTTCAGTTTTACAGAAGAAAGTTTAGTTTTTGACATAAAATTGTGAAGCCGCACGATTTGTAGTGATCGTGACAAAACAGTACCTCGGGTCAAGGTCAAGAGTATTTACAATGGTTTTCTTTGAAATTATTTAACCAGCTTCTAGTCATCCTCTACCCAGTAATACTAGAGCTGTTTAGTATCTTTTGTTGTCAATCTTTTTCCAAAATACCATAAATATGACAGGATAAAGTAGACTAACTTGCGAAGAGAAATCTCGCTCGCGATGGCGCGATCGTGCTTGTTAACATTGAGGTGTTCAAGGGTTTTCCCTAGATAAAAAGTCACCTTCCGGTCTTCAAAACACTCAACAATGTTTACATATATATACTTTATAGCGATGGAACAGTCGACTTGGTACGTCTTGCAAATATTAGTTTTGCTAATGTTGAGAAATATGCATCAAAGACAACAGGTTGTACGAGCACACAAAAAGCCTACAAATATTTTGCTGAACCTGGATACCTTCACAACATCAAAGGTATTTTAACTTTAAAAAGTTTATAGATTTAGAAGTCCATATATATTCAGAGCTAAATGTATGTCATACAATAATCTTGACAGCTATAGTATACATTCTCACCGGTTTTTTTATTTTCTATATACAGTTTGTTACAATGATTCAGGTGCGGCCACAGTAACATCGAAATGCCATCGATCGATGAAAAAAAATGAGCCTCCTCATGTTGTGATGGCAAACATTGATGGACAAAAAAATATCTCTGGTAGATTTTTATTTTATTTATTTATTTATAAAATCTTTTGACAGACGGCCTACGTCAGCAGAGCTGATTTTCAGAAGGGCTCTGTATAGAGAAATATATGTGTAGCTGGAATAGGCGGTGCATGTCAACACCTTATAGGGCTGCTATTTCTTCTAGCACACTATAAACAGCTTGGTTTAAGAAGCATACAAGATGAGCTAACCTGCACCATGATGGCCCAGCGATGGAGTGTGCCACGGGGTAAAACTATCGAACCCCACTGTGTTGACAACGTACTTGTCAAAAAGCCTAGAAATGGGGCAGATTACAGTAAATGCATTAAAACCACTTTATACTCGCCTGCATCTCAGTACTTGCTGTTAATAGGTCCAAATGAAAAAGCTAAACTTCAATCTCTGAATCCTCAACCTACAATCTTAACTGTTCTTCCAGATATACCTAGTACACCTCTACCATCAATTCAGACCAAATTTGGAAACTTACCCAAAGGATGTGTTCTCTCATACCAGCAACAACTTACTTCCAGCTACGTCATCAATGATTATGCAAATACTGACTTCCCTGCCTTACCTTTAGATGATCAAGATGGTACTACAAGATTTCAAAATAATGTTTCTGTTTGTTTGAGTCAGGACAAATTAGCTAAGTGTGAATCTCTTGCTATCACTAAAGAAACAGCAATACATATAGAAGAAAAAACCACAGGTCAAGACAATAGTGTGCTATGGCATTCGCTGCGTAGTAAACGAATCACAGCTAGCAAGTTTGGACTTGTTTCAAAGCGAAAATCAAATTTTGATACCCTTACCAAACCCTTTGCGACATGTACAAACAGCTGATATGAAACGTGGGATTGCGATGGAATCAACAGCTGCTTCTGTTTATGCTACAAAGGCAAAAAACAGTATGGTGAATTTATATCCTTCTGGTCTTGTCATCAATCCCAAATGTCCCTGGCTAGGCTGTACACCAGACAGAAAGGTTTTTGATTTAAATGAAGCACAAAATAACAATTCCGCGTCATCTCCATATGGATTGCTAGAAATAAAGGTTGTCTGCAAGCAGGGGGTAACTGATTTGAATGAAGTGAGCTACTTAAAGCGTGACGGGGACACTGATGAATTCACATTAGACCAGAGACATTACTACTATTACCAAGTGCAGTGTCAGCTAGGCCTTACTGGTCTTGAATGGTGTGACTTTTTTAGTTATGTTAAGGATGATTTGTTTTTTTGCCAAAGAGTAAGATTTGACCCTCATTTCTTCCAAGAAAGTAAAGACAAGGTAGATGAATATTACTTCAATTTTTATTTGTAAGTTAAGCAAGTTAAATTCAAGTTAAATTTTTGCATAATTAAGTGTAATGTACATATATGTATATAATATTTACATGTTTATAAAAATGTACAAAAAATACATAAATAATTTATTATTATTATAATTAATTATTAACCTAAACATTTCAATTATATATATCTGCATACATGTACATGCATATGCATGTGCATGCAATTAATGACATTTAATCATGCAATAGTTTATAAATACATCAATAATTATTCATGATGTAACAAATATATATATATAATATATACTGTCTAGTGGTGTACATATATGTTTCAGCTAAAACAAATTGAGTAAATATGCCACCAGAAGGGGGGGGGGGGGGCTGGGTACTTGACCCATGTGTGGCTGATAGGGGTGCCGCTGAGGGCTTGAAAACCTGTCTAGGACAATTACACCTCTATTTTAGGACCCTGTTCAGGATGAAGGACAAATACACACAATTCTAACGTGTCTTATGTTGATTGATGACCTGCTAAAGACTGGCAAATCTTGGATCTCAGATTATGGCTAAATACCGGATAAAACCATATTTAACGATGACAATCATGCATTACCATACCCTGTTCAGGACATGTACAGAGAGGCCAAAAACCATACCCTGTCCAGCGGCACGTCCCTGTATAGCCCATATATGGGAGTACCCCCCCCCCCCCCCCCCGGTATACGCCATTAACTATAAAATTGATAATCATTTTAATATACAGTTCAGACAAGTGGTCCTTGAAAATTTGTCAGTAACGCTGCTACAGTCCATATTTGATTTACAGACCCTAAAAGGGCCAGAGGAATTTCTGTATTAAAAATGTGATATTCTTTGATTCTGCGGATAGCTCGTTCTACATGTATACGGAGTTTTCCTATTTTTTTTGTTTCCTGCACCTGTTCTTTTGAAAATTGGCTACTACTGGAGAGGAAAGGAGGAATATTAAGACCAACCCTTCTAGATTCTAGGAGATCCCCTATGTTAAACCCTTTATCTGCCATGATAGTTGTATTAGCCTCGAGCAGATCTAAAATGCCACAACACTTAGTGATATCTCTATCTGAGATAGACCCAGTATACAATGAAGATACAAAACAAATTACACCATGTGGAGTAATACCAATAAGACTTTTCAGAGTTGTGGAGCTTTTGTAGTTGCTGTACATTTGGGACTGCAGTTGTAGTGAAGAAGGAACTTGTACTTTTATCTCAGTGCAATCAATTATGACATGGGTATTTGGACAGAGTGTTTTAAAGTCAGTTGGCATATGTTGTTGAACAGCTTGGTGAGAGGGCCAGATTGGTTGGATTCCCAGAAAGAAGTATAAATAGTTTGCCCATGATATAATTTTTCTGCTAACAGTAGACTGATTGATATTAAATCTATGGGCCAGGTCTTGCTGTAGTAGCCCAAGCCTAATTCTTACTAAAAACATGAAAAATTCGTCAATAAGAACCATTTTCTTGCTACTAGGACGGCTGTAGGACATGTTACTAGCATAACAATATGCCATGGTTTGAGCACTTGGTTTTATAAATTCAAAAAATAAAATTAAATGTTGATAGGATGGGAAGCCAGTGTAGAACTTAATTGCCTCAGCGTCAGTAGAAAATCTTTCTATGCCAAATTTGTAGAGTTTTAGTGTTGATAGTTGTGCCCTAAGATCTTCCATTTCACTTTTCATTCTGCTCAACTCTTCCTCCATTTCTTTCAAATCCTTTAAGGAGGGATGCACATTTTCTTTTTCAGTAGATCTAGAATTACTGTAAAATATTTAATTTCATTGTCAATAATATTAATAACTGTATAATAATGATAATTGTATAATAATATATAATAATAATATAATTATAATAAAATTGTATTAAATATGTATTAAATTGTATTAAATTATGCACTTAGAATTTTTTTTTTGTGTGTTTGCTTACCATTCACTTATATCCTCTGATATTATTCGAATTAACTCTCGTCTTGCTTTCTTAGTCGATGACCAGGTAAACTGTGAAGGGACTGCTCTATATTTTAATCTTCTTCGTCCGCTATTATCGACACCGGCCAAGAAATCATCAACTAGATGAAAATGATCTGAGCAGACTCTTGTGTTGGATGTGATCTAAATGAATGATTTATTTTAGGTCTTCGCATACTGAAATCAGTTTTGGGTGTTTCAAAATTGTTACCTGAAAATGTTTTCCTTCATCTCTACGAATTTTGACTATCCATTGTGCTCGCACTTTGGAATCGGCCGGGAAGCGATGAAAAGACAACTCGGCATGTCTAGTATTGTTTTGACATTTTGGAACACAACAGTAGTACTTACTCAAGGTTCTGTATTAGGACAAATAAAAAGCATCAAAATGATATATTTATTGAGTGTTATACAACACCGGAAATATTTTTTTTGTCTAGGGACGTAGGGAAAACCCTTTGACACAGCAATGTAAACAAGCGCGATCGTGAGCGAAATTTCACAGATCGTCAAATTGTACTTTCTCCTTTCGTATTTGCGGTATTTCGGAAAGGAATTACTTTTATAAATTGCTAGGTAGCTCTAAAAGTCCTGGAGAAACGATGGTATAGAAGCTGGTTGCAATTATGTCACAGGAAAATATTGTAAACAACGTTGACCTTTAGCTGTGCATCGTCTTGTCACGATCAACACAACTCGTGCGGCTTCATAGTTTCACGCTAAAAAAATACATTTTTTGTTCAAACTGAACTTTCAAAGCCAGAAACCAAGACTACAAACAATGTAAGTGTCATTTGTTTATTCGAACAGAACCAGAATGAGTGAAGTCGAGCGTTACTAACCTTTTTTGTTCAGAGTTGTCCGCCATCTTGGAACTAATTTGAAATGCAAATTTTGTCACGCTTGCCATCCAACATGGCGGAAATGATCACGTGACCGAGTTAGTGCATATCGCCTATTGCCCTGGATCACCAATGAGTATCAGGGACTTACCACCAAATAGATTGTCATAATGTCCTGTTGCTTGTTTACAACGTTTGTCTATCCATCCAAAGGTTGTTTGGCCAAGCATTGAATATTCATCTATTAGAATGTACTCTATGCCATTGAGACGTTCCTGAAGTCTACACAAACCTTGACCTGTCAAGTCTTTATTGCCTCTTGGGCCTACAGGTAGTTTTAATAGGGAATGGATTGTAACCCCTCTTATGTTAAAGGCAGCTTTTCCAGTTGTAGCAGCAACTGCACATTTGTTTTGCAACAGATAACGTATATGCATTTTAATGATTAAATGATTAAATGATTAAAATCAGATAGCTCTTTCCTGTACCAGCAACACCAATAATAATAAGACATAGAGGGTCTTTTTCAGCTGAAGTGTCTTCTGAATGAGACTTTACAATATTATATGCAACATTTTGCATTTCACTGAAAGAATTGATATCAACAGTATCATAATTGGTACATTGTGAACTATTGTTATCATAGTCTTATTTTTTTGTTTTGATCCATGTTGGCATTTCACCTATTTGTTGTTCAGTGTACTGACTTCTGTCTTGTTGCCAATCACATGATGATGTGTCTGATGAAGTTTGTTCAGAAGATTGGAATGGAGTATGGAGATCAGAAATGATCATCCATTCTTCACAAGTATTTCTATCCTGCTCTACAGGTTCTTCATTTGTTTCTTCCTGACTTTGTATAACACTATCCAGTTTATCAAACCAGTCAGGAACATTTGCTTCTGCATAAGGTGTCTGCAAGAATTCTTGCCAGCAGTTAATAAGACTTTCGTCTGAAGGGTCTTGTTGACCACCCCATGCATTGTTCTGGGTATGACTCCAAGGTTTATGTGATCGCAGCGACCCTTGACGAACTTGATTTCGTGTCGCGGCTGGATTTGACTTTGGTTGGGATTGATTCTACCGAATAGAGCCGGCCTTTATTTGACTTTATTCTTATCGTAAACTGTGAATACAATAACTAGATCTTAATTATTACATGGCATACATAAAGTCATAATTCTATGATAAATCATACATAACTTGGTAATTACAATCAATTATCTAGCAGTAAAGAACTGAATGATCTAAACAATCAAAGGGGTACATGTACTTACATAACTGTCCCACGTATCCACCAAGGTATAGGACGAACTTATATACTTGAACTTATTTGCTTACTACGTTAATACTTGGACTTACTTATGGCTTGCTACGTTCGTACGTGTACGTGGGGGTAACATGATACGTAAGATTACAAAGGGACCTTGATAGGCAACAAAACAAACAAATAACAAAGGAAGCCCGTATAGCGTCCGTTACATGGCTCCTCTGAAATATACAATACTTATTTCACAAACAATGTTCTTGATATAATAATGTTTCTAGAACTACACCCTATTCTGCGGCTCCTCGTGGCTCCTCGTGGCTCCTCGTGGCTCCTCGTGGCTCCTCGTGGCTCTTCACCGGGGACGTACCCCAGGTCTTCTTCTGTGGCTTGGGTGGATCTTCGCCGGGGACGTACCCCAGGTCTTCTTCTGTGGCTTGGGATGTCAGCAGGACCAGTTTTTGTACAGGACGCTCCAGAGTCCTCACTGGTTTAACTCTCTTGCCTTGGCTGCTAAGAAAGGGATCTGCAAGAACTAGTTCCACTGTGCGCACACGTCCATCTTGATCTTGGTTGGTCTTTACCACACGAGCTAACTCCCACTTGTTGCGAGTTGAGTTGTCATCCTTGATGATGACTACATCGTTGATGGCTAGGTCCTTTCGATGTCGTGACCACTTCTGGCGTCGTTGTAGGGTGAGGAGATATTCTTTCTTCCATCGATGCCAGAACTCTCAAGTACGTTAAGAGTGTATCCATGAGTGGACCAGGCAGTCGTGACACATGACATCTCTCTGATCTCAATTAAACTAAACCAGAAGAAAGCCCTCACCTGAAAACTCATACTGCCAAAGTATGACATTTTTTGATTATTTCAGGGGGGAGTTAGACCACCCCCCCTCGTTTCTGCAGGGGAAGGACTGAATTTCCATAGCAAAATAATACCTACTTCACACACCTCTCTTTCCCTCCATTTACAATCAATTCAGTTCTTACTTCCCCTGAGGAATAAATGGTCCTTTAGCAGCTTACAGGGGAGACTACAGTCGCGTGACTATAATACCTGTCAATTGGGGTCTGTCAATCCATATACTGTCACACAACTGATTTGTGTGAAGTTAAAAACCCAAATATTTGACCTCAAATATCTCGAATGAGAAACCTTGTGCAAACCCCAAAACACTTTTCTGTGTTAGATCTACCCTTCAACTAAGAATAACTGAAATAAAATGTTTGGGATATATTTTAGTCTTGGCACAATGTGTCACAGCAGGAGTCAACCCAAACAGTAAAATTGTTACCTACTTACAGCGAAAAGCTCGCAACTTACATCCCATAATCAATCAACTAACTCTTTTTCCATGCTTAAGAGCGAATGCCCGTTGAAATCAAGCAAATACAAACATCGGCGGCCACGGTCAAAAACTCGATTTTGTTCATATTTGGTCAAAAGGAGGGAAATACCTTCCAAATAAATGTACTGATGTTCGTTTTTCAAAAACCCGCTAAAATTTTGAGAAAATTGAGAAAATCGATTCTGACCGTCCGGCGCCTCAAATTAAGAGGAAATCAAGCATGAAAATATGTGGCCTAAAACATCATTCGCGTGCAAAAAGAAAGACATCCAGAGAAACTATGTCTACGAATATTGATTAAGTGAAGGTTTGACGTAATATTTAAGTTAAAATATTAACATTTGCAGTATCTCAAAAAGCAAGCCGTGGTGTTTTATACGGCTCACTTGTCCTATTCAGTAAATTTTAGATTTCACCCTTACATTGCGAAAGACATTTTTTCTATGTGCACCTACACAGATTTCTCTGAAATTCTAGCTATTAAACCTTCGAGTGATGAGCAGAAAAATATGTAAAAATTGGAATGGGTTTTTAACTGTGCGCCGCACACGAGAGACTTACGAACTTGACGAATTTCTGCATAAAACAAGTGTAACGTTTGAACTGTTAACCGAACCAACTTTAACACAAATCCAATTTAAAGGCAGAATATGCAAACTAAGGTTAACTATTCAAATTAATATCCCTATACACAGTGAAAGAATGGCACATGGAGATACGTTTTATGAAGTTTCTATGATTTTTCTTCGCGTGTATACGGACAGTTATGAATAGTGTAGATTGCGTTACTTCTTGTTTACACCGATGTCGATCCAAAGAATTCGCAAAGACTATCTGAAGTCTTGTCTTATGCCGTTGCTTATAAGTCGACAACATTATCAAGCTAGCAATCAGAATATGCTTAAATTATTGTTTCCGGCAACACAATGTAAATATTGTACCAGAAATGTTGTGTGACTGTGAGCAAACATTACCCCAGGGGGAGGAGGAAGGGATGGATGAAGGGAAATCCAATCGAAACACAGTACAAGCCTCGAAACACAGTACAAGCCTCCTAAGTAGTTTTACTTTGTAGGCTAAACGGTACTCAGTAATACTGCAAGGGCAGTACGTTTAATCGCAATTTCGATTTTGTGTACGTTTATCATACAATTCAAATATTTTTAGGAACAATCGTACTAACCAAGAAAAAAAAAACACGAAATATAACAAACATTTACCGTGTATCATTCAGGTTGCAAAGATGCGTGTATACAGAACATTAAGAAAATGAATGAATGGATACGGGATGAGTGAATGGATAGATGTCTCATGACTACATGAATGAACACATAAATGAAAGAACAAATGACGGAGTAATTAAATGAAAGGGATGGACAAATGAATGTTTTGAATTATGATGTAAGGAGCAAGTGATCAAATGAACCAGTGAATTGAATGGATGAATGAAATAATAATAATAATAATAATAATAATAATAATAATAATAATAATAATAATAATAATAATAATAATACACTTTATTTAAACAGGGTGACTAGAGTGAATGAATGAATACGTGAATGAATGAATGAATCAACAGATCAATGTCACCTACCACTGCTACAATATATTACGATGTACAACCCCGGGTACTGCTGCAGGTGCACTTCTTGCCAAAATCTACAATCCTTTCAATGTAGGGGGCTTTTCTTCTAGATTGTATGCCTTCTGTTGAAATGTCAAAGTATTCACATATATTCTGAAGCATCTGAATTGCAAATTTGGAGAGCGTTGAATTTGCGATAAGTTCACAAAGATTGTAGTTTTCGAAGTAAATAGGATGGGTAAGTGCGACGTCGTCCATAATTCGATTGCCTAACTCATTGAAATCGTTCTCTTTCTCCACATTGTGTTCTTCTTCCATATCGAACTCTGTTATCTGATCAGGGAGAGTACGCTTAGAAGACATGCGAGAAAAAAAGCTGGTTATTTGCTTACTTGTTAGGAACTCGTCGCTAGTGAAGATGCGATTGCCATTACTGTCCCTAACAGTCATCATAGCTTTAGCAACCGATGCTGGATTCGCTTTCTGCCCGGTTGTTTCTCCAATAAGGAATTGATTGGACAAATAACTCTTCTGCTTTTCCGAGAACCTTTTGGTTTGACTAGACTTTAGGGCCCAGCCCATTGGCACAGACGGTCGATCCTGGTTGTTCCTTTGAGTGTTTGTAAACTGCTGCATCTGAGGAACGCCGCCAAACTGTTCCTCTAGTCTTGCTGCGTAACCATGTACTGCTTTGTCATAGAGTGTTTCGTTTTCCAGAGATCTTTGATGCTTTCCACTATCTAAATGAAGCTGTAGCGATGAAAATCGTTGATATGTTTTAATACATCCTTCTTCGGGACACGAAAAAAGAAGACTAGTAGTGGGGTTATCATCCGATTTCTCTTCATTGCTAGCACTTGAACATGAGGTAGATTCCTCGGTGTTTTCTACGCGATTATACTTCGACTTCGCTCTGATAAAACTTACAGGTGGCATTTCAGTGTTCGTTGTACATTCAGAGCTTTTCACAAGATCTGGAACCTTGAAATCTTTTGTAAGAACAAGCTTGGATAATGGTATGCTCTTTCCAGGACCGACACCATAGGCTTTCCATACTCTCAAATAGCCATTACAGTATTCTACGTTAGAAATCAAACTCACGCCTTCTAGTTTTATTGACGATACCGAGGGACCGTGAGATACTACGCGATCCGACAATGTAATGCTAACTCCGGGAACACCATTGGATGATTGAATAGCATCAACCATTTGCTTGGCTGTTTCAATGTTATTCCCTTCGTTTAGATGGACTCTCATGTGCGCTTTTATTGACGCAGCTTTTCGATCACATGGGCCCTTACCACCCTGGGGATCTGAAAAGTCCATACGTTTAACAGAAACCCCGTGGTACTGACTATCAAAAGAAGCTGCCACGATGGTAGGACCGGAATGATAGCAGCCGGCGTTATCTTGCCTGTAAAAAACTGATTGTAGTTGCGGCATCAACGATTTCAGCTGCCCGATTACATCCTTCATAATAGCAAGTACTGCAACACTATCTTGAATGCATGTTGGAAAAACGTGTACGAAAGTCATCGTTTGAAATCCTTGACCTGTCGTCTTTCGAATAGCCGCGGTAACGTGCCACGGTATTCCCCGCTTGGCGAACCAGTCGCTTTGATTCTCTCTGTATTTCCTTGGCAAAAACTTCATTGCCCAATCCTGCACAAGATACACGGAGTTTTCATCAAGGGTGTCAAGCACATCCAACCTTGCGTCGTCCTGGTTGATACATCGTAGAAGGTGGGCTTTCCAGGCAATGATGTTCTTTTTAGCTTGTGCTGAAAGAAAGGTTAATTCTTCTTTGATATCAGTAGCAACGTTATTGTTGGACATTTCTTGAAGTGCACTGCCTATTTCATCTAGAACAGATGTAAGTGACGCACAGCGGTCGCAAGTATCTAGATGATTATGTGCACAGACAGACTGGAAATCTTTGTCCTTTGGGTCGCTCAGGGCGTATGCTGGACAGTGGTCTGGAACAGTAGATTGCTTTGATACGTGCACCTGCAAGATTATGTTGTAAAATAAAGCATTATATTCTGATGCATTTATGGAAGTGCACAATCGCTCTATACAGGAGCCCATATGGGCTCCTGCTCCGCTATATCCATTCTAGTTATTCTTACCTTGAAGTCACTTTTTAGGTAGCGCTTAGCTGACTTGAGCTCTGACTTTTGTTCTTTAGTCCATGTCATGCCCTTGAAGCAATCTCCCAGTCTTTCTACTACATGACAAAGCTCGTCAAACGCCTGACTTCCTTCCGCACTGATATAATCTAGGCCTTGTAAAGACTTTTGTGTTGATGCTGGACAGTTAGACAAAATCCTTAAAAGTGTCCTACGGCTTAATGGAGTGAAGCCGCACTCCTCAGAATATGCTACGTACTGCTTTACTATTGACTCTGGAATCATCATTCGAATGACATTAGGTACTGTTATAACCTCCTTTGTAGATAGTTTTACTGATCTTCCCCAAACGGGAGATCCTGGTTCAGATGTGGACTGCAGATGAAGTCGAGAAAATGATCTAATTGTGTTTTAGAAACAGCCATTCTCGTTCGAGAGGTTTGCGGCGGTGGTACACCCCTGCCGTGGATCAGAACATGTTTACGTGCACAGGTAAACCGATATCGCGTTAGATCTGGAATCCAGTTCCTCAGCGTCTGAAACTTCACCTTGTCCGACATGATGGATAGAATCTGACGTCTAGTTTCCCAATTATTGGCGTTATGATAGCACTCCGCTAGTGCTTCCATGAAAACGTTGTCAACAAGTTCATCTTCGTCAGTCTCATTGTCACTAGACAACTGTTGTGTTATAGATTTGGACGCAACTAAGGACTTCCATAACTGACCAGACTGATTTGGTGCCACCTCGTTTAGTACTGCAGCAACCACTTGTTTAGTTTTGTGTAAATAACGACGCCTCGTTCTTTGGCTTGCCTCTTCCCATGGAGTTTCCATTGGAGATCTCACTGGACTAATGTCTCTACTATGTAAAAAAGCATTCATTTTTTGAAGTGGTTGACAATTTTCTGATTGAGAAATATCGCTCAGGGTGGGCGAGAAAACACTTCCCATTGATGTTTCAAAGCTAACACCAGGAGTATGGACAGAAGCCGGGGTACTCTGGGCAGTAGGAAGAGTAGTCTCACTAGTTGTTTCATCCTGTAAATAAATTACACCATCATTAACTTGATAGCTCCTGATTACCATATTCATTTATTTTCATTATTCCTCTCATTCGTTTCATTTTTTGTTAGTTAGTTTTATTAATCATTCGCAGATTCATTTACTTCGAATAAGCGTTGTTTTCAAGATCGACCATCTTACCAAAGAGATGTGCGCTATTTTAAATGTGATTTCACTGTCCTTTGATGTCACCGCCGCCAAGTCCATCTCAGTTTGTTTAATGCCACTAAGCAGTCTCTTACAATTAGGGCATATACCTAACACACAAGAACATGAGGTTAGTGCGTCTTTGCTGCGCGTGCTAACATTCCTCGTAGCAATATTTTCATTTCTTAAAAGAATCGATATAAACGACACAACGCACCTGTTCCTACGGGAAGAAAAATGCCACTCTCTTTGAGAACCATCCACGAACCCGCTTTGCTCAGTCCCCGATCTGCTTTTGGCCTTTTGCCGTCATGATGATTAGACAACATTTCTGGTACTCTGCAATTCGCTGAATCTCTTTTCCAGCCCATACCAAGGGAAGATCGATGCGCAGGGCATATAATCATTTGTGTGATATTCCGTGGCCGAGAATAAATAGAAGACCTTGCGAGTATCAAGTCGATTTCATTGTCAACGTCGTGAATCGCCAGTGAGGATTTATGTCCGGTTATATCCCTCTCACAGCTTATCAAAGATACGCACTTCACTGACTTCGATCTATCTCTCCTGTCATAACCACACTGTCCTCCAGTAATAGCAAAAAAGGAACAAGTATTTTCCATTTTTCCTTATTCACAACTGTTGAGAATTCTGCTAACATTTGATCTTCACCGCACTGACTTATCACATTCATTGTATCGACGTCAGTCTATTGTTCCCAAAATTATTCAGTGAATTGCATGATAAACGTACTGCCCTTGCAGTATTACTGAGTACCTTAGCGGACAAAATAAAACGATATTATTTTGTATAGTTGTTTGTATGTTTAGGAGCTTGTACTGTGTTTCGATTGGATTTCCCTTCATCCATCCCTTCCTCCTCCCCCTGGGGTAATGTTTGCTCACAGTCACACAACATTTCTGGTACAATATTTACATTGTGTTGCCGGAAACAATAATTTAAGCATATTCTGATTGCTAGCTTGATAATGTCGTCGACTTATAAGCAACGGCATAAGACAAGACTTCAGATAGTCTTGGCGGATTCTTTGGATCGACATCGATGTAAAGAAGAAGTAACGCAATCTACACTATTCATAACCGACTGTCCGTACACGCGAAGAAAAATCATTAGAAACTTCATAAAACGTATCTCCATGTGCCATTCTTTCACTGTGTATAGGGATATTAATTTGAATAGTTAACCTTAGTTTGCATATTCTGCCTTTAAATTGGATTTGTGTTAAAGTTGGTTCGGTTAACAGTTCAAACGTTACACTTGTTTTATGCAGAAATTCGTCAAGTTCGTAAGTCTCGTGTGCGGCGCACAGTTAAAAACCCATTCCAATTTTTACATATGTTTCTGCTCATCACTCGAAGGTTTAATAGCTAGAATTTCAGAGAAATCTGTGTAGGTGCACATAGAAAAAATGTCTTTCGCAATGTAAGGGTGAAATCTAAAATTTACTGAATAGGACAAGTGAGCCGTATAAAACACCACGGCTTGCTTTTTGAGATACTGCAAATGTTAATATTTTAACTTAAATATTACGTCAAACCTTCACTTAATCAATATTCGTAGACATAGTTTCTCTGGATGTCTTTCTTTTTGCACGCGAATGATGTTTTAGGCCACATATTTTCACGCTTGATTTCCTCTTAATTTGAGGCGCCGGACGGTCAGAATCGATTTTCTCAATTTTCTCAAAATTTTAGCGGGTTTTTGAAAAACGAACATCAGTACATTTATTTGGAAGGTATTTCCCTCCTTTTGACCAAATATGAACAAAATCGAGTTTTTGACCGTGGCCGCCGGTTGTTTGAATTTTACCGGCATTCGCTCTTAATCTCGTTTATTAACAACCACTTTCCTTGTACAATACTCAAATAGGAGTTATTATTTGAAAGAACAGCAATATCAACTCTAAATTGCACAAACGATTAGATGCAACAATGAGTATTTTGTAATCATTCGATCCTATGTCATTTCAATACAAAAACATTATTGCTGAGTGAATAAGACTTACATATGTTGCTCACCGACGTACGTTCCTTGGTCTCTGCCGTCCAAATCAATAAGATCGCAATTGTTTACCTCACACGTTTCTGGTTGAAATTCGAAAATGCCATTACATCTTCTGAACATTTTGTTGTCAACCGTCTAATGTCGAAGGCCGAGCTTCGTTTAAGTACTCATTTAGCTTTGTCTTGGTAGGCAAATACAATTCCTACATCTTTACTACAGGTTTGCGAAGATTTACGACATTTCTTTCCTGACAAACTTGCGCTGCACTGGATTGCGTGACCAGTATTTGGTCAGCGGTATCTCACATATACAGGTAGCCCATGACACAAAAATAAAGGAAATGGCCGTTTTCGCATGGAAATGATATATAAAATCAAGGAATGTTTTTGTTTTATTCCCATTTTGAATCATTGGTTATAGTTTGTTTTGAAATAATAATAATATAATAATGTATTACCTATAGAGCCCTATTTGGGAACATGAGAACATGACAAAAAGTATGATCGATTTTAGATTTTACAACATTTGTCAAATTTCTCGCGCGCTGATTGGATAAGAGCCTTTAGAGAGCTTCAGATTCGACTACGAGTACAGGGCCGGACACACGGTGCAGCATTGCGCGCAATTGCACGCAACACGTATTGTTGCAGCGTGTGTCCACCTCTGCAACATGTTTGCAAACATGTTGCGCGCAATGTTGCAGAAGTAGAATCGAGTCCTACTTCTGCAACATTGCGAGCAACAAAATACGTCATATTAGCGCGCTAGTCATTTGCGCGCAACATGTTGCAGAGGCACAGGCAGCCCAACCATTCCTTTTAAGGCTACTAAACAATTCAATAAAATGATATTTGCGTCTTTTTTTGATGGGTTTCCTGTGGTAGATCGCACGCGCGCAATATATACGTAGATATGTTGGGTTCCCTGTGTTGAGTACCGCTATAATGTTGGGCTCCCTGTGCGCATCCCGCGCGTCCCGCAATAGCAAAAATAACACTGATCTTTAATTATTTCTTATCACAACAAGAAGAACAATTATTAAAGGAGATGTTATTGAGTTAGGCTCAGTATCCAGCCGCTGGGGTTTCGTGCGCCCGCGATACTCTCCCCCTCACGGCTGGGCGCACGAGCTTGCCGTTTGTTTTTGTCAACCAATCAGAAAGCATAGTGGTCAATAACAACTTGAACGTCACAGTTTGCTCTCCAATCTTGAAGCTGAAGCTTCTGGTTGTTGTTTAATCGAGAGTCATTTCTCTTTGTAACAATTTTTGCTCTGTATTGCACTTCATTTCCTTTAGTATGGACCTTTTCAAATTCCAATCTTGTCTTTGGACAGTGATCAAATGGAAATTGAAATCTACAATTTAATTCAGACTGATTGCCTTTCTTTCTTAGACAGTAGCTGGTACTGCAACGAGTGTGACGCTGTACTGTATTTAACAGATCAATGTAATCAGAATCCATCTCATATTCAGGAATGTCTTTATAACATTTCTGACATGGGTGGATGCCAGGTCTAATCCACATATCATCATCTGGTGGGTTTGGGTTAACAGCAGTTATTTACATGCTGTGGCACCAGCTTCATGACCAGCTTTAATATCCTGGTCTTAGGTTGTGTTGTGTCTGTACAGTCATGTTCATCTTTGTACTTTTGAGCAAGGAACCCCTTCAAGGCAGTTTTAGCGAGATCACAAAGACCTGGATCATTTTTTAATTTAGCAGTACCACGACAGTGAATACTGCCTCTACCTTGGTATTCATATCTGAACCAGTGCCACTTGGCACCAAGAGTGTTATAAAGCCAGTGTTTAATGAAACTTTCTAATCTTTGAGTGAAAAACCAATCCACAATATGAGGATTATTAATGACATTCTGTCGTCTTTCTTGAGATGACATGTTTTTATTACATGTATCTCCAAAAAGAGCATCTAATTCAGGCCAATGCATATCAGCTGATGAAAAAGTGAAAAAGAATTTTGGTGTTCCAACATTAGTTACGATTGCTTTAAGATCTTCTCTGACTTTGTGCCAGTAAGCATTTGTACCTGCAATATTAGCAACATACCTAGACACTTTAGCCATAAATTCAGCTGAATTATTGCTTTGAGCCATTTCACATAGCTCGTCAATTGTTAAGTGAGCTTCACTAGGATTTTGTTTGAGAAATATCCCAGTCTGTTGTAAAGTTCTCCTCCTTTGGAGCATATTAAAAGCCCAGTATGAAAATCTGGGATGACTGGCAAAACGATAGCACCATTTGCCATTATTTTTTTGTGCAAATTTAATAAGATGCTTAATTCTCTCTTCAAGTGGAACATCTCTTTGTAATGTTTCATTAGTTGGATCCCCTTTACCGTCAGGAAATAATGTAGGGAATGCCATATTAGCTAGATATGGGGTTTGATATTCATTCAATGGTTCATTTCAAATACTCGGCCAGGACAATGGTTCCTTTGAGGAGAGTTGACTTCTTACAGCTGCCATTTCTTGCTGTTGTTGTTCACCAACAGGCAAGAAACTACTACATGTCAGTAGAATGATTATAAACTGTATCTTCAGCTGGATTATCAGATGGTGGATCTTGATCAGGTCCAATATTTTCATTTAAGACAATATTATCATCAGTCTCAACACACAACGAGCCGCAGCCAAGAAAAGTTCCTAAAACAGCAGGGTTTCCGGTTGCTATGCCTGACCTTATAATCTCATTTCGATAAGTGGGGATATGTCAACAGTAGCTTGGAAATTAACGATTGTATGTCAGTATGTGCGTTTCTTATATGGACAGTTCAAGGAGTAGCACACGTCAAAGCATTTATTTTGGCGCGAAATTATATATACGATTCCTTCAATCTAAACCTCAAGCCTCTTTTGATGTCGCTTCGTCAACGAAAACTGCAGTAGACTGGCACTACATTATGGACAAACAACTAAACAGACTACTGTGACTCAGATAAGCATTTTTTGCAATTAATTTATCTAGTTGATACATCCAGCGAGAAGTCCTGGCGATTTATTTGCCTGAGCGCTTCGGAGAAATAATCGAGTGATGTATGTGGTATGTTTCTCTAGTTGGTACATCCAGCGAGAAGTCCTGGCGATTTATTTGCCTGAGCGCTTCGGAGAAATAGTCGAGTGATGTATGTGGTAATATATTTCTCTAGTTGGTACATCCAGCGAGAAGTCCTGGCGATTTATTTGCCTGAGCGCTTCGGAGAAATAGTCGAGTGATGTATGTGGTAATATATTTCTCTAGTTGGTACATCCAGCGAGAAGTCCTGGCGATTTATTTGCCTGAGCGCTTCGGAGAAATAGTTGAGTGTTGTCTGTGGTTACATATTTTTATATGTTGACTGCTGTAATTTAAGAGCCGGTTTCGTTGCAATGTATAGTGTTAGAAGTAACACCACTCGTTCTCGACAGACCTTTACAAGATAGTCCAGCAAGACCCCCAACAGATGCGGTAATAAACTATTACCGCATCTGTGGGGGGTTCTTTGGTAACTAAGTGACTGCGGCTCGTTATGGTTAGCAGACCCACGGGTACTCCATTGTCATGTAAAAAATTCAATGCCTGCTCATTGATTTCTACATCTCTATAATGGGGATTATTGTACATAGCGTGACACTCGTGACAATGTGATATTCTTTAATTAAATAATCTGGCGAAGAATATTACATATAAAAATATCCTGTGATATACACACTTCGCTTCCATGTCACGCTGTACATAGCGTGACACTCGTGACAATGTGATATTCCTTAATTAAATAATCTGGCGAAGAATATTACATATAATAATATCCTGTGATATATACACTTCGCTCCATGTCACGCTGTACATAGCATGACATTCGTGACAATGTGATATTCCTTAATTAAATAATCTGGCGAAGAATATTACATATAATATTAAATATCCTGTGATATACACACTTCGCTTCCATGTCACGCTGTATATAGCGTGACACTCGTGACAATGTGATATTCCTTAATTAAATAATCTGGCGAAGAATATTACATATAATAATATCCTGTGATATACACACTTCGCTCCATGTCACGCTGTACATAGCATGACATTCGTGACAATGTGATATTCCTTAATTAAATAATCTTGCGAAGAATATTACATATAATAATATCCTGTGATATACACACTTCGCTTCCATGTCACGCTGTACATAGCGTGACACTCGTGACAATGTGATATTCCTTAATTAAATAATCTGGCGAAGAATATTACATATACAGTGTAACTAGGCTACCTAACAGCAGTGAATGCTGACGGTGAATGCAATGTTAGTAGTTGTGGATAAGAGTTGGTGCCGGAGAGCTTAGACTACTGTAGTTATGAAATGTTTTGTTTTATGCCAAGTGACAAGTATGCAAATTATTAGGCGAGTCTACCTTTCTTTGTTTAACTGGATAGCTTATGAATAACTAATGTATTACTTATAATTGAGATTTCAATGCGAATATTCACACTTGAAACTGACACACGGTCAGCCGGCACTACTGATCAGCTCACTAATACGGTGATCTTCAACTACACAATTCCCACGAAAAGCACAAGATACGGTATCTGATGTGCTTACGAGTCAGGATATACCGGCTAAAGAAACATACACATGTACAAATTAATTAGGGACACAGATTTTGGGCACGACATTTACCGATCAGAAACGCGAAAGCTTGAAAACAACTCGCTGCTATAGCGTATGTGGGAGTTGGCGCGAAAAGCATGATGGTTCTGGAGAATTGCATGATGGTTCTTGAGAATTGCATGATGGTTATTGGAAACTGCATGCCGGGTAAAAATCGAGATTTTTTTCTGCCTATGTGAATGAATTAGAATTGCCTCCTTGCTCGCTCGCTTCAGGCTCGCTCGCTGCGTCAGCAATAATATCCTGTGATATACACACTTCGCTCCATGTCACGCTGTACATAGCATGACATTCGTGACAATGTGATATTCCTTAATTAAATAATCTGGCGAAGAATATTACATATAATATTAAATATCCTGTGATATACACACTTCGCTTCCATGTCACGCTGTATATAGCGTGACACTCGTGACAATGTGATATTCCTTAATTAAAGTGCATACGAAGCGAATTTGTTTATTTAAAAAATAGATTGCATATGAAGTGAATAGTGGGATATTTCAGTATTTTGTGTTTTGAACTTCGCATTTGCAAGTTATAAAGGTTTGAAATCGCAGTTCAAAACACAAAATACTGAAATATCCCGCTATTCACTTCATATATAAATAAAGGTTTTAAAACTTTAACGTTTGATTCTTTTAAATTATTTTCAAGGTCTGAGGCTGTACGTTAACTTTGGCTTTTACAACTTAATGGTAAATACCATGCTGGATGAATTAACAAGGTATAGAAGAGCTGTAGTGAAATCTTGTCTTAATTACTGAAAGGTCCCTGTCATTGATTGTTGGGTTGTTGTAATGGCCGTTGCTTTTGATGAATTAAAGTGTTTAGAACTTCACGATGGTTCACTGATTTAAAGCTTTTGACGTATTGCTAGAATGTGTTGTCTGTGTACAGTGGTTCAACTTCCACCGTTATTAACCATATTATTCCGCTCAATTGATACAAATAACAATGTAGCTTCTTTCATTGGTTTCATAACTACAATTTAGCCAGAATGATTTCCAAAAGTTAGCAAACTCCAACGTCAGATATAAAATACTTCAATTTCACCTAGGTAGGAAAAGGAGCAGGCGGACGTGTGTTCAGGTCGTTAATTTTATATATTAATCAATTGTTGGCGTTAGCATTATGTCTTTGCTGGTGAAGTATCAAATGAAACAGGAAGTCAGTTAAAGATCCGTAAATTGCTGACAGGAAACCCAGCCGTTTTCTTGCAAGCTTCAAACCCTTCTATGAATACATTAACTCAGTGTTATGAAATATGAAAAGAAATATTAACAAAATCATCAGTCAAATTCGTAGTGTCGTAAGGAAAGAAATGAAATGATTCAAAGATGTAAACAGATCGCGTTCAGCTTTTTTCAATGACTTCATAACTATTTTAGAAGCTCCATAACTGAGTTTACCTCACCAAAAAACGATGTATTATTTCAAACATGGTCAGTAAGAGCTGCATTTCCTTGGACGTGATGTAAGTTTTTAGGTCGTTAATTATTTATGTAGTTGACATTGGAATTACGTCTTTACACATCGTTAAATAAAGAGCTGCAAATTTCATTTCATTAAAAAAAATATAATTTAAAAGAATCGTATATAAAATTTCAAGGCAAATTCGTAAGACAATCAATGTGATTTACTGCCAGTTGTGAACATATCGCGTTATTACCGTTTAAGCATGCAATTAACAATTAACAATTAACAATATTGTTATATCCATGTTTGGCTCTTGATTGCTCGGATTTTTTCTTTAAATTTCTATATCTACTATTTTTCCTTTCCTTTTTTGTACTTGTGTCTGTGTGTATACATGTGTGAATGACTTCCTTATTATGATAATCTCAATGTCTTGCTATCTAGCCCGATTAGTTCTTTTGGTTATTTCTACGTAGCTAATACCCTATGTTTGTATTATTCTTTCTTCTTAATTAATCATATTATTGTAAATCCTGTGGTATTGAAAATAAATTGAATTGAATTGAATTACCGTAATATTCTCCGATTAACATGATCATGATTGCTGGTATCACTAAGATAGTATGACTAGTCTAAGTGTCTTGTTCATGACACCATTTTTGCCATTATTGTCATCTTTTTTTGCAAATAAAGTTATTAGAAATAAACTATACCGACTGAACTGAGGCTACACTAAGTTTGTTTAATAAGTTTATACTAATGAACTTACACGAATTCAATAAACATTGAATGACAAATTCACTGTGTCAACAAACTCAGCCAAAGCGTTGTTTTCGATTGTAGTTGTGATGTCAGAATGACCGAAACAGTGTTTACAGGTTGCAGTAAAAGACGGGAAACAGGGAACGTAAAGAGACGTGAACGATTTTCAAATTATGTTTACTTGTTGTTATTTTGAGAAAATATGCCCGCGCTCGAGTCGGACGCACGACAGCTGGAAAAGAGACTGATATTTTTTCTAGCTACATAGATTTTACTCTAAAAATCTGCGATAAAATAAAGGTTATAAAACATTAAAATATTGAAATATCGACGGCGTTGCACAACGTCATCGAGGACGGGGACGCGAGGACGACGAAGTTCGAATAAATTGTTTTGTTGTCTATTGTTTTCATATTTGTTTCTTTTTCCATGTTACTAATTTCGACAGTATTTTTAAAATCGGGATTTTCTCGGAAATAAAAATATATTTTTCGAAACAAAGTACACAGTGGTATTTGTGATATGATAGACTATGTTTGGACATAATTTGAACGAAATCGATTTATGGACTCCTGCCGCGGAGTTTTGAATTTGTCTGATTTGTACTGACATCCACTCTTAAAGGAGCACTCTAACAGGTAATGCATTTCGCGCCGTGTTATTGTTTACATACGGGATACTACTTAGATTTGACAAGAACGCACGTGAAAAGTACACGTGAAAAGTTCGCCTTTCGAATTCCGATACGGATCAGCAATGGCAAGTCCGGAGTTCTCCAGAGAAACTCTTCCTTCTCGTGTGGTAAGTAGAAATCCGCCATTTTCGTATCATACGAAAATGGCGCTGAGGGGTTCAAGGCGCGCAATGCATTGTCTGTGAGAGTGCTCCTTTAAGCGTTCACACACGAAGTTGAATATCACGAACTATTGCCGGCAAAGAGCTAAACTTCAAAGAAAAAGCCAATGTTTACTTAGACGTTTCGACCCCTGTTCCCAACTAGGGTTGTAGCCGTACCACAACACAAGCAACCAATCAAATGAGTTCTTGAGTTAATTGAATTAATTAAGCGTGTGAATTTGGCGCTAATGGTACGGAGTTCCAGTTCTTGTCTCTTGTTGAAGATTCTAGCGAGTAATTCACGGCGAATAATAATATCGTTTAGCTTCAAGCATTTGTCTTTCGCTACGTCTTCAGACATTTTTTTCAACTTGGCGCGCGATTGAATACCGACAATGATAGGAGTGACGACAGCAATGTGACAGCTCAGCTCGGTAACTTGTCGCGTGTGTGAACGCTTCTACTCTAACCATTAATTATATGTAAACAGTAAACGTCAAGATTCTAGATCGAAAAGTCCCAGTGTGAACGCAGCCAGTGTTAACGCACCCTACAAGCTAGTCCGAAATATTGTAAGAATGTTAATCATAAACTACTGTCATTGGTTATGATGTGATGTACATGACGTGACAGAGATGTGATGACCTGTGATATTTTCCTTGCGCTGTCATCTGCAATGTTTACGTGAATTGTTTAATTTCTCTCCCCAGTAAACTGCGATCGCGACCCCCGGACTGCGACACTCTTGACCTTTCTATTCATAGCTTCTGAGATATAGACGTGATAGAGATTCTGATTCTCGAATTTTATTCACTCAGTGGTTTGATTACCCTGCTTCCAGAGGCTTTGTTAAGCTCTATAATATGATGTGCGGCGTTCCGCGAGCTGCGAAGCAGCGAGGAAGAAAATCAAAGCCTCTGGTCGCGGCCGTTACGAATCTCACTTTCATGCAGACACCTAATCAATGACAGCCGTCAAACATGTCAAATACAATCGACCAATCAGCGAACGGGGATCATCTTACAAAAGTACTATTGGTCGATTGTATTTGACATGTTTGACGGCTGTCATTGATTAGGTGTCTGCATGAAAATGAGATTTGTACCGGCGCGAGCAGAGGCTTTGATTTTCTTTCTCGCTGCTTCGCAGCTCGCGGGACATCGTATTATAGAGCTTAACAAAGCCTATGGAACCAGGGTATGGTTTGATATTCTTCCATGTAAAAATGTTTTGATTTCGCGATCGTATCTTGTCCAGTTCAGGCATGGGAACGGTCCATTCTGATTGGTTGATTTATTATTATTATACGTTATTGCAGGAGCGTGTTCATAACCACCTGAACGATTTTAGAAATCTATTAGCATAGAATAGTAAGCCATCTACGCTTAGCTCCGACGACAATAAATCAAGGCATTTCTCCTGCAAAATAAATTTAGCCACCTATAATTTTTTATAGTTTGTATATCCATGTCAATCTTCTCCACCCTCAATCATCTTCGTTCCTTTTTGGTTTATTATTATCCCTAGCTCTGTGTTTACTTAGCAAACTGTTATTCTAGTTTTAATACTCTCACTGATAAAGTGTATTTATTTATTTTATGTATTTATTTATTTATTTATTTATAGCGCGACAAGCCTCCTTTGAGTATTATTAAATAAAATATATAAACGCAGTATAATAATTTCATTGAGCGATTTGTTGGCCAAGGAATGAATCTACGGGACTGAATTCAACCATTCCTGAATTTCACTGGGGATCATTTCAGAGCCAGTCTGGGGATCATTTCGGAGCCAGGAATCATTTCCGGTCCTGTACAATACTCATGTACATTGTATGTGTACCAAAGTCCCATATTATTATTGTTATTATCTAATTTCTTTCTTCTTTGTCTCAACATTCGTCTGGACAGCGGGTATGATTTTCGTTTACTTACAGAGTTGTATTAAACCATGTAACAGTGATTTAATTCACAATATTACAAGCTATTCCGAAATATTGTAAGAATATCAAAACTACATGTGATATTATCTGCGCGCTGTCATCTGCAATGTTTACGTGAATTATTTCTCTTCCCAGTAAACTGCGATCCCGGACTGCGACACTCTTGAGCTTTCTATTCATAGCTTCTGAGATATACACGTAATAGAGATTCTGATTCTTGAATTTTATTCATTCAGTGCTTTGATAATCTTCCATGTAAAAATGTTTTGATTTCGCGATCGTACCTTGTCCATTTCCTATGGTGTCACGTGTGCGCTGCCGATGGTGTCACGTGTACGCTGCCTATGGTGTCACGTGTACGCTTCCTATGTAGTCACGTGTACGCTGCCTATGTAGTCACGTGTGCGCTTCCTATGGTGTTACGTGTGCACTGCCTATGTAGTCACGTGTACGCTGCCTATGTAGTCACGTGTGCGCTGCCTATGGTGTCGCGTGTACGCTGCCTATGTAGTCACGTGTGCGCTGCCTATGGTGTCGCGCGTACGCTACCTATGTAGTCACGTGTGCGCTGCCTATGGTGTCGCGTGTGCGCTGCCTATGTAGTCACGTGTGCGCTGCTGCCTATGGTGTCGCGTGTACACTGCCTATGTAGTCACGTGTGCGCTGCCTATGTAGTCACGTGTGCGCTGCCTATGGTGTCGCGTGTGCGCTGCCTATGTAGTCACGTGTGCGCTGCCTATGGTGTCACGTGTACGCTGCCTATGTAGTCACGTGTGCGCTGCCTATGTAGTCACGTGTGCGCTGCCTATGTAGTCACGTGTGCGCTGCCTATGGTGTCGCGTGTACACTGCCTATGTAGTCACGTGTGCGCTGCCTATGTAGTCACGTGTGCGCTGCCTATGGTGTCGCGTGTGCGCTGCCTATGTAGTCACGTGTGCGCTGCCTATGGTGTCACGTGTACGCTGCCTATGTAGTCACGTGTGCGCTGCCTATGTAGTCACGTGTGCGCTGCCTATGTAGTCACGTGTGCGCTGCCTATGGTGTCACGTGTATATGTTAATTAGATGCATGTTGCCTGTTTTGCGATCAGAATGCACGGAGTTACGGTTACGGTATGGAATGGAAGACATTGTATTCAACCAATCAGAACGCGCAAAATCATTGCTCAACGAATCAGAATGCTTGGATACGGCACGGTACCGTATCTACTTCCCACTCATACCAAAACGACTCTAAAGGCATGAGATACAGTGTTGCAGTATTTAAAAAACAATGCTCGTAAACACATTTTTGCAAAGGTTTATCTTACCTTGCTCCTATTCTCCAACCAAGCTGTCAACAATCAACAAACTACAAGAATGATCCAACAGATCTCAAGTAAATGAAAGTGTTTATTGCATACAATCAAATAGAATACAGGTAGATAAGCATTGCTAGTATCATGCAAGAAATACATTCGTAAAGTCAAAGCTTTTTTGGTCTGCCCATAAATACAGGTAGATAAGCATTGCTAGTATCGTGCAAGAAATACATTCGTAAAGTCAAAGCTTTTTGGTCTGCCCATAAATACAGGTAGATAAGCATTGCTAGTATCATGCAAGAAATACATTCGTAAAGTCAAAGCTTTTTGGTCTGCCCATAAATACAGGTAGATAAGCATTGCTAGTATCATGCAAGAAATACATTCGTAAATTCAAAGCTTTTTGGTCTGCCCATAAATACAGGTAGATAAGCATTGCTAGTATCATGCAAGAAATACATTCGTAAAGTCAAAGCTTTTTGGTCTGCCCATAAATACAGGTAGATAAGCATTGCTAGTATCGTGCAAGAAATACATTCGTAAAGTCAAAGCTTTTTGGTCTGCCCATAAATACAGGTAGATAAGCATTGCTAGTATCATGCAAGAAATACATTCGTAAAGTCAAAGCTTTTTGGTCTGCCCATAAATACAGGTAGATAAGCATTGCTAGTATCGTGCAAGAAATACATTCGTAAAGTCAAAGCTTTTTGGTCTGCCCATAAATACAGGTAGATAAGCATTGCTAGTATCATGCAAGAAATACATTCGTAAAGGCAAAGCTTTTTGATCTGCCCATAAATACAGGTAGATAAGCATTGCTAGTGTCTTGCAAGAAACGTTTTGGTCTGCCCATAAAAAGCCACTGTTTTTGACAAATCCGGTATCAGCTCATAACGAGTAGCAAAATCTGTCAAAATGGCCGAGCAGTTCACTGAATTTACGACTCGATTTCGTGGAATAATTGTTAAATATATAATGGCGCAGTTGATATAAACTGATAAATAATAACGCCATCTTGCAAACAATAAATGATAGCAACTGATATAAAACTGCTCAAATATGACGCATTACTCCTCAAAAATGACGTATATACGGTCAAAAATGACGTGAACCTAATAAATATTGACGTCAATTGCAATCAGTAATGACGTGATGCTGATCAGTTTTGATATAAAAATCATTAATAAGAAATTGAAATGATAAATATTGATTTCAGTAAAATGCTAAATTGTGCTAAACAATTTAAAATATACCTTAGATATAGAGTGATTCCAATAAACCTGGACACTACTAATTAGCTGTCAGTGTTTATTAGATGCAACGAAACAAAAAAAAATAAAAGAGTGAGTGTCCAATAGTGTGTATTGGTGTAGTTAGTAATGCCCAGGTTTATTGGAATCAGTCTACAGCTATTTCAAAAAACGTTGATACTGAATACTGCATTCTAAAGAGTGTATTCCAAGACGGAAATGCATTTTGGGACTCGTGTAATATAATCTAAAGGAATATAAATAATAATATTTAATAATATTTTATTCTTTGTGTCTTCCATCAGAAACAATATACTAGCTCCATATGGCGAACAAATCGCTGTATATTTACTTTTTATTTTAAAATAACGAGGCCCACAATTCCCTTTGGTCTCAGAATGCACTATTCAGTATGCAATATTCAGTATTCAACGTTTTTTGAAATAGCTTTATAAGAGTTTGCATCAAGCTACAATAAGACATGTATACAAATCGAAGTACAGTCAAACCTCTATTAAGCGTCACTTTCACTCAAATTCCCGGAAATCGGTCCCCATACTTACTGTAAACTTGACCTCTATTAAGCGGTCACCTCTATTAAACGGTCAATTGGCTATTTCCCGAGGGTGACCGCTTAATAGAGGTTTGACTGTACCTTTTGTCACAACGATGGTGACTTGTGATGTCTCTGCTAACACTACTAATGTTCGTTGGTGATGAAGTACCTTTTGTCACAACGATGGTGACTTGTGATGTCTCTGCTAACACTACTAATGTTCGTTGGTGATGAAGTACCTTTTGTCACAACGATGGTGACTTGTGATGTCTCTGCTAACACTACTAATGTTCGTTGGTGATGAAGTACCTTTTGTCACAACGATGGTGACTTGTGATGTCTCTGCTAACACTACTAATGTTCGTTGGTGATGATGTACCTTTTGTCACAACGATGGTGACTTGTGATGTCTCTGCTAACACTGCTAATGTTCGTTGGTGATGAAGTACCTTTTGTCACAACGATGGTGACGTGTGACGTCTTTGCTAACACTACTAATGTTCGTTGGTGATGAAGTACCTTTTGTCACAACGATGGTGACGTGTGATGTCTCTGCTAACAATACTAATGTTCGTTGGTGATGAAGTACCTTTTGTCACAACGATGGTGACTTGTGATGTCTCTGCTAACACTACTAATGTTCGTTGGTGATGAAGTACCTTTTGTCACAACGATGGTGACGTGTGATGTCTCTGCTAACACTACTAATGTTCGTTGGTGATGAAGTACCTTTTGTCACAACGATGGTGACTTGTGATGTCTCTGCTAACACTACTAATGTTCGTTGGTGATGAAGTACATTTTGTCACAAAGATGGTGACTTGTGATGTCTCTGCTAACACTACTAATGTTCGTTGGTGATGAAGTACATTTTGTAACAACGATGATGACTTGTGATGTCTCTGCTAACACTACTAATGTTCGTTGGTGATGAAGTACCTTTTGTCACAACGATGGTGACTTGTGATGTCTCTGCTAACACTACTAATGTTCGTTGGTGATGAAGTACCTTTTGTCACAACGATGGTGACTTGTGATGTCTCTGCTAACACTACTAATGTTCGTTGGTGATGATGTACCTTTTGTCACAACGATGGTGACTTGTGATGTCTCTGCTAACACTGCTAATGTTCGTTGGTGATGAAGTACCTTTTGTCACAACGATGGTGACGTGTGACGTCTTTGCTAACACTACTAATGTTCGTTGGTGATGAAGTACCTTTTGTCACAACGATGGTGACGTGTGATGTCTCTGCTAACACTACTAATGTTCGTTGGTGATGAAGTACCTTTTGTCACAACGATGGTGACGTGTGATGTCTCTGCTAACACTACTAATGTTCGTTGGTGATGAAGTACCTTTTGTCAACGATGGTGACGTGTGATGTCTCTGCTAACACTACTAATGTTCGTTGGTGATGAAGTACCTTTTGTCACAACGATGGCGACTTGTGATGTCTCTGCTAACACTACTAATGTTCGTTGGTGATGAAGTACATTTTGTCACAAAGATGGTGACTTGTGATGTCTCTGCTAACACTACTAATGTTCGTTGGTGATGAAGTACATTTTGTAACAACGATGATGGCTTGTGATGTCTCTGCTAACACTACTAATATTCGTTGGTGATGAAGTACCTTTTGTCACAACGATGGTGACTTGTGATGTCTCTGCTAACACTACTAATGTTCGTTGGTGATGAAGTACCTTTTGTCACAACGATGGTGACTTGTGATGTCTCTGCTAACACTACTAATGTTCGTTGGTGATGAAGTACCTTTTGTCACAACGATGGTGACTTGTGATGCATCTGCTAACACTACTAATGTTCGTTGGTGATGAAGTCAGCATAAATTACCTTCTTACATAAAACAAACAAACAATCAAAATTACCCATGCTACCTTTCGGTCTTGCAGCGTAGCTTTGAGTGCAATCAGCGACAACGTAATGTGAATTAAAACCGCTGTATGATATGATGTGGTTTAGTTCAGTTTTTGCCACTGGTTTACATTTCATTGAGTGATGTTGAATGGTTAGATTTTTTAGCGGGTAAACTATGACAATAATAAAATAAAAAACTGAAGATAGGAGATTCTGAAAGGAAAAGAACATCTTAAAAAGTTTAAACCAGTAAGATTTTGATCCACAACTGATATCTATGTATTTTATATTCTGATACACAGACCAGACCTTTTTTATCTGCAATCCTGGATAAAACCTGCTGTTACATACGGGAAATTAGCACGTACGTGAAGTATTACAGATAAAGTTTTGTAATTGCACACACACACACACACAATGTTGGTGTTACAATTTATGTTGCAAGAGGGGGTCTTGGAGACAACATTGATTGGGGGAAGAGGGGTGGAGTTTCAATTGAACGGAATGAAATGGCAATTTATAAAAATGTTGTTGTAAACATTGGACATGTACCAGCCCTTTTGTCCAGGATTGTGGTTATATTGTCTCATAGAAGACATTAACATAATAAGTGTAAACTTGTAGCTACCAGCCAAAAATGAGCAAGAATGGTCAACATGACTTATCTGGTTAGATTATCTCATAGAAGACTTCAACATCATTAGGAGTAAACTGGTAGCTACCAGCCAAGAATGAGCAAGAACCGTTACTATGACTACAGCCAGTGGGAGGCTGGTATGAATAAGGATTTGTGTATGAATTCTTATTACTAGATGCATGGTTAGAGATCCATAGGTCATATCCATAACCAAATACTGGACCATAGGTGGCACTCCCATATATAGCATACTGGTTGTATTGTCCTGTCAGGGTCAGCTTGACTGGTTGAAATCCTTTGGTGTTGTACAAAGAATATAGAAACGAGCGGGAGGACTGGGAATATTGACTGCGGGCTGTAAAAAAATGTGATGGAAAAAAAAAACATTAAAAAAATACCCAAAACGTATGAAATCCTTAAACTATGTATTTCGTATGAAAAGTATAGTAAAGTATAGTTACGGTACGATTCGTACCATACGATGACAGTATTGCGCCATGATCGTGCGATATCCAAGCATTCTGATTGGTTGAGCAATGAATTTCGCGCTGTGATTGGTTGAATATATGCCTTTGATTCCGTCCCATGCATCGGCCGGCCGTAACTCCGTAAGTTTCCCACTCATACGAAAACGATTCTATAGCTATCGTATAAAGTAATGTACAATAAATATAGATTACTTACTATGCCAGGATACATCTGTGTATCCACCACTAACAGTTATAGCTATCGTATAAAGTAATGTACAATAAATATAGATTACTTACTATGCCAGGATACATCTGTGTATCCACCACTAACAGTTATAGCTATCGTATAAACTAATGTACAATAAATATAGATTACTTACAATGCCAGGATACATCTGTGTATCCACCACTAACAGTTATAGCTATCGTATAAACTAATGTACAATAAATATAGATTACTTACAATGCCAGGATACATCTGTGTATCCACCACTAACAGATATAGCTATCGTATAAATTAATGTACAATAAATATAGATTACTTACAATGCCAGGATACATCTGTGTATCCACCACTAACAGATATAGCTATCGTATCAAGTAATGTACAATAAATATAGATTACTTACTATGCCAGGATACATCTGTGTATCCACCACTAACAGTTATAGCTATCGTATAAAGTAATGTACAATAAATATAGATTACTTACTATGCCAGGATACATCTGTGTATCCACCACTAACAGATATAGCTATCGTATAAACTAATGTACAATAAATATAGATTACTTACAATACCAGGATACATCTGTGTATCCACCACTAACAGTTATAGCTATCGTATAAACTAATGTACAATAAATATAGATTACTTACAATGCCAGGATACATCTGTGTATCCACCACTAACAGTTATAGCTATCGTATAAAGTAATGTACAATAAATATAGATTACTTACAATGCCAGGATACATCTGTGTATCCACCACTAACAGTTATAGCTATCGTATAAACTAATGTACAATAAATATAGATTACTTACAATGCCAGGATACATCTGTGTATCCACCACTAACAGTTATAGCTATCGTATAAACTAATGTACAATAAATATAGATTACTTACAATGCCAGGATACATCTGTGTATCCACCACTAACAGATATAGCTATCGTATCAAGTAATGTACAATAAATATAGATTACTTACAATGCCAGGATGCATCTGTGTATCCACCAAACACGTATTGACCCACACGAACTATCGTAACTGTGGGCCCTTTACCATCGCATTGAGGATGGAATGTCTTTTGAACATCCCATCCATCTGTGGAGGCACGCCAGCATCTTACCCAGCGACTTGTGCTTGACCTTCGTAGAACGGGGGATAAGTAACCAGTCAGAGTGTTAACATAGCTCGCGTTGCCGTATTGATCAAGTATTGTGGATTTCTCAAGTCCGGCCCGCCCTGGAAAACAATGAAGTTACAAAGTTTAATATACACTGACTGAATGATGAAGTTCCATCAACAATCAAGTGAATAATATTGCATTTCCTTCCTTCCTTTAATTCGTTCACTCATTTTTCTTTCTTCATTTCTTCCTTCCTTTCTCCCCTTCCTCTTTTTGATTCTGTCTTCTTCTTTACTTTCTTTCTACATCTACTCATTTTATTTACTAACTCTCAGCGAGCCAAACAGATACATACAAATATGACAGCGTATTACACGTTTTAGAAAAAAACGGTTTTGCGCGCGCCCTCGCTTTTTATATCAGTACAGAAAAATACGGTATTTTCATTAATTTTGTTGTTGTGCAATAAACAACTCATTACACGGTTAGTTGGGTAATTCGTTGATATCTGACGACAAAAAAAACCCAGCCAAAACGACATTAACATAATCAGCCATGGTGTTCATTTTAACGATTTACAGTTATCCCGAAGCATGTGATGTAAAAAAAAAATCGCCTACGGCTCGTCCAAATACGGCATGACTCGTAAAAATATCCAGCCCTATTACCCAACTACCCGTGTAATAACCTGTATTTATTATTATTATTAATTAAACGCTAATGATAAGCATCAATAACTTGATTATTTGTCTCATAATATCATTTGACGTTCATCATCACATTACACTCAAAAATGGTTGAATTTCATACACGATTTCGTTAAGATATCAGGTGCCCTTCATGACCGCTCTTTGCAGAAACCTCAATAGCGCACCAATGGTCGTTAAAAGTAGTAAAAAGCATACATAAAAAAAAAAGCTGAATAAACATAGAATCCTGTTTAGTAAAAACCTTTTAAATTTCTTCAGCCGTTTTTTTAGGATTGCGATTTTTACGAAAATTGACTGTACCTCACGTCTGAAGTTCCAAGTCCCTCAGGATTAAACCATTCTTTAAACGGAAAGCAGATAGATAGATAGATAGATAGATAGATAGATAGATAGATAGATAGATAGATAGATAGATAGATAGATAGATAGATAGATAGATAGATAGATAGATAGATAGATAGATAGATAGATAGATAGATAGATAGATAGATAGATAGATAGATAGATAGATAGATAGATAGATAGATAGATAGATAGATAGATAGATAGATAGATAGATAGATAGATAGATAGATAGATAGATAGATAGATAGATAGATAGATAGATAGATAGGTCGGTCGGTCGGTCGGTCGGTCGGTCGGTCGGTCGATAGATAAACTTTATTTATGTGTCATGTTGCTCTTCATAACGGTGTCTTAAACTAGGAAACGAATAAAAAAATAGGTACCCTTAGGGGTACATGTGGCTACTACTATATTTCTATTTGCGCAAACGTTGACCCTTTCAAAATCATTGAACATAGAAGCTGAGGTCGAAATGGACATAGGGAAATCTGTTGATTAGACGATTTTAAAGAATCACATGTACCCTTCAACCAGCAACTGAGACAAATTCTTGGCATTCCAGACGCGATTATGCAGCGCATTCATAGATAAACGTAAACATCGGCCTAAAAGTTGAATAACAGTTACAGAACCTTTCATCTGACCGTTTAGAAAGACAGAATGAAAGCTGTGATAAATAATATTTGTGAATTTTCTGAAACTAAATTATTACCTACTCCAGGTAAAACGACTCGATGAAACTCGATGCAGACAATCATGAGCAAGCAATCGGTTGAGCACGTACGCCGCTCTCGGCTCGCTCTCGGTAATACGAAGTGATAGGGCGATTTCTTTACTCGGGTGGTGATTGGTTCCGAATTTTATCTATTGTTACTTACTTATTTACTTTCGGAAAACTAGACGATGGCAATGATTGGTTCCGAAGTTTGTCTATTGTTACTTACTTATTTACTTTCGGAAAACGCAGATGATGGCAATAGTGGCTAGCTGCACAAGCGCAGTAGCCACAAAAACTGAGACACCGTTTTGAAGAGCAACATGTGGTCTTTAAGCTGCTGCTTTCCGTTAAAGAATGGTTTAATCCTGAGGGACTTGGAACTTCAGACGTGAGGTACAGTCAATTTTCCAAATTTTCGTAAAAATCGCAATAATAAAAAAACGGCTGAAGAAATTAAAAGGTTTTTATTGAACATAATTCTATGTTTATTCAGCTTTTAAAAAATGTATACTTTTTAATACTTTTTAACGACCATTGGTGCGCTATTGAGGTTTCTGTGAAGAGCGGTCACGAAGGTCCCCTGATACCTTAATTGACCCTCAAACTTTATGACTTTTTAAATCCAACAAAATGGAGCTCACCTTTCTCACACTGCTCTCCTTCGAATCCTTGTTTGCATTTGCATCGATAGTCTTGTCTGTTGTCTTGGAAGATACACTCACCGCCATTACGACATGGCTTCTTTTGACACGGGTTCTGAGGAAAAACACAACAGCAAAGAAAAATGACTTCATGATGCAAGTTGTCAATCGTGTTTAAAATGACCATCGTTTGTCCACCTACCTTCACACTATAGTGATTGTACGCTTTGTCCTGTGTCATATTACGGCTGTTCGTGAACTGGTCAGAAGATAGAAGCTCACATGCATAAAGACCGGTACTCAGAGGTGTGGTTTTAAGATTAATCGAACGACACCAATCAACCTCAGTGCACTCTAACACACAATCTATCTTGCCTTCAACTTGAACTGAGTGTTGCATAACACCTTCCATGTCTAGTGGCAGCACTAGTCTTTGTGCAGGATAGAAATCAAAAATGAGTCCTTTATCACGGTCATAGTGCATATTAGTACTCGTACTGTGGTGTACTCCCAACAGAAGAACAAGCACAAGCATTGCAGCGGACCAACTCATCTTTGCTACAAAGAGTTGTTTTCGGTTGTATGTGCGACGTCAAACTCAATCAATCAATCTTTTATGTACCCACTTAAGCCTAGGATCATTTTTCTCGTTGTATTGCGTATGTGCTAGTATCAAATATCTATACAATCTATGTGTTAATGGTAAATAGAATAAAATCCTAGGAGTGATGGAAATGACGATATTTACAGGTTAGATGGCAATTTGACATAATTGAGCTTAATTGGTAAATACTTTTCAAGTTTGTTAAATGATATCTAAGTCTATTGACTTATTTGCTTGACGTTTTGAATTTGTCAGTTTTTTTCCATAGCTTATATATATATTTGTAGCATAGTCAATTTGTAATTTTAACTTGTCTATCTATAGTTTAGATAGAGGGCCACTGGTTGCTCAGTGGAATTACTGTTATGTGTAACCCCTCTTTAAAGATAGCCTGTCTATTTAATGAACGCGCAAGAATCCTGTTACAATTTTAAGTAGTTTACAGTTCTGAGGCAAGTATCAAAAAGCTGTTAGCTTTGGCTTTTAAAACTTTGGTAAATACCATTCGTGATGAATAAACACGGTATAGAAGAGCTGCAGCAGGTGAAACATTGCCTCAATGAGGGTTTATCATGTAATTTCAAAACTTATAGGAGACATAGGTCAAAAAATTGATTATCATAGCTGGAAATAGCTCATTGAAATTAGTAAAAATCTGAAGTTTGGAAAAGATTGCTTCACAAATTGCGAAGATATGAATTTTCAAAACTCGAACTTTTGTTTTATAAGTTTTTTTATTCATTTGCTTGTTTGTTGGGTTGTTGTAATGGTGCTTTTGAAGATTTAGGGTGCGTTCGATTGACCCTATTCCACAGGCAGCCCAACCATTGCTTTTGAGGCTACTAAATATTTCAAAAACATTTTTTTTTTGATGGGCTTCCTGTGGTAGAGCGCGCGCGCAATACATATGTTGGGTTCCCTGTGCTGAGTAATGTCCTATGTTGGGCTTCCTGTGCCTCCTGCGGGATGCGCCCGCAGCAAATGTGTATATTTATACAAGGTATGAAACTCCAGTCACGTGATGGCCTGATGTGCGGCTCAAGTACATGGTGCACTTTTCCGTGAAGTAGTCGGATTTTGCCTTCCGAAGATTGTTCACATATACGTGGTGACGTCGTGGTGACGCCTAAGAAACGTCAGCTGAGGTCATCAAAACGTCATCACAAACACCGCCATTTTCTATAACTTCAAACATTTTCCATCTCGATATATTCTTTTAAAAAGAAACCAAATGGCGATGGAGAGTATTTCTACCACCAGAGAATTATCTGTTAATGCATGGTAGGTTTTATATTTCTGATTTCAGCTTTTAAAAAGCGAGTGAAAGGGTTTTAAAACTACATATTTGTGTGTACAAACATTTATGGTGCTTCGTACAGGTTGTGGCAAACATATTATAAAAGTGTTGGTCACTCGGTGCAGCTGGACAAAATTGAAGAGGAATTGAGGACTTCACCACATAAAGATAAAGTAAACAACCGAGATAAAGAATTGGGACGTGTGATTAAGAAGTTATTTCCATTCGGAAAGAGAGAGCAGAAGACATTACCGACTAACAGCGGAATGAAAAGATGTTGGGTGTATACAAATTTAGCAAGAATAAGTGAGCCTTTCCCGCTAGAATGGGGTCAAATTTTGAATTATTATAATCCTCCAAAGCCTTCAACCTCGGTCATGTCGTGGACGGTGAACAAGAAGTCAACAGAGGCAATTCAGTGGATGATTATAACGGTAAGTGACGATCTTTGCGACGGTAAAAAAATGGTGAGAGAACTACGTGTATGTCAAGATTTAACTATCAAGTTCTCTGTGAATGTGATGTCAAACGAGGTTGCACTTGATCTAGATAATGTTCAAGGTTTATCAAAACAATTTCTTGACAATGTATTTGAATTTTGTGCCGAGGTACCACTATGCAAAGGCTTTGAGTTTGAAGTCAACAGTCCAAAAACTGTGCAAGGGAATGCCCATGCCCATGGTATTACTGAACACTGGGAAATGTGTGACGATCAAGGCATCAAGACTCAGTCTATCAGGCATCGAGCAAGAAACTGTTTATCTATTTTGAGTTACAATACACACGAAATGAAATGTCGAAATTGTGTTACACTTAAACAAAATTGTCGTAGCTATAGGAAGAACGAGTCAGATCATGATGGACAGGAGCTTAAAAAGCAAAAGCGAATTTCGTACATGAATCCAGAGGAGATATCAAGTAGACTGCATATTGAACAAGCACGTGTAAAGAATGCAGAAAAAAGGGCAGAGAGGGCAGCGAATGCCAAAGAAGAAATACAAACACAAATGGAAGACTTCACAGAAGAAGATCACAATGATTTTAAGTCAATGTTTGGAAGAATTGATGAAAGCAAAGTTAATGATGACATGAAAATGTTTTGGGAAGCACAGAAACAAGTTCTTGAAAATCCAGATTCATGAGCAAATAGATGGCACCCAAAGTAAGTGTCTCATTGATGTTAATATACCACCTGTTCAGAGTTAACATTAATCCCATTTTTCTTTTCAGAATCATTTGTCTCTGTTTATCCCTGTGGTGTCGAAGCCCAGAAGCTTATGAACAGTTGAAGGATAGTGGTATGATCAGGTTACCATCTGGAAGACTATTGTCCTTGTATAAAAACTCTGTAAGCCAGAAGGCAGGAATAAATGATGAAGTACTAGATTGGCTTGTTAAGGAGGCAGATAAAAATGAACTTGATGCATATGGTAGAGAAGGTGGTTTGATTTTGGATGAAATGTCTATTCAGGTAATAATTTTGTTGGAGGTACATGTATTTTCAGAATTTATTTCCACTTGGTTTGATGGGACTGTTTATGTACATGTAGGTCCCGCTAGCGATTCGTCATACAGTGTGTCTGTACTCTTATTGACAACGGCTTAAATATAAGCCAGCTTAATCCAAACAAGACTCACTTGATGTTCATTGATTTATTTTTACAGGTCATTCATTGTTTTGTTGTTTCAATGTTGGATAATAGGTCTTCAGGGACTATATACACAGTTGACATAATCTTACACACTACTAAGCTCAACCAAGAAAATCATTAAACACTGTTATGGCAGGGAAGTCTTCATCACATGGTAAATATAATAAATTGTAAAATAACACAATTCTAACGCGCGCTCTGATTGGTTAGCTACTATGTTTGACTTCCAGAACAAGTTCCAACAGACTTCGTTCCCAGGGGTATTTCTCTGGGAGCGAGTAACGAGCAACAGAATATACTCCTTGTTTCCCGAGGATGGTCCAAACTAGACTCACTTGATTGATGTTCATTATTATAGCAACCCATGGTCCATATGTCACTGTTGAATAAGATCAATTTTTTATCTCTTTCAGGATGTGTTGTTACTTTGAAAGCTGACTCCAGCAATAATTATATAAAGACGAACATTGTGGATATATTCATAGTCTATATTTGAATATAAACCAACAGAAGATGGAGTACTTTATATAGAAATTAACCACTTTATTGATTTTATAAATTAAATATTTATCATTTTCATAATAACAATAAATCCAATGTAATAATAACAAGAAATAATAATAACAAGAAATAATATTAACAAGAAATATTAATATCCACTTGTAATAAATACATTTATTTGTTTCACTCAAATTTTTAAACATCATGTTTAAAAATATTTCTGGCACGTATAAATGAATGCTGCTCTGCAGCATCCAGTTGCTAGGAAGTGGGTTAATGCTAACCCAGGGTTAAATATAGCCTGTCATCCAATCAAATAGCCAGAATTGCTATATTTAGCCTGGGTTAGTGTTAACCACGTTTGAGTAACAGGACCCTGGCATAGCTAAAGCTTACAAACACTAAAAGTGTGCAACGTAAATAGAATGTAGCACTAGTGCTAAATTAGAATGATTCCAATTACATACCCGGGCATTACTAACTATACACCAATACACACAATTAGCCACTCACTCTTTTGTTTTCTTTTGTTCCTTTACATCTAATAAACACTGACGGCTAATTAGTAGGGCCCAGATTTATTGGAATCGCTGTATGCTGATTAGAGTGATGGCACTTAACCCGTGAAACAAAATCTAATAGTTAGTAAATGTAACTAATATCTACTTGGCTAATATCTGTATCACGGGTTAAGTGCCATCACTCTGTATTGTCTTCTATTCAGTTTAAATCATTGCATGCTTTTAGTGTTTGTACTCCATTTTAGTACTTTTCGTATTAGTGAAAGAAAACAAATATATTAAAACTGAATACTAATATAATTCCCCCCACTTCATTCACCACTAGCCAGTTCTCCAAGTACATTCAGAAATTCTCTTTCAGTCTCATCTTGTCGATAAACGTTTTGCAAAAGCACAGTGTGAGGGAAAACTTCCTTCCACACTTCACTTTCAAAGCAATATTTCGCTTCGTCAATGTCGTTCTTCACTGGAGGTAACTGATAAAAATCCCCAACCCCAATTACCTGCATACCTCCAAATACGATATTATTTCCCCTTGTTTTCTGGGCTAACGTGTGAATGGTCTCCCAGGTCTTCATGCTACACTGAGATATCTCGTCGATTATCAATATCTCAGTTGAACGCCATCTTTGCAAACACTCGGTGTTGTTCATGACCGACGAGACCAACGCATCAATGTTCCTTCGTCCATTTCGAAGCCCAGCAAATGAATGTAACGTCTTAGCGTTCTCGTAAAGCGTACAAGCCATACCAGTTGTACAAGTGACAACAATGGCCTTCGTCTTCTCCATCAACTTGACAATGTGTTTGACGATGAATGTCTTACCTGTACCGGCTTTGCCACTGATAAATAAGTTGTGGCCACACATTACTCGATCCAAGACTCTCCTTTGCTCTGCATTTAAAACTATTTCGGTCATTTTTGATTGTTTTGATAAATTATGAGGCTTGTTTAATAATACACTTTCAACAGTATATGTATTTACTAGCTTGTGACATAAACCAAAATGGCGTATACAGTAATGACGTGACCTGACGTAACCTGACGTAACAAGACGTCATGTTTAGATACCGAGCGCTGGCCGATTTCCTCTCGAAGGCAAAAAATCCCGACTACTTCACGGAAAAGTGCACCATGTACTTGAGCCGCACATCGGTCCATGACGCTCAAAATTTCAAAAATTAGTTTATCAGCGTACGTTGAAGTTAGACGACTGACACTTACAAAGTGTTTCGAGAATACGGTAAAGTTTAGTTATTCGAAGAAAAATTGAATTTTCACATCACATTGACAAAATTAGGGTCAAAAACGTATTTGTCACGTGACCTAGTTTCATACCTTGTTACAATATACACATTTGCTGCGGGCGCATCCCGCAAGAGGCACACAGGAAGCCCAACATAGGACATTACTCAGCACAGGGAACCCAATATATAAATACGCGCGCGCTCTACCACAGGAAGCCCATCAAAAAAATTTTGAATTATTTAGTAGCCTCAAAAGCAATGGTTGGGCTGCCTGTGCCTATTCCAGAAGAGGAATACACGGAATAAACACTTGGATGCTTTTATTTCAGCACATTTAAAATTCCAAACTGTTCGTTGTAACTTTATTATGATACAACAAGGAATCGTTTTATTTTACAGTGGACAGTAGCTGCGTCACAGCGATTTAGGGATGTTATTCTGTGTATTCCTATTCTGGAATAAGGTCAATCGAACGCACCCTTAAAGTGTTTAGAACTTTACGATGGTTCACTGATTTAAAGCTTTTGGCGTATTGCTAGACTGTGTAGTTTTTGTCTACGAGTACTACCACCGCTATTAAACCCGTTAATCTCTCAATTTATACATTCAAATAACATGGAGCTTTTTTCTTTGGGTTCATAACTACAATTTAGAGATTTCCAGAAGTTAGCAAACTCCAACGTCAGATTCATAACACTTGCATTTGACGTAGATAGGAAAAGGAGCAGGTGGATGTGTTTTTATATATTGTTGACGTTAGCATTATGACTTTACTGGTAAAGTATCAAATGAAACAGGAAGTTAAAGATCCGTAAATCGCTGACAGAAAAATCAGCCGTTCTCTTGCAAGCTTCAAACTAAATCCTAATAAATCCTTCTCAATATAATAACTGTTATGAAATATGAAAACAAAATTGAACAAAATCATTAGTCAAATTCGTAGTGTCGTAAGACAAGAAATAAAATGATTCAAAGTTGTAAACAGATCCCGTTTTCATTAATGTATTAATGAGTCATTGTTGGTAGCACTTATAATATATTGTTAGTATCTTGTTTTGAACAGTAGACCTATTAATAGAGATGTTTCGCATAACCACACTCCATTATAATAATGATCGACTAATAATGGGCACCTACTAAATATGTGTTTTTTTGAATTTCCAAAGGAGCACGTATAAATCTTTATTTTCTGTAAATACAGCCCTTTGCAAAAATTCTATAAATCAAGTATATCAGTTTATCGGGTGCATTATGGGTAATTGAAAAAGTCCCCTAAATGATGCTTCACGCGAGCAACATTGGTGAAACTCTAGAATGTTATGTAATTTAGTCTCTAGTTTGTTGTTTGTAAGTCTCTGCTGCATAATTTGTGGAAAAACGCTAAAATAGTATTACTCATAATGCACCCGATATATGGATATACTCATATACTTGATTTACAGAATTTTTGCAATTGGCTGTAAGCAATTCATTACATAACTATATACTTCTCCTTGAGATATTTAGCAAAACGTTACGTAACAATTATTCGCCGAAGGTGAAGTAATTATCCGAGAATATTCACCGAGACGAAGTCGAGATCACTAAGCCTGAGGCGAATAATTGTTTTAGTATAATTACTAAGTTGAACAAGTAAAAATAACAAGACAAAGAAAGAAACGTGGGAAAATCTTATGAAAATTACCGGCAGTCAATTTGTAATTTTAACTTGTATATCTATAGTTTAGATAGAGGGCCACTGGTTGCTCAGTGGAATAACTGTTATGTGTAACCCCTCTTTAAAGATAGCCTGTCTATTCAATGAACGCGCAAGAATCCTGTTCATCATAATTATACTGAGTTACAATTTTAAGTAGTTTATAGTTCTGAGGCAAGTATCAAAAAGCTGTTAGCTTTGGCTTTTAAAACTTTGGTAAATACCATTCGTGATGAATAAACACGGTATAGAAGAGCTGCAGCAGGTGAAACTGCCATTGCCTCAATGAGGGTTTATCATGTAATTTCAAAACTTATAGGAGACATAGGACAAAAAATTGATTATCATAGCTGGAAAGAGCTCATTGAAATTAGTAAAAATCTGAAGTTTGGAAAAGATCGCTTCACAAATTGTGAAGATATGAATTTTCAAACATCGAAATTTATGTTTTATTAATTGTTTTACTCATTTGCTTGTTGGGTTGTTGTAATGGTGCTTTTGAAGATTTAAAGTGTTTAGAATTTGACCACGATGGTTCACTGATTTAAAGGCTTTTGGCGTATTGCTAGACTGTGTAGTCTGTGTATAGAGGTTCAACGAATACTATCACCTTCATTAAACACGTTAATTTATAAATTTATACATACATGCTTTTTTGATTGGGTTCATATAACTACAATTTAGTCAGATGATTTCCAAAAGTTAGCAAACTCCAACGTAAGATTTATAATACTCATTTGGTAGGCAAAGGAGCAGGTGGACGTGTTTTCAGATCGTTAATTTTATTATTATTGACATTAGCATTATGTCTTTACTGGTGAAGTATCAAATGAAACAGGAACTTGAACTGAGATCCGTAAATAGCAGACAGGAAACCCAGCCGGTCTCTTGCAAGCTTCAAACTTCAAATAAATCATATCCTTCTATGAACACAATAACTGTTATGAAATATTCAAAGAAATATTAACATGCAAATTATAAAATCATTACTGGGTCAAATTCGTAGAGTCGTAAGACAGGAAATAAAATGATTCAAAGTTGTAAACAGATTCTGTTTGCATTAATGTATTAATGAGTCATTGTTGGTAGCACTTACGATATTATTAGTATTTTGTTTTGAACAGTAGACCTATTAATAGAGATGTTTCGCATAACCACACTCCACTATAATAATGATCGACTAATAATGGCACCTACTAAATATGTTTGTTTTTAATTTCCAAAGGAGCACGTATAAATCTTTATTTTCTGTAAATACAGCCTTCAGTATATCTATATATCGGGTGCATTATGGGTAATACTATTTTAGAGTTTTTCCACAAAATATGCAGCAGAGACTTACAAACAACAAACTAGAGACTAAATTACATAACATTCTAGAGTTTCACCAATGTTGCTCATGTGGAACATCATTTAGGGGACTTTTTCAATTACCCATAATGCACCCGATATATGGATATACTTGATTTATATAATTTTTGCAATTGACTGTAAGCAATTCATTACATAACTATATACTTCTCTGAGCAGAAAATTAATGACGACTAGATTTCTATATTTATTCAGTCTCGACGTTTCGATGCCTTCAAGCATCATTCTCAAGAGTGTCAGTATAAGCAATAGATTCTGTTTAAGTGAGTCATTGTTGGTAGCACTACTTAAACAGAATCTATTGCTTATACTGACACTCTTGAGAATGATGCTTGAAGGCATCGAAACGTCGAGACTGAATCAATCTAGAAATCTAGTCGTCATTAATTTTCTGCTCAAAGTTATTAAAACCAAATGTTTAATTTATATACTTCTCCTTGAGATAGTTAGCAAAACGTTACGTAACAAATAGCCACTTTACAAACGAGTGGAGGACTGGGAACGAGATTTTAAAATTAATCTAATTAAAAAATGAACCCCATCACAAGAAAGAGCATATCACAATTAGTAAGTTTCAGGAGTTTGATAGGGTTTGGAGAAGCAGCAACTGAACTGCAGTCATTTAAAAAGTGCCGATATTACAAAGAAATGTATGGTTACTCGGGACAAGCATCCCTACTAAACATACATTTCTTTGTAATTTTTGCGGATTTTGGAAAGCTGTTACTCGTTTAATATCTAACAAAACCTTTTGAAACTTTGTGATAATGCTAATTGTGATATACTCTTTCTTGTGATTCATTTTTTAATTAGATTAATTCTAAATACTCGTTCCCAGTCCTTCACTGAGCCTGAGGCGAATAATTGTTTTAGTATAATTACTGAGTTGAACAAGTAAAAATAACAAGACAAACAAAGAAATCTTATGAAAAGTATCGGCAATCATTCGCTGTTATGGCTTGAATTCAATGTTTGTTTATGGCCTTTTCAAGTAACTTTAAACCACGCAGAAAACTATCTAACTTGACAAAGTATGGACACACAACTTTATCCTATATTTTGTGGCATATTTGTGTTTACAGTTCGGGATGTTTTCTTTCAGTATGTTTATTTTCTCTTCTGAAACCTCGACGAACCTGGTTGGCCGCCATCTTGCCGAAACGCTGTAGGTGATTATCGAGAAATAGAAATCAAAAATGAGTCCTTTATCACGGTCAAAGTGCATATTAGTACTCGTGCTGTGGTGTACTACCAACAGCAGAACAAGTACAAGCATTGCAGCGGACCAACTCATCTTTGCTACAAATAGTTGTTTTCGGTTGTATGTGCGACGCCAAACTCAATCAATCAATCTTTTATGTACCCACTTAAAGGTCAAATGCCACGGGAATTTCACAAAATATAGCTAATACTTGGAAAAGATAGATAATAATCCTATAAATAAATGTCCAAAGTTTCATATTTGTCGGATACTTTTAAAGCGAGTTACAGAGGAATTTATGTGCGAAATTTTCGTTGAGCTGTCGCTCTTTTTCGTTAGTGCTGTCGGAAACCATTCGGAATATTCTGTTATGACGTCACTGAAGACGCCGGCCCTTTTACAGTAATTGCAACATTGGCGGGAAAGACAAGAAATCATGGTGCAGTGTGCAGCATTCAATTGCCAAAACTACTCCAAATCGGGATACGGAGTTAGTTTTTTCAGATTTCCTAAAGACAAAGCTCTGCTCAAGGCTTGGATTCATTTCATAAAACGAAAAAATTTCAAACCTACTGAACACTCTCGTATTTGTTCAGTTCACTTTACTAGAGAATGCTTCGAGCAAAACCTTGACGTCCTTGACCAACTTGGGATCAAACCTGCAAAATTAACACTAACAAAGGGCGCTATCCCTACAATCTTCAATTTCAATACTGGAAATAAAGATCCTAAACGTTGTTGCTCGGCGTCAGACGTCGAAGATCGTCCAGCTTATTCAAGGCGAAAAAAAGTAGAGGTGTGTTACAAGTTATATTGCTTTAGCTTTTACACAGTTTACATTCACATCGAAATATTTTTTGTTTTACTAGCGATATGATACAGATTTTAAAGCATAGTATTTTTTTAAACAATTTAGATGTTGAAAGAATTATTAAGTGAAGAAAAAACAGAGGAATCCATCTCACTCGATCCAAGCGAATTTTATACCGCTACACGAAACTATAATATATGTACTTTCATTGTCCGTGGTCGACTACGTTCTGGAGAGGAAAAAAGCATGAGAAACACTAGCACCAATACTGAGATTGATGAACAACAAATTACCGAGGTAAATATATCTTAACAATTTTAGTTTCATTTGTTTTCTGGCCTTAATATGCCGGCATAAAATTATATATTCCATGTACAGACTCGAAGTAAACACACTCAGACTCCCAAGACCAAACTTCTTATACAGCACACTCAGACAGAAACAAGTAAGTGAATATCTTGTTCGCTGATAAATAACAATAAATTATTCACTTACAAATCATATCATATAGAATGTTATTCAGACAAAGAGATTCAGTGCTCTGCGGACGAGATCGCTGGCAACCAATCAGTAAACGATGAAATTTACAATGAAATTGACGACACCCAGAGTAATGATGACATCAGTGACAAGCAATCTGACAGCGATGAAGAATGGTTAGTTATAATACATTCATCTACAACTTATGCAATGTTGTTATATTTAGGGTTATTTAGTTTTTCTTTTTTTAAACAGTTCAAAATTCTTTTCCACCTGTAGGTTTATTATTGTCTGCACTTATATAGCTGCTGTACACCAAACGTTTTGTCAATTATTTTCCCCTTAGGACAGTAGATGGACTAGATGAATTGGAAGCTGAATTTGATGTAGATCAAGATATAAAGGATGAAAACGATAAAGAGTATCCAGAACCATCTTCACCTTTTGGGCGGAAGTATATTGTCTTCGAAAGTTGTTTGCTTGAGCTTTTCAAACTATGCCCTAGGTGTCTGTCCAATTCTACCCCAAAAATAGCTGATATTGTAGGCACCATGGTAGTGATTGAATCTGAATGTATTAATGGTCATCTCAGAGTCTGGAAAAGCCAACTCTGTGATGACCTTTTGCCTTGGGGCAATATGCTTTGTGCAGGAGCAACCTTATTTACAGGCAGCAATCCTGGAAGGGTAGTAAACTTTTTCCAACACATTGGAATTTGCTACATTTCTATCAGAACATATTATCGAATTCAAAGGTATGAAAGTAAATATTAATCTGTAGATTATAAAAAAAATCCTTGTATAGATAAATTAATATAAATTATTGTATTGGTAGGTTGTATTTAATACCCGTAGTCAATCAAACTTGGTGTGAGGAACAGCAAACCATTTTAACATCACTGGAGGGGACGACTGTAGACATTGGTGGAGATGCTAGATGTGACTCACCTGGACATAATGCCAAATATGGTGTCTATCATATGGTGGAATTGAATATTAACAAAGTCATATCTTTAGAACTTGTGCAGGTATTTGTTCCATTCGTGATATGAAAATAAAGATTGATAAACAACAAACCAAACAAAAAACATTCTTTCAGAGCAATGAAGTGAAGAATTCGTATCACATGGAACTCGAAGGTCTAAAGAGGGGACTAGCATTTTTAAAAGAGAGGAACATCTCCATTTCCAGCCTAGTAACTGATAGGCATGCTGGAATAAAGAAGTACTTGAGGGAAAATGAGGGAGACATAGATCACAGATTTGATTGCTGGCATTTATCAAAAAGTATGTTTATTTATTTGCATTTATTAATATTAATAAATAATGTAATTACAAAAATCCTTTCTCTTTAGACATCACCAAAAAACTTGAAGCTATTTCAAAAAAGAAGAACTGTTCTGCCCTTATTCACTGGCAACAAAGCATCTCAAACCATCTCTATTGGTGTGCAGCTACTAGTGGGGGAGATGGGAAATTAGTAGTAGCTAAATGGTTATCTATCTTAAACCATATCAGTAACATTCATGAGGGTCATGATGAATTGTTCCCAGAGTGTTTACATGATGAACTGGAGGACAGAATGTGGTTAGAGAAAGGTACAACACATACATGTACAAAACATTCCTAATAATAATATCATTTTAAAGTAAACATACATGTACAATGCTTTGGTTAATTGTTTTTATACTGTATTATAGGTTCTAAAGTATACAAGGAACTTCAATCAGTAATAACCAAAACCCTTCTGCTCAAGGATCTTGCAAAACTATCCTCATCTCACCAAACTTCACTAGTTGAAGTCCTACATAAAATAGATGTATATTTTGCCCCCAAACACACCCATTTTTTCTATCCATCTATGAAAGCAAGGTGGGTAGAATACAAAATTTGATCTAACTAACTTGTTCTTTAAACTTGATATTATTTACATTACAGCTACATTGTATAATCTTTTAAATTCTCAAAATAATATGAATCCCTTTCAGATTACAAATTGCAGCCCTTCATTTTAATGAAAATATCAACAAAGAACAAAGGACCATCCTAAAAGGAGAAAATGCTGGCATTGGTCAGTGGTTGATCACATATCCCAAATATAAGAAGGGGGGTGCTGTTGCTAAAGAGATAAAGCAAGCTTGTACATATGGTAATTTAAAATATGAAAATAATATATAAATTTATAAAATACATTTACATGTAACTGCATGTGTATATAAATGTAATATATAATTATCAATGGTCACTTGGAGACACAAATGTTATCTTCTCGTGTTGAATATCTCTCACTCTTTCGCGTGCGCTCACTCGTGAGAGATATTATCAACATGTAATATGTGCCCATGTAATAACCTCTATATACATTGTACGTAATAATTCAAAATGATGTTTTTCATTCCTAGGGTATGTTCAACGATTCTTATGTGGATTAATACAAAGAAGGCGAGACTTTCCTTCATATATAGCTGCCAACAGAGATGTCATTCCTGAGTTGGCATTGGTACCTAAGCCCCTCACAAGCAAGTATGCCAGAGTAGATAAATCTGAGGCAGTTGCAAGTCACAGAACAAGATTCAACAAATGATATATAATTTCGCAAAGAACATAAAATAGATATTCTTTTTGTAAGCTATGTATTTATTAGGCTCAGTTTCCAGCCGTTGGGGTGTGGCATGCGCCTGTGATACCTAATATGTATTTATGAGAAGTAATTAGAAAATCTCAAATACATACAATGTACATGAACATGTAAAATATTAAAGTTAGAGTGGTTGTCATAAACCCGTGAAACACCTTAATAATTAAGTTACATGTATAGCAACAACAACCATAATAGTGAGCAATAGTCAAATCACAACAAAAGAAAATAATGAATAAAACATAAACAGACTATTAATGTACATGTACCAACTAATGTCTATTTCACAGGTTTATGAAACCACTCTACTACAGTACTAGTGTAAAGAGCTATAGCTATCTAGAACAATGTACCATGGCTGAGTATTTGCACTGACGCAATAGTTTTCTCAAGGCAAAAATACAAAATACATGATATATTAACATCTACATGTACAATGTACATGCATCTACATTTTCAGCAGCAACTGTTTCAGTACAGTTACACCGTATTATAAGCTCATACTATGCTCATACACAACCATGGTAACTGCTTGCTGACCTGTAAATATGGCTAGTATCGAGGTTTGTGAATACACAGTATTTTAGAGTTTCACTTTGCATATTCAAATCCCTTATATTGGCCATCTTCACTGGGAAAACTACTGCGAATTTTCACGACTACACAAGATGGTATAGGAATCCTTATTTTCTTCCCTAGTTTCCCGTGAATCCAGTATGTCCATTGGCGATAAGCAATATAACGAAAAGTACTGAAAAGAGAAAATAATATACCGAATTAAAATTAATACTGACAGTATCATAAAGGTAAACAGTTGCGAGTTGACAACAACACGATCACATAGTTACTGCACGTGCATGGTCTTACTCATTCAAAGGTTCATCGTCTATAAAGCCTTCTGATTCTAGATACTGACTTAAAGCAGTTTCAATAACAGCCCGATTAAGACAGACTACAGAGAAATCTTCGTGTTTCGTGATGCAGATTAAACTTTCAGCTTTATCGAGCACTTTAGCCCCGACTTTAGCACTTTCTCTACAGCAAACACTCTCAGTTCCAGTGGGCATCATTTCACAATTATTACAAGAGCACCTAAAGTGTTATCAAAATATTGTAGTCTTTTAGACAGTTTTACAAAAAGTCGATTGATAATTTTCGTGAATATTTCACGATAATGTCACATATTGTGTCAGCCAGTGTCGAGCAGAAATAAGCTTACCATTCAACATTCCCAACTCTTTTGTCTTGAGATTCTTCAGCATCTTCATCGCTTTCTTCTTCTGAACTAAACTCTTCGTCAGTAAAATAATGTGGAGCAAGCGGCTCAAATTGATACGGATGAAAAATTTCAGACATTTTACACTGTATTAGTGTATAAATCGTATTTCTAAAACGGAAAAGACTCGACCACAAACAAATAACTTATTTGCTCGAGTCGATCGGCTCGTCGTCTTCTGTGACGTCACTTATCGAACTCAACCTCCGCGCGGCCATTTTCGCAATGCTCGGAACGTCTTCGGAATATTCAACTTTAGCCATCGATATCTTATCAGGGAAAAGTTTGCTGAGTCTCAAAACTCGGAAAATTGCTTATCAGGCTTTCCTATTTCTCTTGTAGCAGCTATATTTTTTTATGATTTTTCGTGGCATTTGACCTTTAAGCCTAGGATCATTTTTCTCGTTGTATTGCGTATGTGCTAATATCAAATATCTATACAATCTATGTGTTAATGGCAAATAGAATAAAATCCTGATGGAAATGGAAATGACGATATTTACAGGTTAGATGGCAATTTGACATAATTGAGCTTAATTGGTAAATACTTTTCAAGTTTGTTAAATGATATCTAAGTCTATTGACTTATTTGCTTGACGTTTTGAATTTGTCATTTTTTTTCCATAGCTTATATATATATTTGTAGCATAGTCAATTTGTAATTTTAACTTGTATATCTATAGTTTAGATAGAGGGCCACTGCTTGCTCAGTGGAATTACTGGTATGTGTAATCCCTCTTTAAAGATAGCCTGTCAATTTAATGAACGCGTAATAATCCTGTTCATCATAATTATAGTTACAATTTTAAAGTGCAACTAACCCCCATGAGATTGTTTTAAACATTTATTCAATACATGCTGAATAGTTGGTGGGCTCAGTATTTTGTAATTTGAACCTTCCGTTATGAGTTATAGAGGTTTGAAATCTCAATATGCAAATTTGATGACGCCTACTAAGGAATTTGCCATAACTTATTTATACTTTTTCAAGAAGAACTTATTTTTTGAAATGGGCAAAAAAGTTATAAAATCATTTATAAAGACTGAAAATATTGTGTAAGTTTGCAAATGTCAATAATCAGCACAAGGGCGTTTTTGTATAATAAATGATTCCTTAGTAGACGTCATCAAATTTGCATATTGAGATTTCAAACCTCTATAACTCATAAACGCAAGGTTCAAATCACAAAATACTGAACCCACCAACTATTCAGCTTATATTGAACATATTTTTAAAACAGTCTCACAGGGGTTAGTTGCACTTTAAATAGTTTACAGTTCTGAGGCAAGTATCAAAAAGCTGTTAGATTTGGCTCTTAAAACCTTGGTAAATACCATTCGTGATGAATAAACACGGTATAGAAGAGCTGCAGCTGCAGCAGGTGAAACCTTGCCTAGGTCCATCATTGTTTTATAAGTTTTTTTATTCATTTGCTTGTTGGGTTGTTGTAATGGTGCTTTTGAAGATTTAAAGTGTTTAGAATTTGACCACAATGGTTCACTGATTTAAAGGCTTTTGGCGTTTTGCTAGACTGTGTAGTCTGTGTATAGAGGTTCAACGAATACTATCACCTTCATTAAACACGTTAATTTATAAATTTATACATACATGCTTTTTTCATTGGGTTCATATAACTACAATTTAGTCAGATGATTTCCAAAAGTTAGCAAACTCCAACGTCAGATTTATAATACTCATTTGGTAGGCAAAGGAGCAGGTGGACGTGTTTTCAGGTCGTTCATTTTATTATTGTTGACATTAGCATTATGTCTTTACTGGTGAAGTATCAAATGAAACAGGAACTTGAACTGATATCCGTAAATAGCTGACAGAAAACTCAGCCGTTTTCTTGCAAGCTTCAAACTTCAAATAAATCATATCCTTCTATGAACACAATAACTGTTATGAAATATTCAAAGAAATATTAACATGCAAATTATAAAATCATTACTGGGTCAAATTCGTAGAGTCGTAAGACAGGAAATAAAATGATTCAAAGTTGTAAACAGATCCTGTTTGCATTAATGTATTAATGAGTCATTGTTGGTAGCACTTACGATATTATTAGTATTTTGTTTTGAACAGTAGACCTATTAGAGATGTTTCGCATAACCACACTCCACTATAATAATGACATATTAATATAATGGACACCTACTAAATATGTTTTTTATTTATTTCCAAAGGAAATAAATCTTTATTTTCTGTAAATACAGCCCTTTGCAAAAATTATGTAAATCAAGTATATCCATATATCGGGTGCATTATGGGTATTTGAAAAAGTCCCCTAAATGATGCTTCACGCGAGCAACATTGGTAAAACTCTAGAATGTTATGTAATTTAGTCTCTAGTTTGTTGTTTGTAAGTCTCTGCTGCATATTTTGAGGAAAAACTCTAAAATAGTATTACCCATAATGCACCCGATATATGGATATACTCATATACTTGATTTACATAATTTTTGCAATTGGCTGTAAGCAATTCATTACATAACTATATACTTCTCCTTGAGATATTTAGCAAAACGTTACGTAACAAATAGCCACTTTAGAAACAAGTGGAGGACTGGGAACGAGATTTTAGAATTAATCTTTTTAAAAACTGAACCCCATCACAAGAAAGAGCATATCAGAATTAGTAAGTTTTAGGAGTTTGATAGGGTTTGGAGAAGCAGCAACTGAACTGCAGACATTTAAAAACTGCAAAAATTACAAATTATGGTTACTCGGGACAAGCCATTCTCGTACCCAGGGCCTACTCGTCATTTGGTTTGTCGTTGGCTCTGGGGAACCCTGAAATTTTAGCGAATTTCATTGGCTGATGAAATCAACAATGACTGATCATCGTATTTGATTGGTCCTTTATCGCAACAGAGCCAGAGAAGAACTGATGATGAACGTCGAAGGGCTACACGAAGATAAATGTACAAACTTTTGTACTAGCTTGTTTGAATATTCGATGGTTCGAACCAACGTAAACACTACGTAGACAGTAGACTCTTCCACAGTACCCGCTCGCAGCGGTCTTTAGTATGAGCATGCGCTCTGACGACTTGGTCGTCAAATTTGGCAACCGAGCAACAGGGTTTCCCAGAGCCCACGACCAACCTAATGACGAGTGGGCACTGGGTACGAGAATGGGGACAAGCGTCCCTACTAAACATACATTTCTTTCTAAATTTTGCGCTTTTGTGAAAACTGTTACTCGTTTAATATCTAACAAAACCTTTTGAAACTTTGTAATAATGCTAATTGTGATATACTCTTTCTTGTGATGGGGTTCACTTTTTAATTAGATTAATTCTAAAAACTCGTTCCCAGTCCTTCACTCGTTTCTAAAGTGGCTAATTATTCGCCGAAGGCGAAGTGATTATCGGAAACTATTCACCGAGACAAAGTCGAGGTCACTGAGCCTGAGGCGAATAATTGTTTTAGTATAATTACTGAGAACTTTGAACAAGTAAAAATAACAAGACAAACAAAGAAACGTGGGGAAATCTTATGAAAAGTATCGGCAATCATTCGCTGTTATGGCTTGAATTCAATGTTTGTTTACGGCCTTTTCAAGTAACTTTAAACCGAACAGAAAACTATCTAACTTATCAAAGTATGGACACACAACTTTATCCTATATTTTGTCGCATATTTGTGCTTTCAGTTCGGGAAAACGTTTTCTTTTAGTATGTTTATTTCCTCCTGGTTGGCCGCCATCTTGCCGAAACGCTGTAGGTGATTGTCAAGAAATAGTCCGAAGTTCTCGGCCAATCAGCACGCTTGATTTTCTATAATCACCTCTGTAATTATGCATCATATTTAGCTATTTTTTTATACAATTAATGTTATTCCATTCTTTGTAATTTATGGTCTTAGTCTGCTTGTCTGAAAACCAAGTCCATTGATGACAACAACCATGTTTATGATTAAATAAATAATAATTGTACCTTCTGTGAAAAGTTTCCTCGCTGATAACGAAAATGGTCTAAAGAAAGTGGGAAAGTGTGGTTTTCCCTTGCCAAACCAGAGACCAGCAAATAAACGGTTTCGTCTGCTAAATCTACAAAAACAGCTAGAGTTAACAAAATGTAACATTTATGTACATTGTATGCATTCAGATTACAATACATGTATGCAGCCAATATTTTTCCCTTAATTAACTACCGGGGTGTGACGACGTTAATGAGAGTTGACTGTACATTAATAAACCTCTGAAATACACTTTAGCATTGAAAATTACATTGAATTGAATTGAATTGCTCTAATTATTTTGTTTTCTATTAGTACACTTTGTTTATAACATGTACGTTATACTGTGACTAATTTGTTAAATTACCTTTCCCACGGTGGCAACTCATTTATTACCAAATAAATAGGCCAAACACTAGCTCCAGAGGAATGAACAACAGAAACACCATCTGTATTTCCCATAAATGACAAGTTGTCAGGGCTTGAAAGAAAACCTCCATTTTGAAAATGCCTTTTATACAATTCACCATCATAAACATCTTCAATGGCTTCTGCATTTTCTTTTTCTCTGGAGAAACGATATCTAAGCTTTTGCTGCAGTTCTGGTCCTATAGTGAAAGCAAATATAAATTATCTTTGTTGTCCTTTTCAATTGATTAGACAAACTCTACAAATCCCCTAGATCCAGAACAATTAGCAAACAATATTAATTATAAATAGCTCTAAAGTACTAAAATAATTTTATGTTATAGAGTGCAAACAATAAAAGCGTGAAATAATTAATATTGTTAGCTACATAATTGTTCTGGATCTAGGGGTTCGCAGAGTTTAGTAGCTCTATTCTTAGTTAATAACTAACTATATGTACATGCGTGTATAGAGCACAAAAAGAATTATTGTAAATATACCTATAATATCTACAATAAATGATTACTTACTAGAGAGCAAATCTTGCTGAGTTTCTATAGGAAGCTCAATAAAGAAATAATTCTTAGAAAGAGGTTTGTTGCACACGATACAGCAATCACTTTGATCAGGCTCATTCGTTCCATTATATACTTGGCATTGTTTTTCTGGACAGTAATAATGTTTAACAATAGGAGTTTTAAGAGATCGAACAAATAACTGGAAATCCTTTAGGCTCTTGAGATTATTTGTGTTTTCTGGACAATGCAAGGACAAAAGACGCAACAAGTCCTCTGTAGCCACACCAGACAGCTTGTGTCGGACACAGAATGACATAGTTAGAAGCATACTTTCTTGACAACTTATATTTGATCCTGAGTAAAGTGCACTTGGTTTACCAGTAGCTTCCTATCCAGGGGCATTCAGGTCTTCGAGGTTGTATGCATCGATTTCATCAAGTCCATTTATAAACAGTTCATCCTCATGTACATTTACAAGATCAGGTTCTGAATTAACGAAGTCTTCATTTTCACATCCTATTTCACTGCTCTGTACATTTTGCAACCAGTCTGGTAGTGTCAACTGTCCTTCCCATTCAAGACAGTTACTATCAGAAATCGGCTTAACTACAGAATACCCTAGCCTCCTCCGCATGCAACCCCTCTTCTGGGATCCCTTTTTGTTTTTGTTTTTCTGGGATCCCTGTGCGAGGCCGGTAATCACTTAGCTTTGTCTGCGGCGGCCGGCTACACGCGGCTACGCGTCTACGCGTCACTACTATAAGTACCAGGGCATCTCTTCTTTTTTTTGACGCGTAGCACGCATAGCCGTTTATACCAGGTCCTCCCTTCATTCTTATTTATTATTATTACCTTGCCTACTAATGATCTTAACAAAGTTTACGCTCAAATAATTTAGAAAAGTTTATTTTCGTCTCTACACTTACTAATGATAAACAGAATTTGGAAATTTGTACAAAATAGAGAAAATACTTTTAACTTCTGCTTGTGTTTACAATCTATAGTCATGAGTTCATTTGAGTTATCTGCGTTGTCTACTTGTTCGGGTTATATACTGTTTTACCAAAATAAGTCCTCTCCTCTGTTAACATATCGCCATATAAATTCTTCCAAGTATGACGAATAATGCTCTCTTTTGCGGCCATGCGTTGGCAAGCTAGCCTTCATTTGACGCCAATGTCCCTCGATCTTGTTAGTGTGAAAGCCATCATCATTCACAAACTCCTTGGAGTGATTTACAGTTTGATGTAAATAGCCGTGGTCCGCCAAGTTGATGTAGCCTTTCCAACAATCAGAGATGATTGTGGTCCCTGGCTTTATCCACTTAGTTATCAAGGCTAATAAAGTAACTTCCTTCCTGTCCTCCACCGTCACTATGAAGGATTTTCTCGATTCTTGCTCTATTCCTCCAAAGACCCACTGTCCTTCTACCATATGGCCACGGTGATACTTCCTTTTGCCAATCTTACTCTCGTCGATTTGGACGAACTTTCCTTCGCCGAACCTTGAGTCCACCAATAGGTTAACTTCAATACTTCTTCGATAGTTAAGTTTGAATGTTCAAACCAACTGCCTTCTCTAATACTTCTCTCCATTCGTTTCTTGCCATGGGCTTTCCTTCTGCACTCCCATCGGTAACCGTCTCCGCGATCTTGACAGGCGGTCCACGTCATCATTTCATTGCACCGATCACATAACGGACTTGAGGCAATCATCCCTTCTTGTTTTAGCCACTCTAAAGTGAAATCTCTGTTCCATAAGTAACTGTCCCGTAATTCATCGTACGTTAGAATTTTACTCTTGTTCTCTCTTCCGTAACTTCCTTTCGCACAAGAACACTGTGTTCCTTGATCCTTGAGGCAGCTTGTGGAGTATCCAACTTGCACGCCGATTTTTCGCTTTCGTGTTACCGTGTACATTATGTTGGCAGTTGGATCTATTGCACTACTGAGCACCTTAGTGTTTTAACTCCGCTCAATGAATTGCGCTTGATTGATGTGATGTGTGATAGGATTACGGCACAAATTCATCACGTAATTAAAACAAAGTCAAGTCTAACTACTAAACAAAGCAACTTTTGAAAAACTTTTCGTATCTCTAACAGGTGTACTGCTTAATAAGTGTGGTGTGATCTCAGGAGGATTACGGTAATTAAACCGATTGTGTTTCATTTAGCCGCATAACATTCACAAACAATATTAAAACAATTTGTTTCACTTTGAGTGCGCACGTGCATAAAGGGATTAATTGCATCTAGCGGCACACCCCCATATCCAGTTTCACTTTTGGTTTTGATGTTATACTGTTCGACACGTTTTCTCACTTGATCTTTAGATATTGTAGTTTTACTTTCCCACCCACCCTCCTCTGAATATTATATTCATCCTTAGTTAGTGAGGGTGGCAGAGAGGTTTATTGTGTACGGTTGTCATGGTTACCATTTGGTTATATTTTGTGACAATAAACTTCTCTCCTGTGCCAAAGATGAACTGTGTTGTCATTGTAGTCAGGGGTCCGGTTTGTGGAATTACCCTTTGTTTTCTAATCTTACAACTTTCTCCGACAATTAATTAATGCTCTCAGCCCAGTATTTACTCGGATAGGCGCCTGCACAATTCCCTGAAGGCTTTCAACACATTCATTCAACATTCGTTGGTAGAAATATTTTACGCTCACTTAATTATCGATCTTTTGCGTAGTGCCATTTGACCTTGAAAATATTTCCATATTTATACCCTTCAATTCTGTTTCATTCTAAACTCGCGCTCTATTACAACAGATATGATTTTCTTCTGCTAAAAACACCTCACTAAATCCCAAAGGACTTTCATTGTTCCACAAATCCGGTCATTAATCACCAGAATCTCTAATCACAGTCACTACATCTTGATACGTCAAGCTGTACACTACGTCAAAATGTCCTCCTCCAAATTATCCAAAATTGCGAGGCAACACGAAAACACTTGGAGTCAGTTGCACCAACGCCTGATGAACTTGCCCTTCCAATACAACGAACTTTTTGAAGAAAACGTATGGGAATTCATTTCTAAAAAGTCTGATTCTCTGAGCACAAGTGTAGGGTATTTGATCCCCTGCCTGCTGGCCACCACAGCCTTCGTTGCAAGCACTGGCGGACTCATTGACAACGCTACACACAAAAGCCCATTCAACATCTATATCATGTTTGTTGGACCACCGTCAACGGGTAAATCCCAAGCGTTAAAGGAAGCTGCCCTTCAACCGGTGACCACTCTAATCGAAAATGAGGACCTACCGAACTTTTTGATTGAAAAGTGCACCTCTTCTGCCTTGGCAAAGATCGTCGCAGACAATGGCAAAGGATTTGTAGTATCACCGGAACTGTTCGATCTGCTCAACAAGTTACTAAAGTCTGACGATGAAAACGCCACCGGTGATGCACAACTCCTTTGCGAGCTGTTTTCTGGGGAACGCATCTCTTATCGATACGCTTCTGAAAAAATAAGAGAAATTGGTAGCAACGTGTACTTTTCCACCGTTGGAGCAACACAGGTTCCCTTTGCCGCTCGTCTAATAGCCAGAATGGATCAAGGCCATGGACTCTTCGATCGTTTCCTTTTCCTGTTTCCCTCGTGTCTTCGGCCGAGCGTAGAAGAAACAGAAGAAACAGAAGCCGCTCGTTTATGGTTGCAAGGACAACAACTTAACAGACATATTTTTAGAAATGCATCTTTAACATTCTAATCGGCGGTCTGTCTACAAATTCAGCGAAGATGCTGAACAGTTCCTGAGCAAACTTCAAAGTGAGGAGATCCAGGATATAAACAACGCCATCAATGAGGGACATCCGCCTCCAAAATCCAAAAAGATGGACCTCATCAGACGCATTGCCGTGGCATTGCACGTCTTCAATCACATAGCCAGCAATCTGATCGAAGGACACACCAAAGAGTGCCCCTAGCAAGTGTGAAAAGAGCACAGAAATTCGTCGAGTTTGCCGAATCTCAAAAGCACATCGCCACCGATGTAAGTTTGAGCATATGTTGAAAAACTACATTTCAATTACACTTCACTTGCTTTTCATTTTAATTCAGCAAATCATCTCTTTTCTTGACATCTGATTTACAATTCCTTTACTTATTATACAGTCATTCTCAAAAAAAATACTACAATAAATTCACGTGATTCATTATGTTTTCAATTTCTGTGCGCTGAACTGCGAGTTGATACCAGCGCCATTACATTCAGTTCTCACAATGCCGTGTTCTTTTGCATCTCAAAATTGATATTCCACGCGAGGAAATTGAATACACAATGAATCACGTGACTTTATTGTAGTATTGTAGTCTTTTCATCTGGACAACATTTTTGAGAATGACTGTATAACCTAACCATTTACCATCCACTTGTTTATAAGATTACGGCACGCTGTTGCCATGCAACGCTTACATTACATTACATTTAAAAACTTGAAATGTCTATGTCTTCTTTCGGTTTCATTTTTTCACAGTTTATGCACTGATAAAGAGGCGAAGCAGCCAAGCATGGATGAAATTAAGCTAGCTATGGCTTACTTTCCAGGACCAATCGTCACGTTTAGGGGATTCAAGCAGTTTGCTCCCAGACGCCTGAGAACTACATCTGACCAGGAATTCGTTACAGCTGCTTCAACTCTGACTGCCTATGGTCAACTGGCCTCAGTACGAGTACCTCGACAGGCAAAGGTGTTCATTAAAAAAAAAAACCAGTCGTCATCAATTGGCAAGAGGAAAACATGATATGCAAAAGGGACGAATTTGAAGCAGCCTATAGCTTGCCAGTCCACAGCAGCGTTGGCTCAACAATTAAGTCTAGTCTTGTCCGCGATAGTCTTGTTCCTCAATATTTCTTTAGCATATAGATTTAAATCATCTATTCAGCATCGCACATCAACATTGCAATGCTTTATTTATATCGTTATCTGTGCGATAGTCTTGTTCCTCAAGATTTCTTTAGCATATATAATTAAATTGTCTATTCGGCATCGCACATCAACATTGCAATGCTTTATTTATATCGTTATCTGCGCGATAGTCTTGTTCCTCAAGATTTCTTTAGCATATAGATTTAAATCATCTATTCAGCATCGCACATCAACAACATTGCAATGCTTTATTTATATCGTTATCTGCGCGATAGTCTTGTTCCTCAAGATTTCTTTAGCATATAGAATTAAATCATCTATTGTCGCACATATTGCGGCATAGTCTTGCACATCAACATTGCAATGCTTTATTTATATCGTTATCTGCGCGATAGTCTTGTTCCTCAAGATTTCTTTAGCATTTAGATCAAAATCGTTTTTTCAGCATCGCACATCAATATTGCAATGCTTTATTTATATCGTTATCTGCGCGATAGTCTTGTTCCTCAAGATTTCTTTAGCATATAGAATTAAATTGTCTACTTCGGCATCGCACATCAACATTGCAATGCTTTATTTATATCGTTATCTGCGCGATAGTCTTGTTCCTCAAGATTTCTTTAGCATATAGAATTAAATTGTCTATTCGGCATCGCACATCAACATTGCAATGCTTTATTTATATCGTTATCTGCGCGATAGTCTTGTTCCTCAAGATTTCTTTAGCATATAGAATTAAATTGTCTATTCGGCATCGCACATCAACATTGCAATGCTTTATTTATATCGTTATCTGCGCGATAGTCTTGTTCCTCAAGATTTCTTTAGCATTTAGATCAAAATCGTTTTTTTCAGCATCGCACATCAACATTGCAATGCTTTATTTATAATCTGCGCTCAGTGACGCAACCTACAAACTGCTTGACGAATTATTACCAAGCAACAAATTACTCTCTAACTTATATCATTATTATTATATACAGTCATTTGCAAAAATTCTGGCCGCTACGAAATATCAATATATCAATATATCGGGTGCATTATGGGTAATTAAATAATCGAAATTTCCCCCTTAAAGCGGGTTAACGCAAGCAAAGTTGGTAGAAATATTTAGTATAATGTATATTTTAGTCCTACGTTTGTTGTTTGTTGTAAGTTTTGCTTCATTTAATAAGTTAGGAAACTCAAAATAGTTTTATTTAATTACCCATAATGTAACCGATATATTGATATATTGATATATCGTGGCGGCCAGAATTTTTGCAAATGACTATATACAGGCATCGTACGATACAGGCTGTATTTTGTTGATACAGATTAGTTTGATATACGCATTTTGTACATATCTTTATTGCTGCGAGCGAAGCGAACAGCGAAACTAATCTGGAGATGGGCTTCCTGTGTTGTGTGTGGACGCGTTTCACTGGGCTCTTTATTATCCAGCTTGATTCGAGACTTTGAGGAATCGATCGAGATGATTTCTGAGTATGACGTCACTGGTCATGACCTCGTGGTTCGACATCACGATGATTTTCGGTGCGGTACTTTATGATCAGCGGTGGTAATAACACGGCCGCTGTGATACAATACGTTCTCCTTGTAGCTATTGGTTGCATTGTACTTACACTCGGAAAAGAAAGCGAAAGCTTGACATGTTCATAGCGACTATACAGTCAGGAATATTTGGCGAGATTGTCTACCAGCCGTGTACGGGGGATGATGAAATAAAAGTTCACCGTGATAATGGTGCTAGAACTGATAAACAAACGAATAGCTGGTCATCTACACATCTATAATCTAGATGTTCTTAAGTTTTATTCATCTACTGGTATATGTTCAAGGTAATTTAATGGAGCAGAAGCCGTCAAAAGTTCGTTCTACGATGACGGTAAAACATGCGTACTTTATTTTACCTCACATCGACCGTTTCAAGTTCGACTAAAATACTACTGCATAAATCTTCTCCCTCATATTCTACAGTGTAATACGTACTAATATTCAAGACTGGCTTGTGATTAAACGTGATGAAAAGGAAGATGTGTGTATTATCAAGCGAAATAAATTCATGTTTTATGACAGAAGCCACAATGAAGCAGAGGAAGCCCAAACGTATAAGACTGGGAGCAGTGAGCTGGTGCTCAAAGTCAACTTATGTGGAACGTTTGAATTGCCATGATGATCTTACTGTAATCGGGCAGAGAAATGACAATTATTTCAGCACAATTTTGACAAGAAATGATAAAATTATCGCTTAGTAAGCAAAAACAAAACTATAAAACTGTATTTAGAGTGAAATCTGGATATGCTATTAGGAAGGACTGTATGAAATTAGCATGTCCCCCGTCACATATTTAGAGCTGTACACGGCTGTCTCACTGAATTTCGTCTTTATAATAGAGTCCAATAAAATCGTGCTGCTGCTAGAATAAGTAGAGATATGAGAGAAAAACATATTTAGTGTCAATTCCTTAAAGACGTTTTGGTTTGTAGATTATTGCGGAAGTTTTCAATGAAAGATTAGGTGTCCCCTTTTGTTCCGATTTTTTACATAAATATATGTTTTGACGAAAAAAAAATTCAAACCCAGATAGAAAATCAGAAACTATACACAAAAATATAAAGTCCATTAATTTCTTAACAATTTGGCGTTCCTCTGTTTAAAATCGGACTTATACTTCAGTAATTATATAACATCAAAGTTGACTGAATGCATCTGTCGACAGACAGAAAAATACAATCAAAACATCATTTGTCTTTCAAATTTCGCGCTTTAATGCCAGTACTTCAATCAGGATTTCAACAGATCTTTGGGAGCAAGTTGTCCATTCAGCATATAATAGTATGGCGGTAAAAAATATCTTACACTGGTTAATTTTATTTTTCTGTTACCCTAGGAAGTTTCCTGAATTTTTTGTCGACACCAAGGCCAATGATTTGCATAATACAACACGTAGTCACGCAAAACCTTTTCGGCTCTTTATAATTCCTTAAAATAAGTTTTGCCAATAACTTTGTTCTGAAACTTTGCATGGACATTAATTATGTAATGGACATTTAAAAACTGCAATGAAAAGAGGGGGTCACCATTCTCGTTTTCGCGCTAGATGCTCTTCAAATATATCAATTTATAGCCATAGCCAAATGTGGTAGCAACCGGAAGTTGTAATGAAAAAACCTTTTTTCTCGGTCCAAAGAACTTCCTTATAACATAGATTACCTATAATTCTAAGTTTACTTCTACTAAATCAATCAAAGTAATTGAATGACTATGATTGTTGAAATATTACCGAAACATGCAAGTATGTGCGTCCAGAAATCGTACGCTTTAACTATTCTCATCTAAATGTTTGAACATTTATCCAATAAACGTTCCTTCATATTTCGATATATAATATGCAGCACCGATTAATAAAAAACTCAAAAAAATGGGGGCCACCATTCTCGTTTTCGATTTATTTGGAAAAAACGTCAGTTACACAATATTTAACGATTTCCAATGGTCTACAATGTGCGCAAGCTCGCGCGAGCTTCATAATCGTGCGCAATAGAGCGTGCGCAATGCAAAACAAGGGAATTACCTTAATTCTCGTATTTAACACTAATATTTTATGATCATGCTAAAATTTATAGCAGTTTTTCACAAATATAATAAGATGTGTTTAGACTCGTTACCAGGCCCCACGCGGATTATTCCATTGATGGCCAGGATAATGGATGTTATTTTAATAATAATAAATGAAAAAGATCGATTCTGATGTTCTTCGTTATTGTCTACAATTTTACATAAACGAAATTGCATATGTTGTATTTTCAAAAAAAATCATTTTGTGACGCTTTTGAGCACCAGCTCACTGCTCCCAGTCAGAAGTGAACTTTAAAATATATCATGTCATTTGCTGAAATCTAGAATGAATGTTCACAGTTACATTTTGCAACTAAATTCAACTCGCAGCACTTCACTTTCTATTAGAAACGGCTAGTATTATTATAATCTTGCTTAAATAAATTATTTTTATTGAACATGCTTCGTTCTTTTAAGAAGAATAACCGACTATAATTACCAGGTCCTTTCTTCTTTTTCTGACCCGTAGCACACGTAGCCACTTTTATTTCAGATGTAAGAAAGGTTTTACTTACCATCCCTCCCCTTCACTTTTGACGCGTAGCACGCGTAGCCACTTGAAGACAAGCCTCGTTCTATTTCAGATGTAAGAAAAGGTTTATTGCATGTTTTACAGGTGTACTTGTAATATTAATACATGTAGGTGATGCGATCACATAACTCAAATTCTCATGGCCATCTGCAGTAGTATCATCTTCGTTTTCAAAGGAAATTTCGATATGTTCTTCAGAGTTTCCCGAATTCGAGTGTTTGGAGACATAAGGTGATGTTTCCACAACACATGATGATGTTGATGATGATTGTTTTTTTCACCTAACGGTATGATGTGTAGTAAAATTTTAAAAGGATTATACAAAGTAATTATGTACGCCATGCCGCTGTACATATATACCCTGGAATCCAAAGACAACTGAGAAGCAACACTTACTTTGAATATCAGGGTTTAGTATAAACAAACTAGTGGTCTATCACATCTCCTGCAATCTGATTGGCTACGCTACTAGGGGTCTAATAGTGATAGTCCCCTAGTAGCGAATCACCATGGTAACCATTGTCGTGAACGGCGATGAAGCAAGATGGCGGACAAACCCGATAGTTGTTTTCTCGCTAAAAAGAGCTAAAATAGACCGAGAAACAAATCTCAAGAACAAGAAATGGAAAAAGCACAAATATACTTATATAGACATCTCATTGACAATTCAAGCAAGTTTTGTTTGGCTGACACTGCAGAAACTGAGCGAGAAACGATCGTTAAAGTTGAAGATTTTTCGAATTCGGGCCGATTTTTTCAACTTTAGCGAAGACAAAGTCAAAGGGAATACTGATAGTGATAGAGGTAATAAACGAAGGCTACACCACGATTATATAAGCTTACTACATGTAAGATAAAGCTGAGAGAAGAGCGAACCTCGCAATAAAGTCTAACTACCACAACAAGACTAGTCGCCCCTTTTACAGTGGTGCAGAACTCGGGTACGTATGATCTCTGTGCTATTGCTGTTTATGGCGTAAAGTTAGCGTATCAGCTCGAGAGCTAGTAATTCTTGTTATTCTTCTTTTCATGCAATTTTTCTCATATCCTTGTCATCAGTTCACATGCTATGAGTAGTGGAAATTTTTCTTGGGTCCTCCCTTCATTTTAAATAGTTTTTTTCCTAAACATTTTTCACCGTGCATTTACGCTCGGGTAAATCAAAGACGTCATCTGTTCCTTGTCGCACTTGTAAAACAAAAAACACTCCCAAAATGGTTTCAAAAGACGATTTAACAGTAATGAACGACAATTTAATTTGTTTCTCTTTGAGTGCGCACGTGCTTAAAGGGATTAATTGCATCTAGCGGCACACCCCCATATCCAGTTTCACTTTTGGTTTTGATGTTATACTGTTCGACACACGTTTTCTTACTTGATCTTTAGATATTGTAATTTTACTTTTCATGCCTCATACCGGCAAATGTTTAACATCAATTCGGGAAACCAGGAAAGCACTGCGGTGGTCCCGCGTACGACGATTCGCTGAAGACTCCCAAATGTGCTGTGGCAGACGATCGGCCTTCTACGAACCATGCCGTTGCCAATATCGTTGTACAGTCACCCCCTTCGTTCTGGCTCCACATCTGCATCTCCCAGTAAAACCACTGCGCCCATGTCTGCGCCCATTTTATTCTGCCGGAATTACCAACGTAAGGAATGTCAACAGACGCACGATCATTACGGGTACATTCGCGGCGAACGCAAGTGGTTGAAGCACATTTGCGCCGAATGCTGGTCCACTAGCCGCAAACAGGAGCAGCATCGCGAAAAATCTACTGAGTGCCCTCTATTCGTAGCCGCGTCGGCTTCAAAAAACTGAGTGAATTGACACACGACCTTCTTCAAATTCATCGTTCTATGGATACCGAACATGACATTTCTTCAAGACTTTCTTATCATGACTTTGATCGTGACATTTCTATTGTTTCTTCATCAAGACTGTCAAGACCTCCTGATGTTTCATTTATAGATATTCATCGTTCTGTTGTAGATTTTGGAACGCCTAATTATTTAGGTCCAAAAAAACTGAGTGAATTGACACACGACCTTCTTCAAATTCATCGTTCTATGGATACCGAACATGACATTTCTTCAAGACTTTCTTATCATGACATTGATCGTGACATTTCTATTGTTTCTTCATCAAGACTGTCAAGACCTCCTGATGTTTCATTTATAGATATTCATCGTTCTGTTGTAGATTTTGGAACGCCTAATTATTTAGGTCCAAAAATTATTTCCTTCAAGACTTAATATACCCTGTTGGCGCGACGCCCTTCGGGATTATCACGACCAAGTTATTTGCGATTTTCTGGAGTTTGGTTGGCCCATAGGGTTTGAACATGATAGCATACCTTCCTTACCACTCGAACCCATCGGGGAGCTCTTGATTATCCCAACGCTGTTCAAAAAGTATTTACACAGTGAAGTTCTGCTTGGACGAGTTGTTGGCCCATTCACAACATCTCCCTTTTCAGACGGTTTTGTGGCTTCACCACTGAACACGGTACCGAAACGAGATTCATCTGAACGTCGAGTGATCGTCGATTTAAGCTGGCCTTGTGGCTCTTCGGTTAATGACGGTATTCCCAGTGATTCTTTCCTTGGAGAGTCACTCCATTTAGAATACCCGACTATCGATGTTATTGTGGACGCTGTTATTGCTACGGGTCCTGGTTGTATGATTTATAAACGTGACTTACGTAAAGCGTATCGACAGTTTCCGGTTGACCCGAGAGACTATCATCTCTTAGGTTATACATGGGATGGATGTTTTTATTTTGACACAGTTCTGACTATGGGTCTTCGTTCGGCCGCGATGGCTTGCCAGCGCTCAACATCGGCGGTCTCCTGGATCTTCCAACAACGTGGACATTCTTTGTTTAATTATTTGGACGACTTCATTGGAGTTTCTCTGCCATCTACGGCCTCTGGAAATTTCATCGAGCTTGGAGAATTATTGCACGACTTGGGGCTGGAGGAGTCGCCAGAAAAAGCATCTTCACCTTCGACAGTCACTGTGTGCCTCGGGGTCGAGCTGGACACCCTTGCCTTTACTTTGTCTGTGAGTGAAGAACGCCTCAATGAAATTCATAATTTGCTCACGAAATGGCTCACTAAACGCACTGCTTTCAAATCAGAGTTGCAATCACTGGTCGGGAAGTTGGTTTTTGTTTCGAAGTGTGTTCGCCAAAGTCGGGTATTTATTGCTCGCATCCTTCGTCTATTACGATCTGTAAAATTCAATCATCATCACGTCAACCTCAATGGAGAATTTCGCAAGGACATTCAATGGTGGTGTTGTTTCCTGCGGGACTATAACGGCGTGTCTATGATTAACACTTCAGCATGGTCAAAACCTGATGCCCTTTTCACAACGGATGCATGTCTTACAGGCTGTGGCGGGTTGTGCATCGACCAATACTTTCACGCTGTCTTTCCAGAATTTGTGTTATCTATGGATCTTGACATTAATTCATTGGAACTTTTAACAATTGTGCTTGCCTTAAAGCTGTGGGGAAACCGCTGGCGCGGATTACGTCTCACTGTGCGTTGTGACAACGAGGTAGCAGTTACGGTGCTCGCATCGGGACGGTGTCGGAGTTCATTTTTAAACTGTTGTTTACGTGAAATTGTGTTTGTATCAGCCTCATTTGATTTTGAGCTGCGAGCTGTCCACGTGCCTGGGGGTATCCAACAGAGAAGCGGACGTTCTGTCACGGTGGGGAGTCAATTCTGCAGCAAAGGAAACCTTTCTACAGCGCGCCATCAAGGATAATCTCGTGGAAATCCCTGTTCCCGATGACATGTTTAAACTTAACACTATTTGGTGATTCTTGACATCTAACCTTTCTTCGTAGGATCGCAAGCCCTGTGTTCACTTCGTCGGGACCTGAAGACTACGCTGCGTTCTGCCTACAGCACCGGAACTTATAGTAACTTACGAACACAATTTCGTGCCTTTCTTTTATTTTGTACGTATTTTAATTTAACGGCGGTGCCCGTTGTTTTGGATACGCTTTGCCTTTATGTTCAATTTTTGAGTAGAACGCTCACGCCTCCATCCATTAGAAACTACCTAAGTGGTGTTAAATTGATGCATTTATTCGCAGGCGTCGAGTTTCCTTTCACCAAAGATTTTGTGCTTTCTTTGACTTTACGTGGTGTGTCTAGACAAGCGCTGCATACACCGTGTAGGGCGCCCCCAGTTACGCCAGATTTATTAGTACAGGTGTCACAGATCCTCGGTGTGGAAGGCGACCCAGTTTTTCTTCCACTTTATACTGCGCGTATTTGTTTGCCTTTTTCCTTATGGCGCGATTGGCCAATATTGTGCCACAGTCTCGTAAGCATTTTGATCCTGCACGCAATCTCACGCGTCGGGACGTCATATTTAACGAGCATGGGCTTATAGTAACTTTTAAGTGTACCAAAACCATTCAGTTCGGTGAGCGAAAACTGCATATCCCTCTTTTACCCATCTCAGGTTCGCCTCTGTGTCCGGTCACAGCGTTTCGGCGAATGATTCATCTGGTGCCGGGTCGTAGCTCACAAGCATTATTTCTTTTGCCCGGGGAACAGAGCGTGCACCTTTTAACTAAGCGCCGGTTCATTGATGAGTTTCGCCGTTCTCTTGTGGCTGCAGGCATTGCTAATGCTAACTGCTATAGGGGTCACTCCTTTCGTCGAGGTGCGGCCACTTGGGCCTTCAATCACGGTATCCCAGGGGAATTAATTTAGCTATATGGTGACTGGTCCAGCGACGCTTATAAATTGTATTTAGAATTTGGTCTGGAGTCAAAATTGGCACTCGCACATCAGCTTAGGCTATCCGTCAACGCCGTTCCACCTTGATAACTCAGTTTGTGTTTGGGGTTCCTTTGGTGGCAGAGAGGTTTATTGTGTACGGTTGTCATGGTTACCATTTGGTTATATTTTGTGACAATAAACTTCTCTCCTGTGCCAAACATGAACTGTGTTGTCATTGTAGTTCGGGGTCCGGTTTGTGGAATTTGTTTCTCTTTGAGTGCGCACGTGCTTAAAGGGATTAATTGCATCTAGCGGCACACCCCCATATCCAGTTTAACTTTTGGTTTTGATGTTATACTGTTCGACACGTTTTCTTACTTGATCATTAGATATTGTAATTTTACTTTCCCGCCCACCCTCCTCTGATTATTATATTCGTCCTTAGTTAGTGAGGGTGGCAGAGAGGTTTATTGTGTACGGTTGTCATGGTTACCATTTGGTTATATTTTGTGACAATAAACTTCTCTCCTGTGCCAAACATGAACTGTGTTGTCATTGTAGTTAGGGGTCCGGTTTGTGGAATTAAGGCATTACAAGAATCTTTCTCTCAAATGCGTACGACTTTTGTTGAAGCACAAACACAACACAACAGTGAACTCGCAACGATACAGAAAAACCTTGACAAAAACGACACAACAACGAAAGGACCTCCTGGTTTGGGCAGGGCTCCCATGTTTAACGGCGCAGGCGATGACGCATCAGAATTCCTTGAGCAATTTCGCCTATACGCAGATTTTTTCAATTGGTCAGAGCGCCAACGCCTTAATGCCTTTCCGCTATCCTTAACTGGTAGCGCTAGAACATGGTATTTCGCGCTTAATGTAACCATCGAGAACTTCGATCAGTTATCCACACTTTTCACCCGAAATTTCCTTTCAAAAACAGACGACTGGGTTTTTAAGACAGGAGTTGGGGAAACGAAAGCAGCTCCCATCGGAATCTCTTTCCGACTATAATGCCGACATCAGAAAACGATGTATTCGCCTTAAAATTCCAACATCGGAACAACTTCACTATTCTATTAATGGTTTATCCCCTTCTCTACGTGACTGGGTAGTTCTTAACCAACCACAAACAATTGACGAAGCTCTTAGTGTTGCTAAGATTAAGTCCTCTGTATCACACAATCCTATATCAGCTCTTACTAACCAAGATTTTGAAAATTTACAAAAAGGTTTCGTACGCGAACTTAAGAATCAAAATCTCGTGATTCAATCACCATCACCAGTTGCTAGTTTTGATCAACGACCAGCACAGTTTTTCTGACACTCAGAACTTAAGGCAAATAATCCGCGATGAATTACGTGATTTCAAACCAATGCAACGTCCAGTCTCTGACCGTTCTGACCGTTTCATTCCACGCTCCCATTTCAATGATCGCGGAAACTTTGGACGTGGAACGGCGAGGACAACAGACGGGAATATAATTTGCAGCCATTGTAAGAAAGTAGGTCACCACTTCAGAACGTGTAGATCACGCCAACAACAATATTCAGGCCCATCTCAACAAAACTATCGCCCTCAAAATCAGTTTCACGATAGGAGAAATCCATCACAGGGTCGTTTTGTTCGTTCACCTCAACATTTTAACCAAACTCGCTCGCAACAGTCAAACTACTAATGGGTACGGGAAAACGGGAATTCCGGCAGGCCCAAAACGATAAAACATTTTCACAATCTAATCCTAAAGCAATCAACTTTCAAAAGCCTACTTTTCATCCTAATGAAATTGCACATCACCCTATTCACAATGCAAAGCCAGCTGCTAAACGTGAAACTTTTCAAATCCCTTCGGTCAACACTGTGGGCAAACACCCACTTCTAAGTACACAAACTAATTTAGCTGAACAAACAAATAATAGTTCTGAGCTCGTTTTCCCGAACGAGGCTCTAATTGACTCTTCTGCAAATAACAATGGTTCTTTTCCTGTAAGTCAACACAAAGATGCCGCTGTTTGTTCAACAGAAAATAGTAATTCACACATATTTACCGACCAAGATTTTAATTTCACAATTCCACTTTTACACATATCTGATAACTCGGACTACACTAAGGTTGAAATTAACAACAATCCTCCTACTGATGATAACCTTGTTTCCTTAGAAGAAGTTTCATTAGATACTCAGGTCATTACTGATAATCAAAGTAATACTAGTTCTTTTATAATAGCATCGTTAGTCAATTGTAATCTCCTTAATCCTTTATCTCAGTACAAATGTTCTATTGTACATGGAATATCCAACATGTTCCTATTTATGTTTCTCATTTTGCCATTCTTTACAACAGTATTAACTGTTGCCAAGCGACAAGCTTATCGAGTATTTAATTTTATTCGAAATATCAAATTCACTTGTGCACAGACTATTATTATTCACTATAGTCATATTTTTAGTGGTACCGTCCACAATTGTTTAAAGGCAAGGATAGCCTCACAAACGTTTAATTCCACCTCAATGGGTGAAGATACAAATTTAAATACAGCACAGAAGAAAGAAATTATTCATAACAATATTGATAATATTGACACAAGTGTTACAAGTTTACCTTCGCTTTCTGAAGATGCCATGGACGATACACTCTATGACGATTTAAATGCAATAAGTTTTCCTCAGCGCACATCTAATTTATCAATCAAAGGCACAGACTTTCCAGAGCATTACAAAGATGTTATCGATCTCAATAATTCATGTTTCCATTTCACGGAGAAGCTCAGTAGGCCTCCATCCAACATAATTGAACAACATGCTGTATCTAGCTGCAGTACCGTTAACACAATTGACACTTTCGTACTACCACTTCGCTCTGAAACATTTATCTCAGCCCATTTGCAAATAACTTTTGATGTTGGGATAGCAGTTCTATGACTTTAGAAACGCACACTACACTACACGACATGACCAACGTACTTAAAGACGAACGTACACTCATACGTACTGTCAATAGTAAAACCGTTCAACCAATCAAAATTACAGATACTCTTATGTCACGCATTAACACAATTACTGACTCCATAGCTTCCATTGACAAAACTTTTAAAACATGGACCAAACAACTTAATAATTTCGGAAAGACGGAAAGCTGTCATTACGATTCAATTTTAGATTTTTCTTCAAAATTTTCTTTCGAATCTATTAAAGTATTTAACGCTATTTTGCGTTTTGTGGAAATTCAAGATATTCTGAACCAATTCGCACATATTCAAAACAAGGAACTTATAGGTTTCAATGATTTACCTGAATCCCTTGCATCTGCCCTTACGGCACAATTACAAAAACAACGCGATTTGCGTTATACTGCAAAAGCACTTGAAGAGGGATTCCCAATACTCATGAACCCTGTAACTGATTACAAACACCGTGACAGATCCATTTCATTACATACTCTCATTACCTTACCACGTATCACATCCCAAACTTCATTTTGCACTATTGAATATCTTCAACCATTAACCTACCAAACTAAAAAGAATTGTTACACTAGTCCTATAACCCATAACGACTTAGTACTAATCTCTTGCACTAACTCTAAAATCGTGCTGCGAGCTGACGCGCTAACCAAATGCTCTGAACAGCGAGGCACATTGGTCTGCCCTGACTCCATCCGACGCAAATCACAAGACAGTTCTTGGCTTGGTCTGCCGTGGTCCGTGGGATCCACAGCAAGGTTTCCACGTCACCATACTCCTACCACTTGTACTATCTTCGACCCCCTCGTTCATCTTGGTGGTCGCTATTATTTGTCTACAACTGAACACACAGTCCACCTTACCAAAACAACGCTACGTATGACTCCATTATCTATTTATCACATCCCATGCAACGAATCTGCTGATGTACTACAGACAGGATTTGGCTCTTGTCCTTCATCCATGAAGGTCACTCTACCACTATTCAAACGTCGTGCCTTAACGTACATCCAATGGACTCCAACCACTAACGATTCTGCGTTGGACCTCCACTACCAGTCATTGAACATTCCTCCACCTCTCAAGATCAACAAAACAATCCTCAATGCTTTGGATCAGACTTTCCGTCGTATTGACGGGAACATTATAACAAAATTACAGAAGGTACGACAAGATATCGACAGTATTCATGAAACCACCTCCCACATCAACTGCCCTCATCGTTGCAGCAGTTGCATTGTGTGTTGCAACAATCAACGTCATCATACTCATAACGTTATGTTGTTACCAACGACGTACAAGACGCGAACCTAACAACATGTCACTAGTACACTATGTTAAAAACAAACACCAGCCCCTAGACCAAGAACAAGAACAAGCTCACCAACCTCTCAACACCTCATCATGCTGCCCAGATTGCGGATCTGCACTGGATGATGCCCCAGAAGACAACGAAACTCAACTACAACTACAAGTAGATAGTTAAACCAAACGAAACAAAAACACTGAACTGTTAGGAACACGGACTACCAGTTTTCATTAACTTCATCGTAATACTATATAATCATGTTTTAATGTAGGTATACATCTGCCTACTTGATTGTTTTCAAAAACAACAACCAAAAAAAAATCATTTTCGGTGTAGGGATAATATTTAACCTTATTTAGCCAACTACTGTAGGATTTATCCGAAAAACAGTATATTTATATTATATCTAAGGTGTAGGGTATTCTTTCTTTCAAAACACAAATTTTAATTTGTCGACGGAGCTCCAATCTCAGGTGGAAGACATGTGAAGAAGCTAGATTTCGTAAGTTTCCTATTTTCCACAGGGCGAAATTCAACATTTAGTCACCTTTAATCAAAAGCTTAAATTGATTAAAGGCACCTTCATACATTTAACCTGTCACATCAAAGGTGATTAAAGGTGTATATATGTTTACTCACATTTAATACTGTAGTAAAGGTAAGTAAAGGTGTGTTTAGGTGAAATAATGTTTAATACTACGTAGTAAAGGTAAGTAAAGGTGTTTTTAGGTGGTAAGTAAAGGTGTGTTTGGAAATAATGTTTAATACTACGTAGTAAAGGTAAGTAAAGGTGTGTTTAGGTGAAATAATGTTTAATAATACGTAGTAAAGGTAAGTAAATTAAGGTGTGTTTGGATATAATAATATTTAATATTGTCAATATTATACGCATATTATACCAGTTTACTCGGTATACATACTCATAATTTAATAGTGATGATGAGCAAAAATCATCGGTATACGAGCAAATAAAACGTTGGGCCGTTTGATGCCGTATACTGAACAACACCACACAAAATTATTTTAGTCTCCTTTGCAGTTACTATCACAGTGTCGATCTCCGGGTGTGTCAGATCTAGAGAGCTTTAGCTAGGGCGGAACTATGCCATCGATCGCTTTTTAGTGTGGTTTTACAATGTAATGTAGAGATCGGACAGGGGTTGTGATCACGCTTCACGTGCCATTTTTCGTAATTTCACGACTCAAAAGAATCATTTCACACACTTCTTTCTTGCAAATTCACGGATCACGTTTTTATCTTTTGTTTATAAAGTGTTTTTCACGATTCACGAGCCATTTTTGGGCCAAATCACGCGTCACGTGCGTGTAAACCGCCATTTGCTACCCTGTTCGGATGCACTGAGCGCGGCTTCTTCTTGTGGATGTTTTAAAATAAAAAGATTTAAAAACAGAATTGAAGGAGTTGTGACATAAAATAAATGTGTGTCAAAAACTTTGTTGATACATCACGCACCGAATCGCTACCAAGTCAGCAATAAATAAATAATAAAAAAATAATACATTTTATATAGCGCCACTATCCATAACATCGCTTAGAATGCTAAGTAAGTACCCAAAAGCACCCATATTGTCCAAAAGAATATGTAAAAAAATGAACTAGAAGTTCTTCGAGATGCGTGAACAGACGTTTTGGGCATCTATAAATGAAGTGCTATGCCCGGCGAAACGTATGTATATGTATATGGCCGGGCTTCCTGTCTAATTATTAGCATTGTGTCACTGTTGGTAACAGCTGTTGCTATGCTACCGGTAAACACTTCGGCGTCGCGATCGCGTCTGGAGCTAGCATTTCACTGGACTAGATTGTAATAGCTCTACACAACGAATTAACAGGTATCATCCATGGATCTTCCACCAAAATCTACTCCTGGTTACTTCTATTGCTGTCACTGTAGTGAGAACGTGTCAGAATCTACATATAGACGACACATGAATTTGTATAATTTTACAAGACACTTACGTATACTCAAAATCAAGTTCTCGAAGACACTTCGTCTTCCGATTCTGAAGTTGAATCAGTCGATAATTCAAGATCGTTTTCACAAGGTAGTGTTCCTTTTCTTCGTTGTAAATTATATGTATCATATAAATGCTGACCGTCCATTCACGTAATGGGAAACCTTTGTGAATTAAACTTGTAGATGTAGAATGTATGCATGCATTTACCTAAATAAGCTTAATTAGTTAAGCTTACTAACATGGTTTTTCGTTGTGGTTATTACAAAGATCTAGACGAAACTCCAAGTTCGGATGCAATTGCAAGCTCGACAGTTGTAGTCCCACCTGAAAATAGTTCTGAAAGTGAAAACGTGGTAAGTTTACCATCCAATCCAATAGCACAAGAACAGTGTTTTACTAATAACTTGAGCTTAATTAATATACACAAGCTTGTACTAGATAAGCCATATCCCTATATATAAATGAAGTAAATCAACCTTTGCCTTTGGATTGTATTCCTGCAACCTTACATTATTTATTCAATGTATTTGTGGAAAATAAAAACCTGTGAACCTAAAGCAGTTGCACCTCCGGTTGTGACCTCTCGTAAGTGACCATGTCTCGATCCAGAGCGACCAGTTTTCCATAGTACCAACATTTCAGTTCCAAGTCAAATCACTAGGGATAGGTGTCCCCAATTAGTTTACCATCATGCAAACTAGATATTTTTCAACACGTTAATAAAGTTTTATTATTATTATTCATTATTATTATCACTATACATGTAGTTGGAACCTCTTGTAAGCGACCACTTCTTGTAACAAAGCTTGACATTTTGGATGGTTGCTTACAGGAGGTTCGAATGTGTTATATTTAACCACATGAAACCCACATAAACACTATACATATATATAGAGAGTAAAAATAGGTCCGTTATACTTATAGGTTATAATAGAGTACAAACATTTAAACTATTTAGCCAGTATTTCATGAAATACATTGCACGGTTTTAGTGTTTGTATTCTATAGGTAACTGACATTTTGGACATTAGTTCTTTGTTGAATTACAGTAAATAATATAATTTGCATTGTATTACATTTACATTATTCAACAGAATATGCACCTCTCCGAGTGGAGAAGTGCATAATCCCTGTGCATAATATCAACAATAATATTGTGATTGGCAACCCTTTTAATTACAATGGATGCGAAAAGATAACCAATTACAAGAATGGTTACATTTTTATCACTATAATATTCACTTTAATCAAATGAAATCCATCCTTCATGTACTTCCTTGGATATCATCACATTTTATGTACCTGCACATTGACGTAATTCAATATACAACAAAATATTCCAATTCAAGTTATTCAATAGAATGAAGCTCACAAATAATACAATAAGTTTGCTATAATTGAATTATGTCAATTCTGCCGGTACATGAAGAAAGACCACAAAAATATTGTAATGTCTCTATAATAATTACTATAATTTATTATCAGAGCACACAATTTTTAATTTATAAGAATTAATAAATATGTATTCTTATTTTTTTAACAGAATGAAATAGACACCTCATTTCTAGACAGTGACCTTGAGAACTCTGAAGATGAAAGTGCTCAAGAGGAAAGCACAAGTGATACATCTGACATTGATGAATTTTGGGAAGACATTCCTGAATCCTTATTAAATCAAGATATCGAGTCTGCACCGCCCTTGCCAGAGCCTAAACCAAAGAAAAGAAGGTTTCACCTGGTCCATTCACTCATAAAATGGATGCTCTCTTTTTTACTAATTTGGCAAAGTTATTGCCATCTGAGTGACAATGGACTTATTTGGTTATTACGGTTTTTCTTTCAATTTTTTAAAGCTTTAAATCTCCATATTTCAAATGAAATCCTTACAGAGCTCATTGCAGCATTTCCTTGTTCTCTGTATATGATTAGACAATATCTTCAACTGGATAGGGATAAATTTACAAAATATGTTGTGTGCCCTAAGTGCACAAAATGCTACAAATATGATGAATGCATGGAGGATGTCAATGGCCATCAGGTTGGCAAGCACTGTACCAATATATTCTATTCAAGAGGAAGACCCCATCAATGCAATAGTCAACTTGTTAAGAAAGTTACACTGAAAAATAATTCAGTTAAATATTATCCTATACATTATTACTGTTACAATGGTATAATCAACCCTTTGGAAAATTTGTTAAAGAAAAAAGGTTTTCCTGAAAAATGTGAAGAGTGGAGAACACAAGTACATGGTGGATCAATGATGACAGATATATATGATGGAAAACTATGGAAGGACTTTCAGAAGTATAATGGCAAAGATTTTTTAAATGCTCCAAGAAATTATGGTTTAATGCTAAACTTTGACTTCTTTCAGCCCATGAAACGTAGAAAAGACTACTCTGTTGGCGTATTGTACATGGTGGTACTTAACCTACCTCGGTCTGAACGGTTTAAGTGGGAAAATGTCATTGTGGTGGGAATAATTCCATCAATGAAACATGAGCCAAAATGCCTTAATGGATTTTTAAATCCTGCAGTAAATGAACTTAATGCTTTGTGGACTGGCCTGTACCTGGAAAACAGCCTGACAAGTATACCACTCAAGTTTAGAGCTGCAGTACTTTGTACATCTTCAGACATTCCAGCTTCTAGAAAGCTGTGTGGTCTTAAAGGACAGTGCAGAACTGGGATGTTCCAGATGTATGAAAAAATTTCCTGGTGGTTTTGGAGAAAAAAGGGATTACTCAGGATTCAATCGCAACACCTGGGAAATGAGAACAAATAGAAATCATAGGAAATTTTCCAAAAAAATCAAAAACAGCAAAACAAAAAAAAGAGAAAAAGAGCTGTCAAAAAAGTATGGAATAGTGTATTACTCCTCTCTATTAGACCTCGAATACTTTGATGCAATACGGTTTTGTGCTATAGATCCAATGCATAATTTATTCCTAGGTACTGCCAAGTTTATATTTAAGTTGTGGATCAATGAAGGCATTTTAACAAGACCACAACTGAGAAAAATTGAAACTAAAATAGAAGAAATGGATGTCCCACCTCATCTTGGAAGACTTCCAAAAAACATCTCTGCCAATTATGGTACATATACTGCCGAACAATGGAAGAATTGGACTTTACTCTATTCTGTTTTTGCCTTGAAAGATATTATTGGAGATCAACATTTAAAATGCTGGCAGACGTTTACCTTGGCATGTGGGTACATTTGCAAACCTATCATCTCTCAAGCTGACATAATTTTAGGAGATGGCTTGCTTGTAAAATTTTGTAAAGAAATCCAGTCCCTGTATGGACACAAAGCTATAACACCAAACATGCATCTCCACTGTCATCTAAAGGAAGTCATTGCAGATTATGGACCAATACACAGTTTTTGGTGTTTTAGCTTTGAACGATATAACGGCATTCTCGGAAGTATCATAACTAATAATATATCTGTTGAGTTACAATTGATGAGAAAGCTTTGTACCTCAAGATTTCTTGACAACATTTCTTTACCTGAAGAATTTAAATCATCATTTATTGAGATAACATTTTCAATCCAGGGCTGTTCTGATGATCAAGAATACAACTTTACAAGCAATTCATTCCTTGATCACCTGGAGTATTACAGTATGGATTTACAACTACCATTACATAGCATAAACTGGCTGAATATATCTGCAATATCAATACCTACAAATTATAAGCAAACTTGTTTTGTTGAGGAAGACATTGACATTCTTTCACAAGTGTACCATATTATGTTTCCTGGCAAAGACATTTCAACTGGAAATCTTAGTAGATCTGTAAACAAATATGGTACAATCAAAATTTTTGGCATTGAATTTGGCTCGAAAATGGCTTATAGAAGCAGAAGATCGACTGGAATACTCGCCTCCTGGCCTAATAATGATGGTGATGTCAATCAAGTGACCACTAGTCTATCATTTGGAACAGTGGATTACTACTTTTCACATTCATTGGAGGTAGATAAATAATATAGCAAGCACATATTTGCATGTGTTACATGGTATCTGCCATCAAATGATACAACCTATGCAAATTGTAACCCTCTACTTATTGCCTGCAAACATGATACTTTCCCAGGAGGATCTTCAAGATTTCTTCCTGTGCAAAGAATTTCTACGAAATGTTCTTTTGCCACTGTCGACAACAGTACCGGTAATAGCGAAGAAAGATATGTCATTAGCCCTTTAGTAAAACATTTCTGTTGATGGACACACAAGTTCAAGTTTCTCTGATTCATTCTCAAACTCATTAATAATTCATGAGCAATTGGTCCAACCAGGTTTGTTGAATCTATCACATGCATGGATCTTTATACCCCAGTAAAGACACGGCCGCTCATTCTATAAACTTCACATAGTCAACAAGGCACGTAGTGTCAAGTTGACTATTTGTACTCATAGAAAATGAGAGCAAGTAGTATAATTGTTTAGTAGAAACCAACTAGCACACTACCTTCAAATTTATAACAATATTTATTTATTTTTTATTTGGTTCTTGTTCAAAACACCGGCTTTTCCGCTACTCACTATCTATCACGCAATAGATGTTAGTCAATCAGATTTCGGGATTCGTGGTAGTATGCTAGTTAGTTTCTACTAAAACTTATTATTGGTTTTGTAGTTTTAGTATAAAGAAGACAGTGGTACATACTTGTATAAAGAACCATTTAAACCAATTTCATCCCTCATGCATTGCTGTTTTTGTTTGGAAACAGAACTGAGAATTTCTGGAGGGACAATATCAATATAACAAAAATTCATGAAACTTAATCACATTATGCATTTTGCCAATGAAAATACACAGGTAGTCCAAGCTCAATATCTGTATTATAAGAAAATGTATGTGAAAACTACAAATATTTAATGAGCTTCTTTGTAGCAATTATTTAAATGTCTATATAGAGAGTTTGGGGTAAGCTTAGACTTGACATGCTTTAGGGTAGAAAATATTTTGAAGGGGGCAAAAAGAAAACCACGCTAAATCAAGTCACCCGAAACTTGCTTACTCACTATATACACTGAAATAATTTATGCAAATAAATTAGTTTTCACATATATCTTCTCTGACATACAGTACTGTAATATAAGCTTCTACTCTAGTTGTGCAGCACTACAGCTACATAGAAATGTCAGAAGGCTGGTAATGAAATATAAAAATATCCTATCATGTTCCTATCATACACCCTATGCAAAACGAGTGAAGACTGGGAACGAGCACCACGAATATAAATGATTTCAAAAAAATATTGCCATTACAAGAAAGACCATGTCTAAATAAGTAACTTGGTACATTTATTAAGTTGCATGTTGTATTAGTGCAGAGTTATAAGCATTTGAAATGTACCATAAACATGAAAACGAGGCCGGCCAGGCCTTGGGTCTCTTTTCCATACAAATCTTTCTAATTTCAAATAGCTGTAACTCTTTATCTTATCTCATTTGTCACGATCACTAGCTTGGGTACGCTCTTTCAAATGATGGTAATGATGTCTTCTATAAGTGATGAACTAAGGTATCTCCTTTGCCACACCTTTTTGCATAGGGTCTATGGAACACAGGTATTACTCTCTTAATTAGGTCATACAATCTTGGTATAGTATACAGTTATCTACTAAGACGATAAGGAATAAAGGTCAGAAATTATTGTTTCCATGCCTGGTCTTCTGTGAGGGGTGCCATGAATACACCGAAATGCTATACGTCTCAATTCTTCATACTTATTGAAGTGACATATAAGTGAAATTACTAGTCCAAAAGCTTGCTGTGGATTGAGGGTGAGTTCCCCTTACTACTTCTGGGGCAATATGCTTATGGTTTAATCTGTATTGTTCTTGTTCTTTACTTGATAGGTTGTACTTTTTGGCAGAACTTATTTGTTTCATCTTACCAAAATCAATTAAGATAGGGAAATACCTTCCATCCACTGCATTAAAAACAATGTTGTCACCTTTTATATCACAATGTATATAAAGTTTGTGGTGGAGGTAGGCAATAGCTTGTGAACAGTACCAAAGACCTTCTGCCCAGTTATCCTGGTTTTTCAACAAATTAGTCTTCGCACCTTGTACCATAGTTACAGTGTTCCCATCAATTCCATAAAACTCAATAACCATTGAATATGGTTTTTGGGTTGTACAAATCCCAAATACAAATGGCAAACCTGAAAAACGAGCAACAAAATGTTTTAATAGTATATATACTGTAGGAAGATTTTTAGTATAAATGAGTTAAGCAACTAGTGATAAGTAATTTAACCGGTGTAATATGCATGTACATACATGTAATCATCATGTCAAATATACAGAATTGGAATCTTTTTTTTATTTTTTATTTAAATCAATATTTATACAGGGTGTCCAATGCTAGTTTAAATGCAGCCCTGATAGAATAAAAAATAAATAAAACTTCTGATATATTGTAAACTTTATGTAGATGTTCAATCAATCAGTTAATTATTTATACATCATACGTCAAAATACGAATGTGTAATATAATACATGTATGTAATATGATAAAACTTCTGATATATCTGATATTGCAGTCACCCTCGCAAATCCCTTACTCCTCTCCTTCCTTTCTCGTTATATTGTCGACACATTAATGTTTTCTCTGTTTGTAGATGTTAGTTTATATATAGCTTAGTTTTCACCTTAAGTGAATTTATATTCATATTTAGCATAAATCATCCAGTGGTCTATCGCAAATCCTGCAATCTGATTGGTTCGCTACTAGTGGCTTATCAGCTGATAGACCCCGAGTAGAGGTAAATAAACAAAATTGCCACTTCATCATCGCATTTTGTGAATGTTTCAGAGGAGTTTCTCGACGAATTATTGTATGTTGCTTGTTTCTGTCATTTTCTACTGATCTGACCTTTTCCCTCACTCTTGTATGTGATACAGAAGTTTACTATCTATCTATCAGAAATAGCTGTTATTCAAGCATACCTGGATGATCAAAAGTGTTGATCATCTTGGCTTCTCGTTCAATCAATTGAGGTGTTGAGGAATCTTTAAAATACTTGACTGCCACAATCTTTCCTCTGTATGTCTTTTTATCACACCTACCAAATCTCCCCTCGCCAAGGAATTTTCCATGTGATAAGCTCTCAATGTTGTTTTGGTCTATTTGTCGCAATTTTCTGCAAAAATAAATAGATATGTATGAGATAAAAATATCGAAGTTGCCTGGTTACTTAGGTCAAAAACGGATAAAATGATGCAGTTATCCAATACATTTTATCCAGTGGATAGCGCTAGAAAGGGTATTTTTTTTTAGCAATTTTGCTTGAAACAGGGGTTTGGTCTGTAACAGGGTATCACTTTGGAAACCATAACAGACCCATTTGATACAGCATTGTACATGTACCATAGTTTTTTATAATTGTGAGGCGGATTTGACCATATCCATATGCGAATTTGCAATATAGAAGTATTAAATTATTTATATTTATACATATACCGTAGTTTATTTGTAAAATAAAAACATGTGTATTCAATACCTCCATACACCTACCCTGGGTTCCAGAACCAACCACACATGTACATAATAATAATAATCTTAATGAGGATGCCTAGATCACTATATGTGAGAATAAGACTACTCAAAGCCCCTAGCTGTTTCACGAAGCACGTGTAGCGTTTTTAAAGAAGTTACGTGTACGTAAGCTTAATATAAATAAAAGTGTTCCGTGTGCTTTGCGAAATGGACAGAAATGTATATTTACCCGAATCCATCATCAGATCGCCTTTCTTGCCGCCATTTTCTCCAGAAATAGATTGCTCTCTTTCTTTGTTCTTGTCCATACTCCAATTGCACATCTAATTCCGCCTTTATCGTTCGAGTTTCAATTTCATGTTTTCTAGTAAAGCTCTTCAACTTCTTTGCCCTTTTGTATTGCTTGGACATCTTCTTCTCCTTTTCAAGAATTCGCTGCTTTCTTTTCTGTTTCATTCTACGTATTTCTTCACTGGTATTTGGTCGAGATAGACGGCTTTGTTTTGCATTTAATGGTGGCAGTGGACAATGTCCCTGCTCCTGCTGCATTCCACTTTTGGCAAGTGTGCCACTCGCCGTGTGGATTACCGAGCTAAAATGAGCCATTTCAGCTAGTTTTGCAACAGGATGTTTCCACCAGTATCAAATGAAAACCGAAGCTAAACTCAGTCATACAAAGTCCTTGAGCCATGAGTGTAAATATCTGATTGAATCGATGTCATGCGCACTATAAGTGACTAACACGAAATACTTACCCTCCCCCACAGAAATCACAGGCTTTTGGGTCAAAATTGTGCAATCTCTAAGCTTTATACAGTAAAAAGGGCGACGCTATGTATAAATGTCTGAGGAGATTTTGAAGGATGTAATCCTCTAATTTACTGTTGAGAATTTACATCCGAGCAGCCAAAATTGACTTGTACAATATAAACTAACCAGGGAAGACTGCGTTAAAATATGCTCCGCTCTCACCGTGCACTACCCGCTAAGTATTTATTTAGATATAAAAATGGACCAATCATTGCACATTATCAGTTTCCCGCCGAAAATTGAAATACATTAGAGTAGTGTAACATAAGATCGTTCTTTCTGATCTGATATCCTTCGAAGTACAATCTCAATTAAACTCCATCGATCTTCTCTTCATCATGGCTGTCTCTCTATCAGACCATTATGTGTTATTGCTTCAAGATGTGGTCAAGGAAAACAAAGCTCTTCGAGACCAACTCAAAGTGGGGCAGCAGCAAGATCTGGCGGCCCTGAAAGACATCTCCAACAAGATGGAAGTACTCTCTTCTAAAGTTGCGCTTTGTGCTACTTCTAGTTCTGGTCCAGGAAGACGTGTCCGTCAAACAGGAGAAGCCACTGTGCGTGCACCAAAGATGTGTAGTGTAAGTATAATACACAATTCAATGCCTTTAGAACAAAAACAATTAAAGACTAAATGCTGACCTACTGACTCTGGGAATCCCGAAACGTCGAGTTTGGTATCGAGTTCGAGTTCGAGTTACGGTTCGAGTTACGGTTCGAGTTACGGTTCGAGTTACGGTTCGAGTTATGAATTCGTTGAAATTTACTTTGTTAAAATCTTTCTTTTGTATATCGGGCATTTTAAGAAACGATTTGTACTCGAAAATAAAAATTGTGTGAACCTGCAAATAAATAGGTACCGGTACACGAAGAACTACACTGAAGGCAGGAAATAGACCGTCTGTATATGTAGGTTAGAATACGCGTATCTTCGTTTTCATAAGTGAAAAGGAGAAAGGAAAACCCTCAGTACTGACAATGCATTCCTGAAATTCATGTGCGCTTCGACAAAATATACCCTGCGAGCAGAGGTTTTTTTTCTCGCCGTTTCCTGGGCGAGTAGAAAAAAAGGCTTATGATCTTTTGCGAAACGAAACGATGCGAAACGATGCGATATATTTGAGATGGCTTATATAGTCTATATATTAAACGTATCACGTATATGACAGCGGATATCACATCCCAATCAGAATGGACCGTTCCCACGGATGAAATGGACAAGAAACGATTGCGAAATCAAAACATTTCTACGTGCATGGAAGATTGTCAAACCACTGGGTGAATCAGTAAAATTCAAGAATATCTATAACGTGTAACGATGACACAAGTATAACGAACCATTTTCTTCCACTTATCTTCATTCTTTCAAACAGAAAACCCCGATTTTATACAAACAAACATATTTTTAGCATATTTTTACAGTCTCAAATAATAAATTGTTATCATGATATGTCTACTAATTGTGTCATGATGAACATTGCACAATGCTGTAATACTGACTCCCCTAAAACACTTCTCTCGTGTTCTGATCAGTCCCCGCGTGCTATAAATCTGCACATAGCACGCGTGCTCGTTTTCTATTTCTTCATTACGTTTACTTATTAACTTAAAAACACTCATTGAACAGTGGCGTACACACATTACATCAAGCATTAATATTTGTTGCGATAATCATTCACATGATCCGTGTTCAGTACCTGGGTCCTACGGCAAGATACGTAGAAAGTCGAAATTATTGCTCGATATTCGTAAATTTCATGTTCTATTAAGATGGGAGCCTCGTTGAAGTTGTCTTTCATTGCGTTTTCTAGTTTTACTCGAGATTTGTTCGGAGAGTAGCATGGCTAGTACTGTGGGTTTTCCCTGTGCCCTGTGTCACGTATTAAAGGCTACGCATCTCACCTTCATATAGTAATAGTTGATATATATTAATTTCAGTTCACGAAGTAAATTTCAACGAATTCACGAAAAGTTTTGTCGAAGAACGAATAAACCCTGGGATCCAGGGTCGGACTTAGGACGCACCATAACTCGAACTATAACTCGAACCGTAACTCGAACCGTAACTCGAACTCGAACTCGAGTCCAAACTCGATGATTCATGACTCCCACTGACTCTTAACTTCGGTTGAGTGAATACGTTTTCCCGCCTAAATTTCAAAGCTTGTTTTGTTCGGGAATTCAAGGCCGAAGTAATTCTAATTTGAACTTAGGAAATATTATCATGGCTTTTATAGAACGATGTTCGAAGAAGGCTGAAGAAAATGGCCCAAAATGACGAGAATTCAGCTATAAAAGTTGAAGAAGGGTAAGTTGATTTGGTCATGTGTAAACACAATGCTCAATGCTGACAATGATCATTATACGTGTGTAGTGTGTCCCGGGCGTGTGTACGGATTCTATTGAAGCATAGCGTGTTATAAGCATAAATTCTGTTTTATTTTTATATCTGCAGCCAAGACTCCGAACACAATTTGAATTTATTGAACATCGTTGTGAACGAATTATACCACGAATATGGTGGAGAGGCCAACTGTCCTTGGACTGTTCTACATATGAAAGGTATTTGCTTTATAATATCAGGGAAATTTAAATATGTAAGCTTAATATTCTACATGAAGTGAGTTGTTGGATGTTACAATATTCGGCTCTTTCTCAGTATTTCACTATCCTGAAAAACCTTTGTTATTCAAATCAAGAACTCTTTGTAGAACGAGGCATACAACAATATGAACTATTGTTATTCAAATTTTCAGGAATTCAGGACGGTGATATACTGAGAAAGCCCCCAATATTCTTGCTTTGAGCGATTTATACCAATGAGTTGTAGAGATTTATACTTCACGTATAGGTAATACGTATGCTAATAACTGTGCTGTCAATGGGAGTCCCATATTAGTTAAATTTACTATCAGTTCAAAATTCTTTGGAGTGGAACTGTTTGTTGATATAGAAAAACAAAAGTTTCTATATAGGGGGATTACATCTTTTATATAGGGGGATTACATCTTTTATATTGGGGATTAAATTTTGCATGGGGGAGGATCTTATTATAAAAGCATTTACTGTAAACTTAATGCACCAGTCAAGTGAAACCCCCCCCCCCCTCGGGCATTAGCGGGGGAAAGCGGGGACTTTCACTTCAAATTCACTACCATTTCGTTCCCCGGTATACACTTCCTTTCACACGCCTTCCAGAGCGGGGAATAGGCGGGGGATTCGAGAATCACATTTTTCTTCTTCAAAATAATATCTACAGAACAACTGAGTACTGGCGGGGGAGTTCACCATTGAGTTCTGCCCCGGTGAGGGGAGACCGGGCGTTTCACTTGACTGGTGCATAAGTCAAACATTGTTTGTCTGTCCCAGCATATGAAGCTTTTGTATATTGTTGATACCATAATCATTAGCATCTGTGGAGTATAAACCTATATAACTTATTAGTGCAACCACACTAAAGCATTCAACTTTTTACTTCATTCAGAATTGATACCACTAATATTGAAATAGGCAATAGGGGAACTGTGAGAACCTCAATAGAATGCCAGGGAGTGGATATTAAATGGAATACTTCATTGAATAGTCCATTTATATACTCAAGTGGACTGTCAACTAATAATACAATGTAGTTAATAATATTTATTATTATTATTTTCAGTGGCATACAAGACTTATTTTAAGACTTTAAAGGCCAATGCAAGAAGAAGGGCGAATAGAACCCATGCTGAGCATGCCCGTACTTGTAGGAGACAGAACCGAAAAAGAGAGGTAATTAATTAGTAACCTGATGTCTAAACTTGTATGGATATGGAATGAAAACATAATTATAATTACTGTTCTGAGATATCACTGGATGGGGGGCTTATGTTCGGGAGGAGGGCTTATTTGGGAGGAGGGATTAGTCAATTTTTGCAATTCAAAAAATTGACTCATGGGTAGGAAGCTACTCCTCTAGATATACACCAAAAAATGAAGTGTCTTTCTTCTTTGGTGTACTAACGGCCAGGGATTAGGGATGGGGAGGGGGGTATCCTCGGGAACCCAGGGGTATATTCTGTCACTCATTACTCGCTCCCAGAGAAATACCCCTGGGAACGAAGTCTGTTGGAACTTCTCCCAGAAGTCAAAATTCAAAATGGTGGCTGTCCTATTCAAACAAGAATATACTTGATCCTACGAAGGTCGACCAATCAGAAACGAGAGTAATTTTGACTAACGGAACAATATGATTTTATTGTACCTTTATTATACCTTCACTCTACCTTTACTCCACATCAAACCAACTATTAAAGGTACCATTACATACCTTTAATATACCTTTATAAGGCGATGGTAAAGCCTCCATTACTTCCCTTTAAATGGTACATGTTAAATGTGCTTAAACATACCTTTACAACATTTAATATACAGTAGTAAAGGTATGTAAAGGAACCATTAACATCGCTTTAAATATGTTTAATTTAGCGGTAAAGTTTGGATTTCGCCCTGTGTTCCTAATTAGTGTTGACCTTGTTTTACACCTTAGCACACCTGAAACCACGTACGTTGCACAAGGAGCCACGTACTACGAAATGGGTACACCTGCCGTAGGCGTGTCCCCTTAGCTTCCCTAGATCCTCCCCCTTGCATATCACAAGGACAACACCCGTACAATCTTCACTAGTCTACTCTGAGTTAGTCATCATTTGACATAAGAATATTTCTGTACTAACAGATGCAGAAGCATTTTTACTATTTAGTGATATAAGATTTATCTACTTTGGCTACCAAAATAACATACCTCCTTTTGATAGAACTATCGTTCTCAACTTGTTTACCTTCTCCTCATTACTTAGATTAGCCAGGAACTTCAACATCGTTGCAACCAATGATGTTGCACTTCCTGCTATAGTTCAGACAGTGATTGACAACAAACGTCAATCACTCATCTTGTATAGTTTACGATTATATAAGCTTACTACATGTAAGATAAAGCTGAGAGAAGAGCGAACCTCGCAATAAAGTCTAACTACCACAACAAGACTAGTCGCCCCTTTTACATATGTGCCGTATATTCACTGTTAAAATTGAATATGTGGAAAATATCCGTTTAACATATTAATTTCAGACATTGAAAATATGCGGGTTATATGGACCATATATTCACTGTTGAAATTGAATATGTGGAAAATATCCAGGTAACATCATGGGCATGCAATTATATTGAAGAAATAGAAAACAGGTGTGCATGCATGCTGTGTGCAGATCGGGACATTTTAAGGCAAGTTTTCAATTTTGTTCATTACAAAAATATTGCAGAATACACATCCTTTGGTCAAATCGGAGAGCACATTATATCAGTTATTTTATGAGCCATATTAATATAAAATTGAAAAATGTGGAAAATATCTGGATTTAAAAGATGCACTTCCTCTTGTAGCATGCAAGCATACATTCAGATGCACATCAAAATGGAATAAGTATTTGTTTATAATAATAAACACAGCTCTCGACCAAGCAAAGTGTCCATATTTAATAGATGCATCATTTTACCATGCAATTTACAAACTTTCTGCAGGGTTCAACTGTACTGTACATTTGCATTCTGGATCTGAGGCTGAATTTTTAAATTTAATGATCAAGTTTAAAACAACAAGTTAATATATAATATATCAATGTGCAACAGTTGTCACAAACCTCAAAGCGTGTTTGTATTCAAATAAGTGACGTTTCTACCACGCCCTATGCTAATTTCTTACAAACCCCTAGTATGCCGATAAAACATGGTCTCTTGAAGGAATGGTTAACGCTCAGTGTGTGTCCATCGAGTTATGGATGCACGTGGGAGGCTGCTAAGCACGAGAAGTGTTTAGGGTCACACGAGGCGTTGCCGAGTGAGACTCTACATGTAGTTTCTTGAGTGCTTAATTAGCAGCCAACCAAGCTAAAAGTGCATCCATAACTCGATGGACGCACAGCTGAAGTGTTGACCATTTCTTTTATAACATAGTTACTATAAATTCAAATTAATGTCATAGAATTTTATTTTCCAACTGATTTCAGAGCGCACGCTATGCCAATGACGTGAGTTCATTGAGTTATGGATGCACGCTCGCGCGCTAATTAGCCAATCAGAGCACACGTTATATATCAATGCTATGTTATAACGTTTGATAAACTTCACTTATCATATCCACAGATGTATAAAAAATCATGTTCTAGCTACTATAATCAGAAATACAAGCTCTGCCACGGTTGTGATCTCTATTGTGTTTCCCTCATGAATTATTAATGAATATGATAATTAATGAAGGTAATTCCCTTGTTTTGCATTGCGCACGCTCTACTGCGCACGATTCTGAACTCGCGTGAGCTCGCGCACATTGGAGACCATTGGAAATCGTTAAATATTTCAAGTGTAACTGAAGTTTTTTTCAAAATAAATCGAAAACGAGCACGGTGACCCCCATTGTTTATTCAATAACTTTCATGATACTATAGTTCTTTAGTAAATAGCAAATTAAAGTATTAAAAAAAGGTAGGATTTCAAACGGAAAAAAAATTGAATGAAAGCATACGGAGTATCGATTTTTAGACCATCTCGGTTAGTTCGAACATCTGTCCTTTTTGTTCTATTTTTCGACAACTATTCAAAATTCGAGCATTTTCTTACTATCAGATAGGCTAGGTATCTGATAGTTAGGTAGGCTAGAGATACAAAAGCTATAGCAAACACTTTAGTTCATTATTAATAGTTTGTCTTTGAAGTTGTGGAAAATTATTTACCCGATCCCGATGTCACGTGATCGAGACTAGACTGAAAGACCTAAAATACCATAATTTCAAAGCAGTGTAGGCAAAACAAGCACGGTTACCCCCTCTTTTTATTGCATTTTTTGAAACTCCATACCGTAATGTATCACCATGCCAATTAAGTTTTAGAAAATTCTAGGATTTGCTTCTTTTTCAGGGAATCACCTTATTAGTGCAGTTATAGAGCACACAAGAACTGCATGATCAGATGATCAGAACATGATATAATTATTGTGTTAGGAGGAAGTACTTTTCATTCTCTAATCTTTTTCAAAGTGATTTGGTACCTGAGCAACAAATGCCATATCACTTCCACTGAAATGCATGTATACGCAGATATCAACAATATTTATAACATCAGTTATAATAAAAGAATCAGATGGAGGATGGCATATTGCCATGTGATTGACTGGATACATATCCACCACATTACAAAAACCAGAGATTGCTTCAGTTGTTTTCAGCTCCAAAGGGATCACTATGGCACAGGTTCTGCACGGCTCTTGTATTGTGTGGATAGAGGCTTCAACATGACCATAGTTACACTCATTGACATGATGGAATACAACTGTAAAGGAGTTGCGTTGTGTAACTCGCTTATACAATTTTGAATGGATGACTCTGTCTCCTACTTGTAATCGTGTAAACACTTTAAATTCCTCAACAGAATCTAGATCCAGACTTAGTAAAACTTCCTCCTGAAGATCAGGTCCCAAAGTTGTCCCAGTTAACAGAGCTCCAATCATGTATATGCTACATGTATTTCCAATTAGAGCCTTATTTTCCCTGACAATAAAAAGTATTAATTAGTTCATCAGTATTGATTATTAATTAGTATTATTATTAAAGTTTGCACTCGGAGCTTTCACGAGGGTTCAAAGTTAAATGACGTCCCTCGACGAACAATGAAAACCGAGGTGATCGACCATCATGGTATTATTTCACTAAATCTATTTGTCCAGGTCTGTCTATCTGTAATATCATTAGATGTTGAATGTTTTTTTATAACGTTAATGAGACCCTAAACTTGGAAGAAAATCCATTAAAAAATATAATTCATTGTAACTCCGTATTTACAACCTCAAATACTTCAACAATGTCCCTATTAAATTATTTTGAAAAATTCCGTTGGGAAGTACCACTTTTTTACCTTTGATTTACGGCAGCCATTGTGCTCACTGAATATCGACAGAACTCGGAAAGGAATGGGTCGAGACTGGTAGTGACGTCATGTACTCAACCATAACATTGTAAAACGTGTCTCGTATGTGTCAAAGTACCTCAGTGCCGGTTAAAAATAATTTTCATTCGTAAAAAGTGTATCTATCTGGCGAAACATGTAATTTCAAAACTCATAGGACAAAAAATGGTTATCATAGCTGGAAATTAAAGAGCTTGTTGAAATTAGTAAAAATATACATATGAATTAAAACCTTTGAAATTTACGCTTATAACATAGCATTGATATAACGCGTGCTCTGATTGGCTAATTAGTGTGCGCGAGCGTGCATCCATAACTCAATGGACACACGCTCACGTCATCGGCATAGCGCGCGCTCTGAAATCAATTTATTTGAATTTGCAGAACTTAACATAAATGGTCAACGCTTCAGCTGTGCGTCCATCGAGTTATGGATGCACTTGGTCGGCTGCTATTTAGCACTCAAGAAGCTAGAGTCGCACTCGGCCACGCCTCGTGCGACTCTTACACTTCTCTCGATGGACACATGCTGAGCATTGACCATTCCTTAATTGGATGTAACTCTTGCCAACCAACAAAGGTTTAATTTCATACAAAATTTCGATTTTTGAAAATTCATATCTTTGCAATTTGTGAAGCGATCTTTTCCAAACTTCACATTTTTACTACTTTCAACAAGCTCTTTCCGGCTATGATAATAATGATGCATATTAAATAAACACTTACTTTGGTTTTTCATTTCTTAATCGCATAATTAGGTCCCTGGCATGGGTTTCCTCTACCCCATCAATCAGATGTGGGATATTTTGCCTGCATGAAACTGCAGTCATTATCTATGATATAAAAGAAATTATAAAGAAAGTAATAATTAATTAATGTTATTAAATAGCTATGATATAATGCACACTCTGATTGTAGCTAGAGTTCTATGAACTATTGCATGCTCTCATAAACCTCCCACTGGCCTGACAGCATCACATGCTCATTGGTTAAAATTGCTATGAACTATTTCCCCATGGGCTGCACGCTCTATAGATGCCATATTATAAATCAATTAGTCAACAATATACACAGCTTATTTGATGGTTTGACAGATATTACGTGCGGATATTTTACGAGTTGTGTAAAAATTGAGTAAAATGTATGCAAGTGTACATGTTATCTGTCAAACCATCAAATAAGGGGTTAATTATTATACCACAATTGGTTTTGTTTCTTTGTTTCATGAAGTTTTTGAGCTAGTTTTATACGTCTTTCATGCTCGCGAGAGCTATTACATGTAATTACTATGTGTAATACGCTGGCATATTTTGGGTGTTCTCTTGTCCTAATTAATATGGTAAAATGACGCACTAGTGGAATAATACATTTTGTAAAATAATGTTCACAATTCTAACGCATGTTCTGATTGGTCAGCTACTATGTTTACATGAGGCTATGTGAACACGACTGAAGACGACAAACCCAGCGCGCACTCGATGGTGTTAGTAGCGTGCGCACTTCAACTGAAAATTTATTCAAAACCACAACAGAATCCTCAACTTTCTTGCCATGTTTGTCACCATTATTGTTCTTTTTTCATCAAAAATCCATAGTTTTGGTATATCGCAATGTTTTCAACTAGCCCGAGCCGTGGTTTCACACAATAGCCTTCAACTTCTCCCAAACTTCCCTCGTGTTTTACATCAGGCTATGTAAACACGGGAAACGTTTTCTATGTGTTAATCAGTATCATTTCCGTACTACTTGATGAACAAAAATATACAAATAAAAAACAGTTACCTGCTTAGGAACATTTTGAGTTCCATGGTAGTAGTCTGTAATATCTCCATTCCAATCCTCAAAGACAAAGAGTGACGATGACCAGAGGGGACCTGTGCCCTGACACTCTCTACTAAATGTAGCAACAAGTGCTGATTCATCAGCAGGTGGCGAGGTCCTGCAATGACAATAATGATGCCCTTAAGCTTAAATTCTTGTTCTATGCAATTCGATTCAAAAATAAAAAATAATATAAATTGCTGTTTAACATGTCAGTGTTTATAGCAGTAACTGCTAGTGCATGGGGACACAACTCTCACACTCACTTCTTACTACATTCTGTATATTCTATACACCTGGCAACACTCATCTCACTAGTTTGTTTTATTGAGGGAGGATTAGACCGGAGTACACAGAGAAAAACCCTCGAAGCAAGGGAGAGAACAAACTGATAAACTCCACTCACATTTATTATATAGTCAAGTCAATCCGCACGCTCTGATTGGCTAAAAAAAACTGTGCTGTATCGGAGAATGGAGCATGGTTTGATGACGCTATTTTTCGGCTGTTTGGTTTGATCCAAAATTGTGAAGAAAACAAACCAAGCGCGCGCTCCATGGCATAAATGGCGTCAGTAGTGCGCGCACTTCACTCGCTAAAATGTTATTCAAAAACAACAGAATCCTCAACTTTCTTGTCATTTTTTCTCACCATTCTATATAATAAAGCAAATAGAACAGCTCATTCCGTTCTCCGTTCAGTAATACAGCACTAAGGAAGTGCCGAGAGCACTCAAGAAGTGTGGTCTCCCTATACACTTCTTTCATGCTCTCGTCACTTCCTTCGTGCTGTTACTGAACGGAGCACGGAATACAGCACGAAGGAAGTGATGAGAGCACGAAAGAAGTTTGTTTTCTTCACAATTTTGGATCAAACCAAACAGCCGAAAAATAGCGTCATCAAACCGTGCTCCATTCTCTGATACAGCACAGTTTTCAGCCAATCAGAGCACGCGGATTGACTTTACTATATAATAAAGCCTTAAATATGGCATCATTTCAGAATATGATACCGTATCATGTGCGTTCTTAAAACATTTGCAGTACTAAGTTAAAATGACAATAAATTACTTCTTACCATAGTAAATATCCACCATATCCACAAAATGAATGAGTAGTTTGGATGCTCTTGTAAGATCTTGTGTAGAGATAGACTCCTTAGTTAAATTAAAAATAGCTCCAACTAACAATGAGTAGTGGCTGTAATACTCCTCATTGAGCAATCCTCTCATACATGGCAAAGAATAATAGAACAGCCAACTTCGATATTCTGCAGCTGTAGATTGAAAAAGCGACCATTGAAATTACTCTACATTGTGACTTGCACTTTACCTGGGATAGGTGACATCTATTATGGGGAATAATATTACTGAAGTGAGCCGTGATCAATTCAGCGGTAATCTACAATTAAAACTCAAGTTTCTTCTCCATACAAATAAAAACACATTTATAATGTTGTCCAGCTAAAACGAGATTAACATTGCAATAAATACTGACAATGTCACGTGTCTCGATCATCATATATCTGTTTTTTGCGCATATGAAAAAAAACGCTTGCTATTTGTTAAATAAATATGTTGCATGAAATATCACTGTATTCCAATAGTCTGCATGATCTCTGACTGCATGTCATCCTCGGGAACCCAGTGTCTGGGGTATATTCGGCATGCAGACTTCAATTATTGCAGGATTCACATTTTTTGATCATCAAGATATGTAATTTTTGTTACAAACATGTACAATAAGTATATTATTTTAATGTAGTACAAGTAATTAATACTCATGACAACATTAATTTAAATAATACCTTTCCAGTGTTTTCGGTGAGACTCCAAGCTTCTAGGCACACGATTAATGAAGTTTGGAGGCTTTATTTTGCAGCAGTCTGGAATCAACTTCACTAATCTTTGATCCACAATACCAAGGCTTGTCAGAGTTTGGTACTGTTAAACCATAGTGCAACCAAAGCCTTCACCACACCCAAAACATACAGAATGCATGTAATCAATGGCTACTGATGTTGGTATTTTAAAGCTTGACAACTTCAAAAGTTGGGATGGAGCTTTGAATCCATTCACCTTTTATATCAAAAACAGATTATATATTATTAATAGAACACTACGGTAGTGGAAGAGGTTTAAAAAAATGGATATGTGATCTTAATGAGCATACAATGTCATTCTTTCTCCAAGAATTATGAATGGGTTTTCAAAATACAGTGCATGACATTGTATATTTCAGTGACATCTCTTAATATATATAAATGCATACTTACCTTAGAGTTATTTTCAATGGCATCATAGCAATGTTCAAGGACTTGTTGTGCTTCTCTAAACTTTTCATGACCAGTTACTGTTTTGTCGAAAGGGAAAAGTCATAACTGTCCTCTTTGTGAAGTTTTCACTACTTCACCCTTTTCCAAACAATAAAGGCAACTGTGGTAACCAGTATATGGCACCTAACAATAAATAGACCAATTAATAATTTTAAACTTACTACATGTATATGCTTACTATATCTGTGATATGTGTGCTATGCATCAATAATTAAT